>PVJD01000183.1:80000-415237 GCA_004026545.1 Mormoops blainvillei | reverse complement strand
TAGAGAGAGGGAAGGGGAAGGAGAAAGAAAGGGAGAGAAACATCCATGTGAGAGAGAAACATGGAAGGGTTGCCTCTCCCGCGCCCCTAGCTGGGAAACTGGGAGGCAACCCAGGCATGTACTCTGACCGGGAATTGAATCCTCAGTCTTTCGGTTCGCAGGTCGGAGCTCAGTCCACTGAGCCACAACCAGCCAGAACTCTGAACACATTTTAGGGTGTTAAAATATTCTCACCTAAGGACTTATCATTACCTAACATACTATACTTTTTAAGCCCATTTATTTTGTTTATCAGTCTCCCCACACTAGACTGTAAGCAGCAAAGAGCAGGTTTTTGTCGGTTTTATTCACTGAGGTAGCCCCAGTGTCTGGAAGAGTGCCTGGCACTTAGAAGCGGATGGGCCACCGTTTATAAAAAGAATAAACATGACTTGCACACGCTGCATAGTAAAACGGCAGAACTGAGAATTTGCACCCAGGTATCTCTGACCACCTACCCGGTTACCATCAAGGAAATTGAAAGGGGCAGGACCTGCGGTGGGGTGAGGTCAATATTTGAAGTCTGAAGTCTCGCCTGGCTGGAGGCTCGCGCTCTCGCGGTTCTGTGCGGTGATGTGTGAAGCCAGAGGGGTAGCGGAACCTAGGGAGCGCGGCGGGACCTCTTCTCCCGGAGTCCGGAACCGCACCAGACATCACAGGACCTGTGAAGGAACCAGAGGGCCAGGTCCGCCTCTGCCTCCGGGAGGCAACAGATCCCGCGGGGTGCACCCGAAGTTGCCTCAGATCCCTGCCTCCCACCCCTTCCTCGCCTGACCATTGGGGCTGAGCCAAAGGAACTGACAGCGCTCGGGACCCTGGGCCGAGGCATGGCGGAGGAACCACGGGCCTCGGACAGAAGGACCTCTGGTATTTGAACTACAACCTGGAGATGAGTCATCATCCAGGTATAGAGCAAAATGGTGTCTAAGCCTGAGGCGTTTGAAGGCTGGGGCGGGGACGTCCCTTGGAAGAACAGGTAGAAGGCCAGTGTGGCTGGACTGAAGAGAGCAAGGCGAGGAGGGTGCCTGGAAGGAGGAGGGGCTGGAGGGCTGGCTGAGGTTTGGGACTTTTCGCGGAAGTGCCACTGATAGTTTTACTATTTGTTAGCAGAGAGACAGGTTTGTTTTTTAAATCCCTCTTTTGGGTAAGAAGGAGAGAGAAATGGAAAGAAAGAATGTGAATTAGGAACAGCACCAGTGATGGCACTGATCAATCTGTTTTGGAGTTCAACGGGACATGGGCATGAGTTGATTGCATGTGAGGTGAGGAAGGAAAAGCAACCTAGCAAATACCCCAGGGTTCTGGTTTGAGCAGCTGGGAAAATGCAGCTGCTTCATGATCAGGGATGTGAAAGGTGGAAAGAGAATTCCAGAAGGCAATTTGGGCTAATTAAACCTTCGACACTTGTAAGATTAGATTAAAAAACAACAACAAAAAAAACCTGATCCACTTGCCTAACGAAGTCACTGGGAGAAAATGCTTACCAGGGGACTTCCAGCGAAGCCGAGGGTCTTATTGCTCCAGTTGATGAAAAATGCTCTCATGACTGGTGCAGTTGGACTCTCTTTATTGGGCTTGGGCCTGGATGAAATGTTACAGCCAGCCTCATTCTCGGGGTGAGGCTTCTAAGGACAGGAATATAAATGCAGCAGCAAATGCTGTCATCTGCCTGCCTGCCCCTATGCCGAGCTATGCCCAAGCCAAGAAGCCGACCCTGCCAGCCTCTGTGCCCCCTGTGCCAGCGCTGTGGTCATGCGTGTGATAGTCAAGCCAGACAGTCCGGGTTTGTAATCCCAGCTCCACCTGCATGGCCTTGGGCAATTTTTTGTGCCTCAGTTTCCTCGTCTGTAAAATGGGGTAATAATATCTATGTCGTATGATTGTGGTGAAACACTTAAAAGAGTGCCAGGCACATTATAAAGAATATTCTATTTGATTAGAAGACCATAATCATGTGGGAGCAGTGAGTCCCTTGGACAAACTCAAGCTGCAGCCACAGATTTCTTTAATAAACACCAGATTTTACAAGTTGTTTCTTTCCACTCACAACTTATCCTGAGCAAGCCGCCAGGTGGCGCTGTCACACTGGCAGCTGGCGCTCGGCAGATGAGTCAGGCTGAGAAGCAAACTGGGCATCGCCATCACCTGGGAGCTTTGAAAAAATACCAATAACCCCACCCCTCCCCTGAGGGCTCAGATTCAGTGGACCTGGGCATCAGCATTGTACAGAGAGCTTCACCAGGAATTCTAGTACACAAACAGAGCTGAGAATCTCTGGTCTAGGGAGGGCAGGCAGAGAGATTCTGCAAGATATGAGCGGTAGGGGATGGGGCCAGGGTGTAATTTGAGAGGCCAGCTGTGGAGAAGGAGCCATCCAGGAGACTGAGGCCAGCAAACTCTGGAGGTCAAGGGCTGCAGGGCTTGGACAAGGCCTTGGGAGGTTTCCAGTGACCTTAGCAGATGCAATGCTGGTGGAGATGGAGACTAAAGTGGACAGTAAACACACCAAGGCAGATGGGGAAAGGAGAGGATGGGTATCAGGGCCTGTGAAGACAGTTCCTCTTAGAAGCTTGCAGACGGAAACGGGGAAGACAGCAGAGGGCAACTGGAGGGAAATGTGGAGTCAAGGAAAGCTTGGTTTGTTTTCTTTTAGGGCAGGGCCTGCTGCGCCAGTTGCGGTGCCCGGAAGCCTCCAGGAAGAAGAGGAGAGAAGGAGGTGTGTGGGAGCAGGCCCCTGAGGAATGAGACAACACAGCCCAGCCCTGTAGACCCGCCCCAGAGTGAGGAGAGGAGGGAGGCACTGGGCAAGAGTATGTGAGGAGCCTGGGAGATAAGGGGACAATACCGTGGTTTCCCTGTCCTCCAAAGATGAGAATGGAGAGCAGAGGACAGGGATTTAAAGACAAGAAAAGGAGAAATGCTCCAAAAGCAGCAAGGAGGACAGATTCCATCATCTCCCAGGCTCAGGTTGGACAGGAGGAGGAGAAACAGCCCCTCACCCCACCTACTCTCCAGAGGTGTGGGGCCCCAAGTCTGCAACCTGGAGAGAATGCTCAGAGTATAGGGGAAGGGGGAGGGAGGGAGGGAGGGAGGGAGAGTGGGAGGGAGAGTGAAGGTGCAGCAATTGGAAGAGCTGCAAGGGGCAAGATGGGGACCAGAGAGGAAGCACGATCACTGAGGATGGACTCTCAAACCGCCAGCCCCCCAGCCCCACCCTGCAAGGCCCAGCCAGACCCTTCCTCCTCCTGGAAATCTTTTCACACACTTCCAGAGGAGCTCAGGTTCTCCTTCCTGTCTGTCCCCATACAAGCGCTCCGGAACAAAGCTGGTGCCTGTGCCCACCTGCAGCCCAGGTCCAACGTAGTTCAGGCGGGGCTGGGATGGGTGGATAAACAAAATGAATTAGTGAATGATGCTTAAAGATAATATTTGGGTGTCCCAGAGAATTCACTGGAGCAGCATGGGTGAAAGTCACAAGAACTTCCAAGTCAAATGAAATGGGAAGACCAAGTCATACTCCTGCCAGCCTTCTGCCCCACCTCCTCCTGAGTGGGACCCCACACTGTCCCCTGCACTGCTCCCAGATGAACTGAAGCTGCAGAAAAGTGTGCAAGTGATATAATAATGGTCAGTGAGCACAGCTCCATCCAAGCACTGAGATGGAGACCAGAAATACGGACACACCTGGGAGGACACAGCTATTGGGGTGGGCTTAGGGAAGGGGCCTGGTGACAGTTTTTCTTTTAAAACACTCACTCTGTTATTGTATTCTGACAGCGAGACTCCTTATGACCTCACACGTAGTTCTAGCACTGCCAGATAAGTAAGGTGAAACTGAAGGCTGGACAGGACTGGGGATACTATAGACAGCATGGAGGACATGCCTCTGAGCAGGGCCCCAGGATGGATTTGGGGCGGGGCCCAGAAGTAGCACTTGAGGCTAGCAGCGAGAGAAATATCAGAGAAAAAAACACCTGCTGTGCACATGCCTGCTGGACACGGGCCAGCCCTCCCCCCCAAAACAACTGCTGGTATGTTGGGAGGTGATTCTTCCAATCACCAAGGATACAACACTGAACCACAGAGCAATAAAGTTATGTCCTTCTTAATTCTTTTCCAACTCTTCTGATTACTTCTTGGGGAAAAAAATAGTACCAGTCACAGGCGGAGCTAATATATTATAATTTTAAAACCTATAAACATGCAGACAAATAAAGCTGTAACAGATATTTCTGCACCCATCATGCAGAAATAACCCACAATGTCCTTTTGCTTTGGAGCCTTACACTCTCCAGAGAATAGAAATAAATCTTTTTAGCTATAGCTGAGGCCCATCCCCTCCCTCGGCACCAAAGCTTTGGTGTGTAGGACCAGTTATTGGGTTAAGTGTTCTGCTGTAAGGCCTAATTGACTTTTCTATATTTTGATATATGTTTATATCTCCATTAATAATGTGTATTACAGTTCCTGTGTGTTTTTCAATTCACTCAATACATGTTGCATGGCAACTTGCCTTTTCCTTGCACTGTGTCTTTGATGTTTAGGTGTGATGCAGGTAGGGCTCTTCCTTCCTGGCTTTACTGCTTTGGAGCAATTCCAGAGTTCACTCACACATTCCCCAACCAGAGCAGAGCTGGGTCGTTTCCTTTCTAGAATTACCAACGGTGACACAGTGAACATCTTGGCACATGTGTCCTAATGAATATGAGAAAGGGCTTCTCTAGAGCAGACATTTAAAAATGCCTTCATCGCAAGGTGTGCAGAAATCTAAGCAGCATTGCCAAGTTGTTTTCCCAGTGGTCAGCTGATTCATAGTCCCACAAGCAGAGTGTATGATTTCCTGTTTTCCATCATAGTCTCACCAGCTTGGTGGCTATCAGGCTCTGTAATTTTTACAAATCTTATGAGTATGTAAAGCATATATTGTGTTTTTTTTAAATTAGTATTACCCAATTTTTAGTGAGGTTGAGTTCTTCTTGACCATTTATGTTTTCTCCTTTGCAAACTGTCCAATCTTCCCTTCACACATTTTTAATTGGGTTGCATGTCTTTTTTTTTATTTTATAGGAGTTTGTCATAAATTTGTATGCTAATTGTCAAAAATAGGCATTGGAAATACCTTTTCATACTTATATTTTGCCTTTTCTCTTTGTTTATTTTTGGTTTATAAGTTTAATATAGTCAAATTTATCATTTCTCCACTTTATGGACTTTGCTTTTTGCACCTTGCTCTTTCTTACCTCTGGTATCATAAGGTAGTTTCCTATATTTTCTTATTAAACGTTTTACAATTTTGCTTTTTATGGTTAGGTTTTTAATCCATCTGGAAATATTTCTGAAACCAATGCTTGAGTTGTATGCCTTAAGTTTTGATGTCATTTTTACTGTGATTTACTTTTAAATGATTTTTAGTATCCATTGTTATTTCTTTGTTACTCCCGGGTTATCTAGATATACATTTTTAATTTCCAAATGTATGGGAATTTTTACAACTTTTTGTTCTAAATTTTTATTAGCATTACATAATCTTCATATCATAAATTCTTGGGAATTTGTTGACACTTGCTAGGTCAGGTAATATGTGATGAACTTTTGTGTTCTGTATGGATTATATGTTGTATTTCTATTTTGTAGTGATAGTCTTTAAATTTTTAATATGCATACTTATCAAAGCCTAAAATTAATCAACATTTCTGTCTTCCACATAATACAAAGACTTGAGGAAAGCTTCAAATCACCCTTTACTGATCTTACATGTTATCTTCGTCTAGCATTTTCAGTTCTACTTCATTTTGACTATATAAAAACCACAATAATAGAAGTGACAAAATAACAATGACTAATTTTGAAGGTGTAAGAATGAAGTAGAACTAAAAATTCTGGACAAAGAGAACATGTAAGATGAGGAAGGGTGGTTTTTATGCCCTCTAAAGTTAGTAATTATTATTTTTATTACTACTCTTAGCTTTGTTTTAAAGAGTCATTGACTGTTTGGACTTAGACTTTTACCCCTCTCTTGCCCCCCTGTTTCTGTGCTCCACTCCTTCCTCCTGGGATTCATTAAACATATCCTTTTACATACTCAGAGAGAAACTGGGAGTGGAAACCCTCGTTGTCTTTCCTTATCTGATATAGTCTTATTTTTCCCTTACTCTTGAATCATAGTTTAGGATGAAAAATATCCAGACTATTTCTGTGATTCCCCTTCGGCACCCTGAAGATATCATCCCATTGTGCTCTGTCCTTGTTACTGAATGGTCTGCTTTTTCGTCTCACTGATGTTCCTTTTTAGAACTCTGCCTTTCCTCCTCTGTTGTGCTAGTCTTTTGTCTTTAATAGTCTACAAGTTTGTAACTATACAGCAAAGTTTGAGTTTATTTTTATTTTTCCTGCTCAGGACTTGAATCTGGAGATCTATGTTTTTCAATAATTCTTTTTATTTTGAATAACTTACTGGTTTGTTTTCTTTTTTTAATTTTATTTTTTATTTTAGAGAGAGGGGAAGGGAGGGAGGAAGAAAGGGAGTGAAACATCAATGTGGAAGAGAAACATTGATTCCTTGCCTTCTGTATACATCCTGACCTGGGACTGAACCCGCAACCCAGGCATGTGCCCTGACTGGGAATTGAACTGGTGACCTTTAAACAGTCATTGACTGTTTGGACTTAGAGGCCCAGCCAAGTGAGCCACACCAGCTGGGGCCATGTTTTTCAATAATTCTAAAAATCTTAAAATATTGTCTCCTTGCTACTCCTTCCACTTCTTATCTCAAAATTCCAATGTATATTATACTCTATATTTCATCTTTCTTATATACTTACCCTCTTTTTATTCTCCATGCTTTTATCTCTCTGCAGCATTCAGGTTCACTAGTTCTCTCTTCAACATTAGTTATTCTGATATCTAACCCAACCAATGGTGTTCTAATTTCCAAGACACTGTTTCTGAGTTGGAGAAATTATTTTTATTTTGTTTTGTTTCTTTAATTTTCTGGTTATTTTTTCATAGTAACATAGTATCTTATGGGTTTGTTTGTTTGTTTTTTAGATTTTATTTATTTTTAGAGAGGGGGGAAAGGAAGAGAAAGGAGGGGGTGAAACATCAATGTGTGAGAGAGATATCAATTGGTTGCCTCTCACACATGCCCCAGCCAGGGACCAGACCCACAACCCAGGCATGTGTCCTGATCAGGAATCAAACTGGCAACCTTTCAGTTTGCAGGATGATGCCCAACCAACTGAGTCACACCAGCCAGAGCTACCTTATGGTTTTAAGGCAATCTTGTAGGTATTTAAACAATTTAGAGGAATTTACTTCATAGTTTTATCAGACTATTATATTTCCTGAAGTTCTAATACTCCTGTTTGTAGTACCTGCTGACCATTGTTCATGGTGATTGAGGGCATGTTTTGGTGACAGTGGATCCTTGATGGTTTTAGAGTTGCAATGTGTTTTTTTTTTTATTATGCTAAGGACATTTCTACTATTGCCATTCTGTTAAGTGTTACTTTGGTTTTTAATCAGAAAAGGATATTGAATTTTTTTCTCAGGCACTTTTAAGCCCTATGGAAATGATCATAGAGTTTTCTGTTTAAGTATCATTTCCTTTGTGTTCCTTCTCACACAATGACTTCACTCATAACTCTAATTAAAATAGAATGACTCCCACTCCCTACCCCCACCCCCTTTCTCTGTTTTATTTACACACATAACACTTATCAGCAGCTGACAGTAAGAACACTGATACTTTCTTCCCACTGTTGTATTCCTGGTGACTAGAACATTCCCTGACATTGTAAATAGAATTCTTTGCATCATTTTCATAGAGAGACTGGTGTGCAGTTTTCTTTGTGGAAGGGGTGCTTTCTTTGTTAAACCATCTTTTTTACAGGAGCCTCTTATTTGGGAAGGGTTAGGGGTTCCAGGCTGGCAGAAATTATCTTTAAGGTTCAGAGTTTTGTCTGTGTTATTTTAGCCTCCCCCACCACACCACCCACCAGTGGAGAGGAAACAGGAGATGCTATAGGGCTCCTCACCATGCAAGTCTGTCTTCTCTCTCCCCCACACAGAGGACTGCTCCCCAAAAATGTGGCATCTCTCCCTCTCTGTGTCCTCATTTCATTGCACCTCCTCTGCTTCTTGGAGCCACAGCAGATCCAGGGAAGCTCTTACGCATAGTTTGGGTTCCTTGTTCCTACTTTTGCAAAAGATTTTGGTTCTAAATCTCAGAGTGTGCTCTTCTAAAGCCGTTTGCTTTGCCAACTTTGTCATCCCTGCAAGCTTGTCTTCACTTGCCCTTTCTAACTGAATCCCCACCTCCTTCCGCAGCCTTCCCAGCTAATTTTGCAGTTCAGAATTTCAGCTGCTCCTTAGTCTAAGTGAAGACAGAGTCTGCATTTCTGTTTCTTCTTCCGCTTGCTCTTAGGAGAGTTTGGACGTGGGGGGTGGTGATCTTACTCCTCCATTCAAGCTGGAGGACCTCATGCACTTTGCCAGCCTCTCTTCCATGGAGCATTGCCTGTGGGACTCTAATGCACCCTGCTGTGGAGGTCCACGGATGGCCGTGGATCTCTATAGTGGTTTTATGTTGGCTTCTTCAAGAGGTTGCAGAAATGTCACCAGAATGGACAGATTTTTGCTAACTTCTTGGATGTTTTGAAAATCAAATTTTGATCCCAAACCATCTCAAATCATAAGCTAAGTCCATTTGGACTGCTATAAAAAGGAAATAGCGTAGACTGGGTGCTGTATAAACAAAAGAAATGTACCACTTGCATTTCTTACAGTTCTAGAGGCTGGAAAGTCCAAAATCAGGATGCCTATAGATACAGTGTCTATTGAGGGTCCCCTTTCTAGTTCATAGACAGCATCTTTTTACTGTCCTCATGTGTTTGAGGGATAAAGGGGTTCTCTCAGGCCTTTTTATAAGGGCACTAATCCCATATGTGAAGGCTTAGCCCTCATGACCTAATCGCTTCCCAAAGGCCCTACGTCCCACTACCCTCATCTTCAGGGTTAGGATTCCAACATATGAATTGGGGGAAGGGAAATATAAATATTTAGTCCATCACACAGACCTAGGAATACTTTCACCTCAGGGGAGTCTTTTTCTTTTTCACTCAGAGCCCAGACAATAAAGCTGCCTCAGTGAGTGGAACATTTTCTAGTAAACTTTCTGTTAGGAGTACGGTCTGGCTTTATGTGTGCCTGTCCCTCATCCCTGCCTTATTTTCTGTCACAAGGTAGTGCAACTCAGCCCCCTAGCTCCTTGGACCAATAGTATAGTAGGACCCCCCAACCCCAGCAGCTGCAGCATTGGATCGTGGACTTACACCCTGGTTTTCCCTTCCCTCTTCATTCATGGGGCCTTTGCATTTCTCCCTTCTGAGCTTGGCCAGGCCATAACCTGACTGGTTGTTTGTAACACAAGGCTGTTCAGACTGTCTGGGCTGCCATCTTGCCTAGCCCAGGAGCTGTCAGGTCTGTAATGGTTGCAGTGTTGCAATCTTCCTCGTTAACCATGAAAACAGATCCAGGCCTTGGGCAGACAACTGTCTCTGTTTTCCCTTTTTATGTACATAGTTTGTTTTTCTTTTTTAATGCTTTCTGTATATTAAAAAAGAATTATGGGTCTCTATTCTTTTCTTTTAAATTATTATTTTTGTAAAATAAATTTATGATTTCTGGAAAGATGGCAGTGGTGCTAGAAGCGTAGTTTTGTGTATTCCAGAATCCCCACATAAACACAGACCAATAAAATATTAAAACCAAAATCCATGGACAACATTTACAAGACAAACTGACAAGTGATTCCCCCCATCACCACAAAATACAAGTGGGTGGACAAGTCACAAGACCTGCACAATATCAGCATGAGCATTGTGGAAAGCACAATGAAGCAGGAGGGTACCAGGGCACCTAAGGACCCTGCACACGCAGCACAGTGCAAGGTGAGTGAGCACACACCCCTCCACCCCCACCCCATGAGCTTGAGAAGGGTAAAGGAATCAAATGGGACCTGTAGCTGAGACTGGGAAGGACTTTGTTTACTCTACCAGGGGTCTGAAGTATGATCTGTGAATTCTCACACTGAGCCACCAGGGTTCCCTTCCTGGACTGGAACCACATTGGACGGCACATGTTAGGAGAGGAATCAAAGTTAGGTAGGATGGGAACAGGAAAGACAGAAGCTCCTACTCTGGGCCAGAACCAGAGGGAGGAGAGAAAGGCGCTGGCCTCAGGCACACAATTTCAGGGGGCACCGAACAACCCAGTAATCAAGATAAATGAAGTGTTAATGCAATACTTTTTAAATTCCCATCCCTCACCCTCCTTCCCTTTGGAAACCTTCAGTTTGTTTTCTGTATCTATGGGTCCGTTTCTGTTTTGTTTTGTTCGTTTGGAGGAGGGATTAGATTCCACATATAAGTGAAATCATTTGGTATTTGTCTTTCTCTCTCTGACTTACTTCACTTAGCATATACCCTCTAGGTCTATCCATGTTGTCGCAAATGACATTTCATTCTTTTCATTGCTAAATAATATTTCATTTCGTATATGCCACATCTTCTTTATCCATTCATCTATGAAAGGACATCTAGGTTGTTTCCATATCTTGGCTATTACTAGTTGCCTTCAGATAAATACCCAGAAGTGGAATTGTTGGATCGTATGGCAACTCTGTTTTTTATTTTTTGAGCAATCTCCATAATGTTTTCCATAGTGGCTGCGCTAACTTATAATCCTACCAACAGTGCACTAGGGTTTCCTTTTCTCCACATCCTTGTCAATACTTTTTTATTCATGTATAGATGACAGCCATTCTGACAGGTGTGAGGTGATATGTCATTGTGGTTTTAATTTGCATTTCCCTAATGATTAGTGATGTTGAGCATCTTTTCATGTCTGTCATCTGTATGTCCCCTTTGGAGAAATGTCTTATCTGTTCAGGTCCTTAGCCAATCTTTTAATTGGATTGTTTGTGTTTTTGGTGTTAAACTGTATGCGTTCCTTATATTTGCGGGGGGGGGCTCTCAACCCCTTATTGGATGTATCATTTGAGAGTATCTTCTTCCATTCAGGAGGTTATCTCATCATTTGCTGATGGTTTCCTTTGCTGTCAAGGAACTTTTTAGTTTGATGCAGTCCCATTTGTTTGTATTTTCTTTTGTTTCCCTTATCTGACATATTCAAAAACTATTGCTAAGAGCAATGACAAAGAGTTTATTTACTGCCTGTGTTTTCTTCTGGGAGTTTTGTGGCTTCAGGTTTTTAAATCTTTAATTCATGTTGAGTTTATTTCTGTATATGGCATAGAAAGTGGTCCACTTTCATTTTTTGCATGTATATGTCCAGTTTTTCCAATGCCATTTATTGAAGACACTGTCTTTACCACATTATATATCCTTACCTCTTTTGTTGAAGATAAACTGACTATGTAAGTAAGGATTTATATCTGGACTTTCTATTCTATTGCACTGATCTATATATCTGTTTCTATGCCAGCACCATACTATTTTGATTATTGTAGCTTTGTAGGATAGTTTGATATCAGGGAGTATGACACCTCCCACTTTGTTCATTCTCAAGATTTCTTTGACATTCAGGGTCTTTTGTGCTTCCATGTAAATTTTAGAATTTGTTCTAATTATGAGAATAGTGCCATTGGTATTTTAATAGGGCTTATATTGAATCTGTATATTGCTTTAGGTACTAAGGACATTTTAACAATATTAATCATTCCAATCCATGAACAAGATATATCCTTCAATTTATTTGTATTTTCTTCAGTTTCTTTCTTCAATGTCTTACAGTTTTCAGAGTAAAGGTCTTTCACCTCTTTGGTTAAATTTATTCTTAGGTATATTATGCTTTTGATGCAATTATATATATATTTGTTTTCTTAATTTCTCCTTCTGATCACTCATTATTGGTATATAAAAATACAACAGATCTATTTATTGCTTCTGTATCCAACAACTTTACTGAATTTATTTATTCTAATAGTTTTTGGGGTGGCAACTTTAAGGTTTTCTATATATACTATCATGTCATCAGCAAATAATGATAGATTTACTCCTTCCTTTCTGATTTGGATATGTTTTACTTCTTTTTCATGTCTGATTGCTGTGTCTAGGACTTCCAATACTATGTTTCTAGAAGTGGTGAGAGTGGGCATCCTTGTCATTTTCCTGACCTTAGAGGGAAGACTTTCAGCTTTTCACCATTGAGTATATTAGCTGTGGGCTTGTCATATATAACCTTTATTATGTTGAGATATGTTCTTTCTATACTAACTTTGTTGAGAGTTTTTATTCCAAAAGGATGTTGAATTTTGTCAAACATTTTTTCTACATCTATTGAGATAATCTTATGGTTTTTTTCCTTTCTTTTGTTAATGCGATGTGTCACACTGATGGATTTAGAGATGTTCAATCACCTTTGCATCCCTGGGATGATTCCCATTTGGTCTTGGTGCATAACCCAATTAACATATTGTTGAACCTAGATTGCTAATATTTTGTTGAGGATTTATTTTATTCTTAAATTTTTATTTAATTAATTTGAGAGAGAGAGGAAGGAAGAGAGAGAGAGAAAGAAAGAGAAACATCGATCTTTTGTTCCACAGATTTATGCATTCATTGGTTGATTCTTTTTTTTTTTTAATTTAATCCTTATTATATTTTTTTCCATTACCATTTCTTCTATGTACCCTGACCAGGGATCAAACCTACCACCTTGGCATATCAGAATGATGCTCCAACCAATTGAGCTACCCAGCCAGAGCCCTTGTTGAGGATTTTTGCATCTTTGTTCACCAAAGATATTGGCCTGTAATCTTTTTTTTTAATGTGTTTGTCAGGGTTTGGTATCCAGGTTTTAGCTTCATAAAATGAGTTTGGAAGTATTCCTCCCTCTTCAATTTTTTGAAACACTTCAAGAAGAATAGGTATTAACTCTTTTTTTTAAATGTGTAGTAGAATTCACCAGTCAAGTTGTCTTGGTCTTTGTTGGCAGGGTTGATTTATTTTTTTTTTCACTTCACTTTCTTCTTTTTTTTTTTAACTGATTCAATATCATTGATAGTAATCAACCTATTTGAACTTTGTATCTCTTGCTGGTTCAGTGTTGAAGGGTTATATACTGCTAGAAATGTATTAATTTCTTCTAGATTGTTGAATTTGTTGGCATATAATTGTCTGTGGTATTCTTTAATGATTCTTTGTATTTCTGTGGTGTCAGTTGTAACTTCTCTTTCATTCCTAATTTTATTTATTTGGACTCTTTTTTTCTTGATGAATTTGGCTAAAGGTTTGTCAATTATATTTATCTTTTCAAAGAACCAGCTCTTAGTTTTATTAACCTCTTCTATTTTTTTAAATTACTATTTCATTTATTTCCACTCTGATCTTATTTCCTTCCTTCTGTTTACATTGGGGTTTTTTTCTTCTTTTTCTAGTTCCTTTTGGTGTGTAGTAGATTGTTTACTTGGGATTCTTCTTGTTTCTTGAGGTAGGACTCTATACCTATGACTCCCTTGTCAGTACTGTTTTTGTTGCATCCCATAAATTTTGAAAAGTTGTGTTTTTATTTTCATTTGTCTCAAGTAGTTTTTATTTTTCCTTTGGCCCATTGGTTGTTTAGTGGCCTGTTGTTTAGTCTCCACATATTTGCGTTTTTTTCCAGTTTTCTTCATGTAGTTGATTTCTATTTTCATGCCATTGTGGTTGGAAAAGATGCTTGATATGCAGTCTTCTTGAATTTATTGAGGTTTATTTTGTAGTTTAATATATGACCAATCCTAGAGAAAGTTCCAAGAGCACTTGAAAAAAAATGTATATTCCACAGGTGGGTTTTTTTTATCCTCACCCAAGAACATGCTTACTGATTTTAGAGAAGGGGAGGTAGAACCAAAGGGAGAGAAACATCATTGTGAGAGAGAAACATCAATTAGTTGCATTTCATACAAGCCCCAACCAGGAACCAAACCTGCAACCCAGGCATGTGCCCTGACCAGCAATTGAACCCACCACAACCTTTTGGTTTGCAGGATGATGCCCAAACACCTGAGCCACATTGACCAGGGCTGTATTCTGCAGCTTTTAGATCAAATGTCCTATAACCAACTATTAACTTGATCTGGTCTAATATGAAGCTTCAGACTATTATTTGCTTATTAATTTTCTGTTTGGATGTGAATGGGGTATTAAATCCCCTACCATTATAGTATTACTGTAATTTGTCCCTTTATGTGCATTAATAATTGCTTTATATAGTTAGGTGCTCCTATGTAGGGCACGTATATTTACAAATGTTATATTCTCTTCTGGGATTGACCTTTTATATTATTATATACTGTCCTTTGTCTTTTTTTTA
Source organism: Mormoops blainvillei (assembly GCA_004026545.1). Taxonomy (NCBI): domain Eukaryota; kingdom Metazoa; phylum Chordata; class Mammalia; order Chiroptera; family Mormoopidae; genus Mormoops; species Mormoops blainvillei. Next base: position 400,822 of record PVJD01000183.1, on the reverse strand, counting down.
TTCTTTTTGTTTTAAAGTCTATTTTGTGTGATACAAGTATCGCTATCCCAGCTTTTCTTTTTTTAATTATATTTTATTATTTATGCTATTACCATTGTCCCAATTTTTCTCCCTTTGCCCTGCTCCACCCAGCTATCCCCCATTCCCTCAGGCAATCCCCACACAATTGTCCAAGTTCATGGGTCATGTATATATGTTCTTTGGCTACTCTATTCCATGTGCTGTACTTTACATCCCCATGACTGTTCTGTAACTACCAATTTGTATTTATTGATCCCTTCGCCTTTTCACCCATCCCCCTCCCATCTGGCAACCATCAAAATGCTCTCTGTATCTATGATTCTGTTCTCTTCTTCTTGTTTGTTTGTTTTTTAGATTCAATTGCTGATAGATATGTATTTATTACCATTTTATTGTTTATATTTTTTATCTTCTTCTTAAAGAATACACTGTAATAGTTCATATAATACAGGTTTGGTGTCAATGAACTCTATTAGCTTTTTGCCTATCTGGAAAGATCTTTATCTGTCTTTCAATTCTAAATGATAGCTTTGCTGGGTAGATTAATCTTGGTTGTAGGTCCCTGCTTTTCATCACTTTGAATATTTCTTGCCAGTCCCTTCTGGCCTGTAAAGTTTCTGTTGAGCAATCAACTGAGAGTCTTATGGGAGCTCCCTTGCAGGTAACTAACTGCTTTTTCTCTTGTGGCTTTTAAGATGCTCCCTTTGTATTAAACCTTTGGCATTTTAATTATGGTATGTCTTGATGTGGGCCTCTTTGGGTTCATCTTGTTTGGGACTCCAAACTTTGCCCTTCCTAAACTTACATGTCTATTTCCTTCACCAAGTTAGGGAAGTATTCTGTCATTATTTTTTCAAATAAGTTTCCAACTTCCTGCTCTCTCTCTTCTCCTTCCAGCACCCGCAAGATGCAAATGTTGGTACACCTGAAGTTGTACTAGAGGTACCTTTTACTATCCTCACTTTTTAATATTTTTTCTTCTTGCTCTTCTGATTGGTTGTTTGTTGCTAACTTATATTCTAAATCACCGATTTAATTCTCAGCTTCATCCACTCTGCAGTTAATTCCCCATAAATTGTTCTTTATTTCGATTAGTGTATTCTTTGTTTCTTACTGGATCTTTTTTATGATGTTGAGGTGCTCACTAAGTTCATCGAGCATCCTATAACCAGTGTTTTGAACTCTGCATCTAGTAGATTGTCTCCATTTTCTTTAATTCTTTTTCTGGAGTTTTGTTCTGTTCTTTCATTTGGGCCATGTTTCTTTGTCTCCTCGTTTTGCCTGCCTCCATGTGTTTATTTCTATATACTAGATAGAGCTGCTATGCCTCCCAGGCTTTGTAGAGTGGCTTAATATGGCAGGTGGCCTGTAGGGTCCAGTGGCACAGCCTGCACTATTATCCAAGCTGGGTACTCAAGGTGCACCCACCATGTGGGCTATGTACACCCTCCTGTTGTAATTGAGCCTTAATTGCTATTGGCACGTCCAGTGTCAGTCACCGACTATATTCTGTTCGGGTCACACAACACAAGCTACAAAGCATCCTGCAGATGGCTGCTACTTGTGCTGGGCTTGGAGGTGCCCAGGAGAGGCCAAACTGTGAACCAAGGCCAGCTCTGCTCATGGCAGGCCTGGGGCAACTTTGCAAGAAGTATGGGGCTTGCTGAAGCAAGATGCTGCTTGTTTGAGAGAATTTAGGGAAATCTGAAGCATGGGCTAAGACAAGCCATTCATACAGAAAAGCCACTGGAGTCACCTTGGGTGGGCCTGAAATTTGAGTGGGGCAGGGCCTCAGGGAATCATCAGGGTGGGGCAAACAGTATGAGCCAGATTGGTGGAGTCTCAGACAAGGCACCTGCCTGCCAGCTTTGTGGTTCTGTGGGAGGAGGGCTCAGAAATGGAAAAATGGCCTCATCTAGCATTTCTGTCTGGAAGAAAGCTGCCCCCACCAGCTCTCACCCTGATGCCAGTCAATTCAATTCTTTCCCACTTGTCTCTGATGCCTTTCAATCTTCTGCCCCAACACTGGAGCTCAGAGGGGGTGAGCCGAATAAGTCTGTGCATCTGGGCCCTTTAGGAGGAACTGCCTGGAACTCTGGAAGTTTTTGTTTTTCACAACCTCAACCCCCACTGTTTTTACAGCCAGAAGTTATGGAGACTAATCTTCCTGGCACTCAAACCCTGGGCTTGGGGGCATGGTGTGGGCTGGGACACCTCACTCCTCAGTTATCCATGCCAATTTTTATCCACCATACACAGGTATGGAACAAGCCCATTCCACATCTCAGCCTCTCCTACCAGTGTTGCTATGGTTTCTTTTTTAATTCCATAGTTGTAGGATTTCCATTCAGCTAGATTTTGGATGATTCTGAATGATGGTTGTTCTATAGTTTAGTTGTAATTTTGATGTGTTTGTGGGAGGAGGCAAGCCATGTTTACCATGCCACCATCTTGACTGGAAGCCCCCTCTAGATTCCTTGTTTCTTTCTGCACGGAATATCTTTTTCTAACCTTTCACTTTCAGTCTGTATATGTCTTTATGTTTGAAATGAGTCTCCGGTAAGTAGCATATAGCTGGATCATGGTTTTTAATCCATTCAGCCACCCTGTGTCTTTTTATTGGAACATTTAATCCATTTACATTTAAAGTAGCTTTTAATAAATATGTATTTGTTGCCATTTTGTTCATCTTGGAGTTGTTTTTATAGTTCTCCTTTTCCTTCTTTTCTTAATCTCCTCCTTTATGGTTTGCTGTTTTTCTTTAGGGTTTTGTTTGGGTTTCTTTCTCTTTATTCTTTGTATCTCTTTTGTAAGTTTGTATTTGTGGTTACTATGTTATATATATTATTCTGTATCTAAAGCAGTCTTTTTTTTTTAACATGTGGTTACCATGTTATATATATTATTCGGTATCTACAGCAAATGATAGGCATTTAAGTTTGACTATATTCTATAAAGATTGCATTATTGCTCACCTTCCATGTTTTATGTTATCGATGCCGTATTTTAGATATTTTTTGTGTTGTTTATCTCCTAACCACTTACTATAGTTTGAGTTGAGTTTAATACTTATTTTTTCTTTTGATCTTCATGGTAGCTTTTTAAATATCTGATCCACAGTACTTATTAAATATTTGGCTTTACCTGTGAGATCTTTCCCTTTTTCATATCTTCTTATTTCTGTTTATGGCCTTTCCTTTTCTACTTAAAGAAGACACTTTAACATTCCTTGTAAAGCTGGTTTAATGATGATGAATTCCTTTTGTTTTTGCTTATCCAAGAAACTCTTTATCTCTCCTTCAGTTCTGAATAATAACTGTCCTGAGTAAATTATTCTAGGTTTTAAATTCCTTTCCTTTAGCACTATAAATATGTCCTGCCACTGCATTCTGGCCTATCAAGTTACTGCTGAGAAATTAACTGATGACCTTATTGGGCTTCCTTTGTATGTAACTCATTGTTTCCTCTTGCTTCCTTTAAGATTATCTCTTTATCTTTAATTTTTGCCATTTTAATTATATTTGTTTTGGTGTGGGTACCTTTGAGTTCATCTTGTTTGGAACTCTCTGTGCTTTCTGAACCTGGACATCTATTTCCTTTTCCAGGTTAGGAAAGTTTTCAGCAACTATTTCTTTTAATAAAGTTTCTGTTCCTTTCTCTCTTCCTCTTCTGAGCTCTCTGTAATGTAAATGTTTGCTTGCTTGATGTTATCCCAGAGGTTTTTTTAAACTAATCTCATTTTAAAAGCCCTTCCTTTCTCTCTCTCTCTTTTCTTTCTCTCTCTCTTTCTTTCTTTCTTTCCTTCCTTCCTTCCTTCCTTCCTTCCTTCCTTCCTTTCTTCCTTTCCTTTCTTTTCTCCTGTTGATTGTTTGATTTCCAATAGTCTGTCTTCCAGGTGACTGATCTAACCCTCTGTATTGTCTAATTTGATGTTGATTCTTTCAAAAGTGTTTTTTATTTCAGTTATTGTGTTCTTCAGGTTTTCTTGGTTCTTTTTAAAAAAAATTTTTTTTATTTATTTTATTTTTAGACAGAGTGGAAGGGAGGGAGAAAGAGAGGGGGAGAAACATCAATGTGTGGTTGCCTCTCACATACCCCCTACTGGGGACCTGGCCTGCAACCCAGGCATGTGCCCTGACAAGGAAACCATACCAGTGATCCTTTGGTTTGTAGACCGACACAAATCCACTGACCTAAACCAGCCAGTGCAGGTTTCCTTGGTTCTTCATTATCCTCTCTAATTTTTTGTTGAAGTTATCCATAAGTTCCTCTATTCCACTCTCAAGTTTGATGAGCATTCTTATGACTATTTCTTTGAATTCTTTATCAGGAAAGTTACTTATCTCTTTTTTCTTAGGGTTTATTTTGGGGCAGATTTTTCTTATTCCCTCATTTGAGAGATACTCTTCTGTCTTTGTACTTTGTTTGATTTTCTATGCTTGTTTATATGAATTAGACACAATAGCTATCTCTCCCAGTCTTGAAAAAGTGACCTTATGTAGAAGTGGGCACCGTGTAGGTTGTGTGTGCCAGGCGGTTTTGGTACGCTGGTTTGAGCTTAGCGGGTGCCTAAGGTGTTCAGGTCACTGGCCTGCCAAGCCAGAGTAGCTCCACATGGGGAGGCCAGGTATACATAGTAATGCCATGTTGATCCTCTGGCTCCCTTTGTTTGGAGCTGAAATTGGCTTAGGCTGTGTCCAGAAATGTGCTGTAGTGACCTTGCAAGTATGCCAGAGCACTTGGATAGAGCCCCAACCCACCCTATTGAGGTGAGGGAGGATGTAAACAGTAGTGCTCCCTAGTCCTCCAACCTGGGAGAATCCCCACAGTCCCTGGAGAGCTCCTGTAACCCCCCAGCTTTTTCTTTACAGTCCCTCTCTTATTTATTGTACTGAAAGCCGCCCCGTGTAAAGTGACCACTAAGTGCTGTGTGGAAGGCTGGTTGGAGCCAGGCAGACACTTCTGGTGCCTGGGGCACTGGCCTGTAGGGCTGGAGCTGCTCCAGCTCCTGGCAGGGAGATCAGTGGCATGTGATGACGCCCTGTTGTTTAGCCTGCTCCCTTCACTCTGAAGCAAAAAGCTCCAGGCAACATAGCTGGAAGTGTACCAAGGTAATCTTGCAGGTAAACCAAAGCACCCAAACATAGTTTCCACCATCCTTATCAAAGTGAAGGGGATTGTAAACAATGGTTTTGGTTTGCTCCTGGGCCTGGAGAGTTCCACAGCTGCCTGAGAGCTGCTGTGGCTTCTCAGTCTTCTCTCTTGAGTTTCTCTTGTTTGTTGATCAGGAGTTGTTCATTCGGCCCTCAGTTGTCCTGCAGGAGTAACTGTTCTCTCTATATGTATATATTTGAGTTTGCTCTTGGGAGGAGGCAAGTTCAGCATCCTCTTATGTTACCACTATCTTGGGCCTCTGATGCAATAATTTTTTTAAAAACAATTTTAATGTCAAAAATTCTTGATGAGCAAAACGTCAAACTTTTAAATAAATATAGAATTATTAACCACCCCATTCTGAGCTACAGTGGAGCCTGAGGCAAAACAACATAAAGAAAACTGAATAATACTGATCCTGTCTTTATTACAGTGTCACAGTAGAGTGTTCCACAAACCCTCCTTGAGGAATATATTAAAGAACCTACTTCAGAAACCCAAAAAACTAAAGAAACATCACAATAAGAATTGGTGGTAAGTAGTAAATATGTAATTATACTTGTGGAATTAAGATTAAATGAGGGTTGCTCTTTCCAGCTGGTGCTGAGCCATGGGTATCTCTTGAGACAACAGGCACAAGCGCCACAAGACTGGGGGCAAGAGAAAGCCCCTCCAGAAGAAGCAAAAATATGAGCTGGGATGCCCCGCTGCCAATGCTAAGATAGGTCCCCACTGCATACACACATCCTGGGTGCAGGGAGGCAGCAAGAGGTACTGAACCTTGAGGATAGACATGGGCAATTTCTCCTGGAGTTCACAATGTTGTATGTGCAAAACAAGGATTAGTAATGTTGTCTGCAATGCATCCAAAAATGAACTGGTCCATACCAAGACCCTAGGAAGGACCGCATCATGTTCATTGACAGCACACGATACCGACAGTGGTAGCAGTCCCACCATGCACTGCCCCTGGGCCGCCAGAAGGGGGCCAAGCTGACTCCTGAGAAAGAAGAGATTTAAAGCAAAGAACAATCAAAGAAAATTCAGGAGAAATATGATGAAAGGAAAAAGAATGCCAAAATCAGCCGCCTTCTAGAGGAGCAGTTTTAGCAGGGCAAGCTTCTGGCGTACATTGCTCCAAGGCCAGGCCAGTGTGGCCAAGCAGATGGCTGTGTACTGGCGGGCAAGGAGCTGGAGTTCTAGCTGGGGAAAAAGAAGGCCCTGGAAGGCGAATAAATCTTCCTCCCTCCTGTCTTAGACCGTGTAATAAAGGTGTTTATTGTTCTAAAAAAAGGGTTAAATGAGGGTTAAAAAGGAGAGGTTGTAGCATTAATGACTTTATGTTCTGAGAATGTGAATATGGTACAAAAAATTGAGAGGACAAGGAGAAAATTGAAATATGCAAAAAAAGTTTTCACTGTTTTCAGAAGTCATAACTAGTTCTGACATTTTTTTCCTAGGACATTATAGTTACTTTATCTTTATTTCAGTATAATTGACATATAACATTATATTAGTTTCAGGTATATAACATAATGATTTAATGTTTGTATATATTGCAAAATAATCACTACAATAAGTCTAATTAACATCCATCACCACATATAATTACAAAAATTTTTTTCTTGTAATGAGAACTTTTAAGGTCTCTCTTAGCAACTTTCATATATGAATTATTATTAAATATAATGTCATTAAATATGTAAAATTATTAAATATAGTCACCTTGCTCTACATTACATCCCCATGACTTATTTATTTTATAACTGGAATTTTGAACCCTTTTACCCCCTTCATCCATTTTACCCACCCACCACCCCCTGCCTCTGTTTTTATGAGCTTGGTGTTTTTTTATTGTTGTTTTGGTTTGGTTTTTTAAAATTCTACTTATAAATGAGATCACATGTTATTTGCCTGAATTATTTCACTTAGAATAATGCCCTCAAGTTCCATCTATGTTGTAGCAATGGCACAGTGTTATTTTTTTGACTGAATAATATTTCTTTATATTATTATTATATATTATATATAAATATATATTATATTATATATCACAGTTTCTTTGCCACTCATCTACCAAGGAGCTCTTAGGTTGTTTGTGAACAATGCAAGTATGTATCTTTTTGAGCATATACCTGTTTTCATTTTCTTTGAATAAATACACAAAAGTGCAATTGCTGGATCTTATGGTAGTTCTATGTTTAATTTTTTGAGTAACCTCCATATTTTTTTCTAGTTGCTGCACCAGTTAACATTCCTACCAACGTTTGTTATTTTTTGTCCTTTTGATAATAGCCATTCTAACAGAGGTGAGGTGATACCTCACTGTGGTTTTGATTTGCATTTCCCTGATGATCAGTGTAATTGAGCGTCTTTTCATGTACCTATTAGCCATCTCCATGTTGCCTTTGGGAAAACGTCTACTTAGATCTTGTGCCCTCTTTTGTGATCAGATAATTTGGGGGTTTGTTTGTTTTTTTTCCATTTAGTTGTATGAGTTCTTTATTTTAGATATTAACTCCATGCCAGATATATGATTTGCAAATATTTTCTCCCATTTAGTAGGTGGCCTTTTTATTTTGTTGATGACTTCCTCTGTTGTGGAGAGGTTTTTTAGTTTAACTCTTATTTTTGCTTTTGTGGCCTTTGATTTTGGTGTCAGATCCAAAAAAAATCATGGCCAAGACTGATGTCAGGAAGCTTACTGCCTATGTTTTCTTCTATGAGTTCTATGGCTGCAGGTCTTACATTCAAGTCTTTCCTCTATTTTGAGTTAATTTTTCTGTATTGTATAAGATAGTGGCCCAGTTTCATTTTTTTACATATGGTTGTCCAGCTTTCCCCGCACCTCTATTGAAGAGACCGTCCTTTCCCCATTGCATATTCTTGTCTCCTTTGTCATAGATAAATTGATTACATATGCATGGATTATGTTTTCTAGGCTCTCTAATATGTTCCATTGATCTATGTGTCTGTTTTTATGCCTGTACCATATTGTTTTGATTCCTATAGTTTTGTAATATAGTTTGAAATTAGGACGCATGATTCCTCCAGCTATGTTCTTCTTTCTCAAGATTGCTTTGGCTATTTGGTGTCTTTAGTGATTCCATACAAATTTTGGGATTGTTTCTCCTCTGTGAAAAACACCATTGGAATTTCGATAGGGGTTACATTGAATCAGTAGATTGCTTTGGGTAGTATGTGTCCATATTAACAATATTAATTCTTCCAATCCATGAGCATGGAATATCTTTTCATTTATTTGTCTTTCATCATTGTCTTATGTAGTATTATTGATTTTCTTATTCTAACCTGTGTGCACATAAATTTAGATAAAACAAATGGATATTTTAATTCAATTATTCCCTGTATCCTTGAGAACCAGATTTTCCACTGTAAAAGAAAGGAGATACAGATGGAACAGAAGAGGTTAAGTAAAAACCCTGAAGTCCCCAATTTGAATTGGATGTATCAGTATAAATTCCCATAGTATTTTATCATATATATCTTTTCCAGGTTTTCCCCCGGAAAAGCCCTAGAAACACTGATTAACTCAGAACCAAGGAGGACTTCTAACATCCCAATTGTGGTCTTCAGTATTATTCACCACTAAAAGAAACCAAGGTTTCTTGGAGAAATGGCTGACTCTAGTTTTGGGCACGAAATATACAAGATGAGCTTGAAACATCTTGCTAAACCAGATAGCAAAGGAAGCCGTCAGGCTACTAGGGTCACATCAAAAAGACTTCAGAGCTGAAGAGGCTCCAACTGGCCAAAAGCGGGACAATTTGAATATCAATAATGATAATAACTGCAATATGTTGAAACCCATCAAACATATTTAAATCCTTGACTTGATCATGGTATTTTTTTAACTACTTTATCTTTGCAGAATGACAGGGTTTCTTTTCATTTATTTATCATTTTTCAAGGCTGACCAGAGAAGGCCTCTCTCCAGGCATTGGCTCACAATCTCTCCAGGAAACCTCCATGGACTTCCCATGCACTGGGGGGCAGAGGCTCTGGGCTCCAAGCTGTTCAGGCTGATTTGGGTTAGCACCACCTCCCTGGATCCCCAACACATGCATTTTCCAGGTCCAGAGGGAGGGCAGCCGCTCTGGAGGACCAAGGTCAGGGAGCCCCACCACCCCCAGGCATCACAGTGCCCCCAGGCATGCCGGGGCTGGTGGCGTGGACAGAGGAGATCTAGACTAGCAGCTAATGGACTTCCTCAGGGACCGTGAGATGCAGCTTGGCCCAGCTTTCCTTCTCTGAACACCAACTTCTTGGACTGGGAGGCTAAGACCGTGGATGTGCTTGCAGGCACCGTGCCTCCAAAGGCCCGACTGCTGCCTTCATGTGAAGCCCTGGGGCAGAGCTTCTTTCGTGCCTGTGTCATTCCGCCCACCTACTTACCCAAGGAAGTGAAACCCATGAACCCTGTCCCTGCAGCACCCGCCTCAGGTTGCTGATGAGATGGCAGGAGAGGACAGGTGTGAGCTAGGCAGCTTCCCCCTGGCCCACCAGCCCTAGCTCCTCCCTGGGTAGCTGGTGGGCAGTGAGCCCCTCCAGAGGTCTCTGATCCCACCACTGGGTCACCAAATCTATGCAGAGGGGGCACCTGGGCTGGCTGGAGTCAGCAACACAGTTTCCGCCACATCCAGTCAGGGTAGAGATGCACCAGGGGCAGGTGCAGATCTGGGAGCCCAAGTGCAACCTCCTGCCATCCTCCAGCTCCTTGACAGGTTTGGGCTGGTCTTGGGGCCAGAGGGTGGGTCAGCTAAGCTGGGTTGGCTTTAGGAGAGGTTGCTACATGGGACAGGACCATGGAAGGGAGTACACCCACCTTGAGCAGCCAAATACCCTAGAAAATGAGCAGACCCGACCTGCCCTGGGCTTTCCCTACCCCACACATGACATCTTTAGATGCCACATCCTTTTTTTCCCTCCTTCTGGGAACTCTGTCCTCAACTCTCTTCTGTGCGCTTCGTCAAAGTACATCTCTCCACTCCCAGGATTGCCATTCCCTTCTGCAGCCTTCCAGAGCTCTCCTTCCACTGCCTCTGTCACAGACAGATCCATCTCCAGTTGAACATCAAGTGCGGTTCTAAGAGCTGTGGAGAAGCAGACTCTGAACCATCTCTTCTGGGAAGACACTCAACTCAACTAGGGAGACAACCGAAAATGTCGCATCTACTTATAATATGTCACCTGGTGACAAGAGCCTTGAGAACAAATCAATCAGGGTAAAGGGTGAAGAGAGAGATGTGATGGTAGTGACAGAAATTTTTTTATTTATTTACTTTTAGAGGGGAAAGGACGGAGAGAGTGAGAGAAACATGATGTGTGAGAGAAACAGGGATCAGTTCCCTCTCTCACGCCCTCAGCTGGGGACCTGGCCCACAACCCAGGCATACGACCTGACTAGGAATCAAACTGGCAACCTTTCAGTCCCTAGGTCAGCACTCAATCCACTGAGCCATGCCAGCCAGGGCCAGAGATTTGTTTGTTTGTTTCTACCATGTGAACATCGGACCACGTATATCTCTTTCTATTCCAAATATTATTTTGAAGAGAAAATCATTCAAAATATATGACAGTAAGTCTATCGGAGTTGTCAATACATAAAATATATAATTTATGTTAAAAAGTAGCCGAACTTTATTTCTTTATAAAACTTTATTTCAAGGCCAGACAACATCCCAGATGGTTACTCTGAGGAAGGCAGTCAGATTAGATCAGCAAGACACCAGTTTTATCACTTTGGTTTTTATTTTTACTAAATAAAAAAATGTATTTTATACATTGCTTGTGAAACCGTGAATCCAGTAGGGAAACCTGAAGAAATAAAAGGGAAAGGCACTGATTCTGGAGAGAAAACCCTGAGAACTCTGGGCGTCTGTCATACCCACAGATGTTTATGGGAAGGGGTGGGCTAAGTGGCAGCTTTGCTAACTTGCCAAAGCCCAGGTGCTCACAGGGACCCTCCGAAATGAGGTCAGAAGGGGCCTCAGATGGAGCAGGGAAGCAGCAGGAGGGGAAGGGACCCAGGGCACCAGTATAATGTGAATAGCAGGACCACTTGCAGGGACTGATACATGAGTGCCTCCAAGGGCTGGTCGCCATAGCTGAGATGCATCCTGACTTCCCCATGTCTCCACCTCGAAGGGAACCGATAGGGTTGTTCTGTGCAGCCTGAGCGGACCTAAGGAACATGGCCCAACAGATGGAGTGAAGAGCAGAAGGAAGGGAGCAGAGTGTGAGCATACCAAGTGTGATTCTGTTGCAGTTTGGATCACTTGTAGCTGAGAGGGGGGATAAGTTTGAGAGGCAGTGAGAACACATCTTGTGGGTCCTTGAATGTCAAGGTGGAATTTTCAGACTTCCAGAGCGGGTAGGCAGCCATGGCCAGTTGTCAGGTAGGACAAGGGCAGTTTTGTAATGGGGTCGTGAGCTAGAGGTCTCCTCTAAAATGAAAAACCCCCAAAGCTATTGCCTGGGGGAAGTGGAGCAGGGCCATTGAGAGTTACTTTGCATATCTGAAGAACGTGGCCCAGTGTTTTAGTAATGTTAAGTGGCTGTGCCAGCTCAGAGCCAGGGAGATGGGCGTGACTCTAACCCATGATGCAATGTAGCCAGAGGAGCTTGTCATGCCAGCCAGAGCAGCTTGGATGTGACTCCTATGTCACCTCATGGGGCCATACTTGCCTGGACCAACAATGGCCGCCGAGAAAGGCAGAAGTAGCCAGAGTGCTGGCAGGTGTTACCCAGTGTAGAAGGAGTCAGAAATGGGGTTACAGAGGAAGATCCGCGCCGGGATTAAAGCCCAGGTGTGGGGCAGCCATTACTTGCTCTTGGCTATGCGATGAGGAAAGACGTGCCTCTTGACCATGTAGCAGCAGTGCGGGGTCTTGACCACACGGTTTGAAAGAATGCAGAAGGATTCCCTGGCCCACCATGAGGATGTAGTTTTGGATTAAAAGCAGGAGCCTAGCTAGCCGAGCACGGACAACTGGAGGAAGCCAGGATATAGACAGGAATCTACCCAGCCAAGCTGCAGACTTCTGTTTCTTTTCCTGAGAGATGGTACCTCTCACTGGCCTCATTTGGCAAGGAGGGGCAGGACTGTGTGTTTGTGGGTGTTTTTTTGTTTCTAAAGGGAGTGAGATTTAATGGCAGAATTCCACCATTATTCTAAACCTGTATAACTTTTGAATAAGTGGTTCCTTTCCTTTTTACCAAACTCTGGCATTGAGAACCACAGTTCTTATTGGCAGCAAGCAAAAAGAACCCAGAGTAATAGAACCCAGGGGCCCTGGGTTATAGTTTAAGAGCTAGGCCTCCGACTAATGCTAGGGAACATGGTTTGCCTAAGGGTGATCCTAGAGATTGGTTTGGCACCTGCACAGAAGACCTTGTGGGACATGAGAGGACCTGAATGAGGTAGTAGGCATGGAAAATCAAGGGATAATGTGTTGGGGGATGTGAGAGCCATCGTCAGCGATGGGAGGAGATATGGATCGGGCTTGTTTAGTCATGCAGAGGAGCCCACTAAGGCTACTATTGGGGGACAAGGAGTGTTTTCTGCAAGGGTAGATGAGCAGGGCCAGATCTCATGGGAACGAAGCTGAGATCTGCAAATCATTACGATTAGAGGAGGCTGCTCTTTGCATATGTGTGAGACCCATTCTCTCCTTTCTGAGACTCTACACCGTGCCCCATGGTTCCAGCTTTCTGCTCCCTGTGACTTCATCCTGTAGTGATCCGGGGTTGCAGTGGCACCAATTCTGACCTCTAACCTCTGTGACCTGGAAGTTCCCACTTTCCACATTTCTGGACACAGTGTGGGGTCCTGACACTGGAATACTTGGCCAGCGTTGGACCGTGTATCCACTCTTAGAGAAGGTCACCCAGGTCTGCCCTTCCCTGAGCTTTGGCAAAGCAAACCAGGCCAGCAGTTGAATGACATATCTGGTAAAGATGCCAAAGAGGAACAATCAAGATAACAGCAGGGACAATCTATTCTTACTGGAAGATGTTGCTTCCTCTCTCTGAGGGGAAAACACAGTGGGAGCATTTGACAAAGTTAATACCAGGTCATAATATTTTAAAATGTGCATCAGGCATTATTGTCAATAGGGAAATATTAAAATTCCTCTAAAACTGGAAGAAAGGATGACCACAGTCACCACCTCTATTGAATGTTATATTGGTGACAAGCAGAGTCTGAAATTTACCTGGAAAAGCAAATACCAAAGAAGTGCCAAGTAGCCAAGACATAAAGAGGAGAATGATGGGCCCGCTTTACCAGGTGTTGCCAGGGGATAAAGAGTAGACTAATGGAACAGAATAGAGAGCTCAGAAACAGCCTCAGAAGAATATGAAACATTGATATATGACAAAGGTAATGTAGAAGACCATATTAGTTTCCTATTTCTGCCTCAACAAATTACCACAAACTCAGAGGCTTAAGGCAACACAAATTTATTATTGCACAGCCCTGGAGGTCAGAACTCTAAAGTGTGCCCACAGGCTCTAGGGAAGAATGTGTTGTTACGCCTTCTCCAGGTTTCAGAGGCTGCCTGCACTCCTTGGCTCATGGCTCCTTCCTCTACCTTAAAAGTGCATCACTCCCACCTCTGGACTCACCCACATACATAATCCAAGATAATCTCCCTTTTTCAAGACCTTTAACTTCATCGTCATATCAGCAAATTCCCTTTTACCAGACAAAGTAACATAGTTACAGGTTTCCAAGGATGAGGAAATGGACATCTTTGGGGAGCCATTATTAAGCCTACCACAAAGGCTGACAGAGAAAAGACAGAAGTGGTGCTGGGACAACTGATTATTCATATGGAAAAAATAAAAATGATATTTGTAATACAAAAATCAATTCCAAATTAAAAAAACACTTAAATGTGAAAAGCAAAGAAGATAATATGGGAGAATGCCTTTATCAACTTGGGCAGAGAATGATTTCTTAAACAACATAAAGTTCTAATCATGAAAGAAAAGATTAATAAATGTACCTATATTAAAATTAAGAATTTTTGTTTATTAAAAGATGCTTTAAAGGAAGTAAAAACTCAAGCCACAGTCTAGGAGAAGATATCTACGACATACATGTAGGGTAAACAGAGGCAGTCTGGCTTCCTCACCCAGCTATCTGGGGAGCTAAGATAGGTAGTGTTCTCATAGCCTTGAGACTGGGCCCAATAAGTATTCCCATAGCCTTCAGTGGGTTCACATGCACAGAATCTCGCTATGTTATACAACCTGTTTTGGCTCTCTGCCGGCTTTGTCTGTCTTCAGTATATAAGGGGGTAGGGGCTTCCTGCAAGGACACAGGAGAGAGAGGGGACAGGTGACATGCAGTGTGACACACAGAGACACACAGCTTGCAGCATGTGTGGATCACCCACCGTTGAATAAAGGCATGTCAAGCATCCCCACAGCACCACAACTTTCCTTCTGTCTGCGTGAATCCCGTGAACCTGTCCAGCCTTGAAAGGTCACAACACAATACATAACCAACAAAAGAACAGCATTCAGAACAAATAAGTAACAATCAATATGAAAAAGATAAACAGCCTAAGTACCCATCAGTAGATAAGTGGATAAAACGAGCTGTGGTACATTTACACAATGGAATACTATGCAACAGTAAAAAAAGAAAAAGAAAAAGGAATTTTTTTTTTTAATTCTTACCTTTATGTGAAATAAGTCAGGCAATGAAAGACAAATACCATATGATCTCACTTGTAACTGGAATCTAAGGAACAAAATTAACTAAAGAGCATAATAGAATCAGAGGCACAGAAACAAGGAACAAACTGACAGCTGTAAGTGGGGGGAGGGTGGGGCTGGTTGAAAGAAGGTGAAGGGCCCTGATGGTGCTCAGTGGATTGAGTGCTGGCGTGTGAATCAAAGGGTCACTAGTTTGATTCCCAGTCAGGGCACGTGCCTGAGATGCAGACCAGGTCCCCAGTAGGGGGGTGCATGAGAGAAAAACACACATTGATGTTTCTCTCCCTCTCTTTCTCCACCCCCTCTTTCCCTCTCTCTAAAAATAAATAAGTAAAATCTTTTTTGAAAAAAGAAAGAAGGTGAAGGGATTAAAAAAAGAACATATATGCAGCACCCATGAACATGGACAAGAGTGTGGGAATTGACTGTGGGAAGGGTGGGGCTGGGGGGTGGGTAAAGGGGGGAAATTGGGACAACTGTAATAGCTTAAGCAATAAAAAAATACTTATGAACATCTGCCTTGTGCAGACATCGTGCAAAGTTCTCCTTAAAGGATCAGGCCATCTTATTTACCCCTCTACAACAGAATTGGCTTGATCTTCCCCTTCACAGTGATTCTGTTCCCCTCTGTACCTGCCTCACTCTCTCACATTTTCACCCCTTTCTCTGTGGACCTCTTGTGTCTCACGAATTTAACTTACTTGGATTCAACCTAGGCTCTTCCTAATAAGCATCTGTCTCAGTCAGCTACAGCCATGTAACAAAGTAAACCTGAACTTAATAGCTTAAAACAGCAGTCATTTTGTTCTCATGGTTCTGTGGGTCAGGAATTTGAGCAGGACTTGGTGAAGACATGGTGTCTTCTGGGGCAGCAAAGCTAGGCCTTCCCTCTTCTTCACACACCAGCTCATTAGGAATTACTTTATTTCCGTTTGAGTTCTTGTAAAGCTGTCAAATAATGGCTGCCACAATCTCTAAAACAAACGTAAACTAATGCTAAACCAGGGCCTTGGGCTTTGTACCTGCATCAGTTATCCCCTGTGTTTGGAAGAAACCGTGCCTAAGGAAATGCAGAGGTATTGTCCATTCTGTGATTAGGAGACTATGGCTGGTCTAAAAATATTTTCTTTCTTTTAAGAAAGGAAAGAAAACTTTCTCTTAGGTAATCCCCAGATTGGACAATTAAGTCAGTCCCTTCTCTTGACACTGTTCTCCACTACACCCAGCTGCCTCCTTGATTTCTTTTTGGTTTTTTTAAAGGTCGTATGTATTTATTTTTAGAGAAGAAGGGAGAGGAAAAGAGAAGGAGAGAAAGATCAATGTGTGGCTGTCTCTCACATGCCCCCCACTGGGGACCTGGCCACAACCCAGGCACGTGCCCTGACTGGGAATCAAGCTGGCGACCCCTCAGCTTTGCAGGCAGGCACTCAATCCACTGAGCCACAGCAGCCAGGGCTGCTTTCTTGATTTCTCATTCAGGTTAGAACTTTGTAAAACCAAAGCGTCATTACAAATAAATGTAGGCAGAACAAAACAGAAATCAATATCAAAGACCTCACAATCAAATACATCCATCAGCCTTCTGACGCAGCAGGTTATTTCAGGAAGCACCATGGGACTCAAAGAAGAAATTCCTGTGCCCTTTGGAGCTTGCTGAGGCAGGGAGTGTCGCTGTTACAGGACAGGCTTGAAGAATTGGAGCACAGCTCTGAGTTCACCCTTATCTGCTCCCTGTGGCCTTGGCCTTCTGTAGGCCACAGTTCCCACATCTGTTGGTGTGACAATTAATGGGACAGGGCACACAAAGCCCTTAGCATTGTGCATAGTACCTGAAAGTGTTCAGTAGGCATTGACTTTTACTGGAACAACTGAAGCAGCCCAGCTCTGCAGACAGCTGGCCACGTCCACCCACTTTATCAACTGTCATGGAACCAGGCCCCAGGAGGCGGTCCGCACTCAGCACTGCCTCCTGCAGAGCGGCTTCCCATTTTCCTGCCACACAAGGCTGTGCACACCTGTGGCTCGCCCCTAGTATGTACATCACTGTCAAGTTTTTTCACCAGGTAAAAGATTTGAATAAAATGCCATTGTCTTAATTTGATGTGTAGGAGAGATCTACATGCTGCATCATAGCATGTACGCATTAACTTTTGGGCAAGGCTCAAGGTAAACCTCTTTTTTTTTTTTTTAAACTTCATACTGCTTTGGAAATAAAAGCAGTAACTAACTCCCTAGTTAGGAGTTAGCTGTTCACACTTTATGAACTCTTCAAGCACAGACCTGGAACCCCAGAACTGAAACATCAGCTCTTCTGGAAGCATCTAAACATTGAAGGCTGTGTAGGGCAAATCCTAGGTGCTCAGTAAGTGTAAGTAATTTATACTAAACATCCTTCAAAATGTCATCCTAGGTTAGGGAGGCAAGATGAGGTAGTATTTGGGAAAATAATAGATGTCTAAGAGAGTTTTCTTAACTCCATTTTGGTTTTTCTTGTGTGTGATTTTGCTATGTCACTTAACTCCTAAAACCCTAAAAATAAATGTACTTAAAATTAGCCCACTTAAACTATTTCTGGCTGGACATGGTAGACTGTGGAGTCATTCATGCTTTACCATTTCAGACCCTGTTCAGTGATCCAAGGGTAAAGGGTTATTCAGGGTCTGACAGAGATATAGTGAATGTTTAGTACACGTGAGCTATTTTTATGAAAACTGTGTTTAAGCAATATATACTTAAGTAACACTTGGTTTGTATTCTTTAATTTTCCACGATATAGCTAGAGTACTGACAACTACAATAATGAAACCCTGAAAGTTTATTTTTTATTATTGTAGTTGAATCACAGAAAAATCGTTTGACGGTTCACTGGCCAGTCATGCGAGAAGTCAGGCTGAAGCACGTCGGCGGCTGTTCATGGTCTAAGTGTTCGGCTCAGGATGTGGTTTCCACCCTAAAGCCAGTCCCAGCTGCCACTCGCTTGGCTTTGATAATTCAAGTTTTACCTATTCCAAAGTCAAATGTGTGTATACCTTAACAGTCAAAAGTTTTACAATAAAAAAGCTTAAAATGAGAAATAATGGTTCCCTGGGTTTACATGGCTACTTCTTGATTTTTCCGTTGACTGGCTACCCTAGAAATCCAGGCGAGCGCTCGCCTCTGTGCCCGCCTGCACAAACACTTGGCCTTCCCACACAGCTGTATCACGCGTTTTGGCGAGATCAATATTCAGTATCAGTTCTGAGCATTACAGTTATGTAAACATTGCTCTCTATGAGCCATATATAACTATGCCATGATTACGTTTCTTGTGCAACTTTTTGTGGCCTCTAAGTTAACAGTTTGCTTTGTTTTCTAAGCACCTATCTCTAATTCATCCCAAATTGCCAACTGACATGTAAATTGCTTTTCAAAACAACTGACATGTAAATTGCTCGTAAGGTATCCCATTAGCTTAATTTTTTCCTGAACTATGTCCCTCCTGGCTTCCTCCTGTCTCTAATTACTTTCTTCCTTAAAGAACTTTAAACCTTTCTTCCTTGCTGTAAGAAATTGGAATTTATTTTAGAAACTGACCAAGATAAAAATAAAAAGTTATTTTAAGTTAGTTTCATCAGGACCCTGAGGATTCAAACATGAACAAGCTTTGCTTCCTGTCCTAAACAAACTCAGCCTGGGCCAGGAAACCCAGAGAACAGAAAGATGCAAGAACACATACAGATGCAGGGGAGACAAGAGGCCACCCCAGACAGGCAGCATGGGAGCTGGGACCCCTGCCTGCCTTTGGAATCAGGCAGACCTGGGTTTGACCTAATTCTGCCCCTTGTGGGACCTCAGGTAACCAACATAACCTCCTGGAGCCTAGACTTATTTCTGTGTGAAAGACAGACATCACTCCTTTCCAGATGCTGCAGAGGTCATATCAGAGAAGAGACATGCAAAGCACCAAGCGCCACACTGGACCCTTCAAATCCTCAGCAGGGCTGAGGACTCCCCTTCCACCCTCAGCAGTTGCAGTCACAAAAAAACTCTCCAAATAAAATCTAAGGGCCACACACCTTCGATTTATGCCGATACGAATTTCATATCGCAATCATCCTCCCAGAAACCATGAAAAAAAATTTTCACACTATTGCAGTTTTATAACTAGGGGAGTAAAAAGCTCAATTTTTCTGGAAAGTAATAACTTCATTTCAGTTCATGCCCGTTTCAGAGCATGAACTCTGAACTTTTACGTGTCAGAAATTCATTGCAGTAGTTGC
This sequence comes from Mormoops blainvillei, assembly GCA_004026545.1. NCBI lineage: Eukaryota > Metazoa > Chordata > Mammalia > Chiroptera > Mormoopidae > Mormoops > Mormoops blainvillei. Next base: position 381,638 of record PVJD01000183.1, on the reverse strand, counting down.
CAGAAAAATCCCCTCGGTAAAAATTACGATGTTTTGTAGTTTCAGAGAAGTATATGCTTTCAGTCAGTTATCCTTAGTATTACTTAAAAGCCAAAGGAACAGTTTTTGAAGGTCCACGGTCCTGGGTGCCTTCCCTCCACCAGACTCTCCCTCAGAGCGTCGGGCTCCTGTCACTCCAGCGCCTGCTCTTCCTCCCACAGTTTTGACTGTTGACCAGCAAATAGAGGTCACATTCTCATCACAGCTTTGTGCAGAGCTTTTTAAGTTACACTCTATTTTGATGTTTTAAAGCACTTTAAATACCTAAAACTATTTGGAAATCGACTCTGTTTTTAATAGTAGTCACTCTTTTCCAGGGTAGTTTTAGAGGATCGAGACATTCAGAAAAAAGTTCTGAGAATGATTTCCAGTTGTGCATTAGTCTATTCATATGGTGCATGGGGAAATGTATATTACCTGTTAACCCCTCAAGAACACTTAGTTACAGGTAACATATCAATTATATTCACTGCCTGCCATGACCAATAAATAATGATAATCTGCTCCCACAAAGTTCAAGTTTACACTGAGATATTAGGACTCTCGTAACTAAATTAAGGATGGTTTGCTGGGACATTGTTGAATGTAACCAGATGATCATTTAGGCACAGCTCAATATTTAGCACCCTCTGCAGGCAGCTCCTAAGTAGAAATGCAAATAATACTAACTTTTAAATAAAACATTTATCATAGCTAATAATTTATTTTGAATATTTATCTTTCAATACTATTTGAATTTAATTAAATGCTTTCTGTGCATCCATTGAGAAGGCCCCATGCTTTTCTTCCTTTCTCCATTAATGTGTTGTGAGTTACCAGTGGTCACTGATTTTTCTAATGTTAATTCCCATTGCATTCCTGTGGTAAATCCGATTTGGACACATCACATTACCTTTTCATAAATTACTGGACTCAACTTGTTCACATACTTTGAGTAAGGAATTTAGTGTCAATGTTTATGAGTGGAATAACCTGCAGTTTTCACTTTCCCTGTTATCCTTGTCTTATTTTGTTAGCCATGTTATATAGACTTTATTGAGTATGTAGGGGAAGTTCCCACTCTTTCAGTGCTCTAGAAGAATTCATGTAAGATTGGAACTGTTTATTACTTGAAAATTTAGTGGAAATAACTTTGAAATCATAAACTTTGTGTTTATGGATTTTTTTTCAATACTGATTCAGCTTTTCATTTCATTTTGTGTCAGTTTTTGTTCACTTTATTTTTTCAGTAATTATCTTCATTTATTAAATACATTCACATATATTTTTTCAGAGTATTCAGTTAATGACCTTTTATCTCTGTATCTGTAGTTATATATTTTTATATTTAATTTTTTAATTTGTACTTTATTTCTTCCTTCTTGGTCAGTGTTCCCAAAGCTAATTACCCTTTCCAAAGAAACAATTTTTTGCCAAATTATTTTAAAGTTTCTGTTACCTTCTTTCTCCTTACCAAAGGTTTATTCTGTAACGCTTGGTCTCTTTAAAATGGAGAGTTTGTATTTTAGAATTTTCAGCCATTTTGGTTTTCAAATATAAACATTTAAGGTTAAACATTTCTCCTTATGTACTGTTTGCTACATCCCATGATTTCTGATACATTTTATTTTTATCATTTTGTTCTAATTTTTTTTTTAATCCTTACCCAAAGACATTTTTTTCCTTGCTTTTCGAGAGAGAGGAAAGGAGAGAGAGAAAGACCAATGCGAGAGCAAAGCATCCATTGGTTGCCTCCATTCCCGCCAAGAGCTACAACAGGCGTGTGCCCTGGATGGGGATCACACCTGCAACGCTTTGGTTATGGGATGACATTCTAACAGACTGAGCCACACAGGCCAGGGCTAGTTCTAATTCCTAAAACAATTTCCATTATAATTTCTTCAACCCATGAGTTATCAAGATGTTTTAAAATTTCTAAACATATAGAATTTTTCATCTAATTTTTGTTCTTGTCTTTTAAATAAATCGTTGTGACCATTTTCACCTTTGGCTAGTTTTGCCTATTCTACAATTTTGTATTGGTTGATTCCTGTTATATGTATGCTTTGTATTTGGCTTCTTCCACTCAGCATTATATGAGATTCATCCACATTTGTTGATTAAAAGAGTTAATTCCTATTTATCGCTAAGTAGTATTCTGTTATATAAATGTATTACAATTTGTTTATCCATTGCCCATTGATGGACACCTGGGTTATTTCCAATGTTTTGCTATTGTTAATATAATGGCTATGAACACTTTTCCGTAAGTTTTTATGTTGCATGCTTTAATTTCTCCTAGAAAAATGAAAATCCTAGATTGAAAGATGTATCTTTAATTTTATGAAGAATTTCCAAAACTTTTCCAAAGTGGGGTTACGATTTTATATTCCCACCAACAGAGTTCCAATTGATCATTGTGTATAATATTTAGTATTATCCTCTTATGAATTCTGGATACAAGTCCTTTGTCAAGCTTATGATTTGTGAATAATCTGTCCTAGTCTTGGTCTGCCTTTTCACTTTTTTTTAAAGGATTTTATTTATTTTTTATTTTTAGAGAGGGGTAAGGGAGGGAGAAAGGGAACGAAAACATCCATGTGCGAGAGAAACATCAACCGGTTGTCTGGTGCCCACCCCCAACCAGAGACCTGGCCTGCAACCGCAGCACGCGCCCTGACCAGGAATCAAGCCAGAGAACTTTTGCTTTGTGGGATGATGCCTACCCACTGAGCCACACCAAGCAGGGCCCTTTTCATTTTCTTAATGGTGTCTATTAATGAACAGAAGTTATTGATTTTGATTAAGTCTAATTAATCAAGTTTTTCCTTAATGGTTTTTGGTTTTGTATTCTAAAAAATTGCCAATCTCCAAATCATGAAGATATTCTTTCATTCTTTCTTCTAAAAGTTTTATAGTTGTAGCTTTTTCATTTAGATCTATGATCCATCTGGAACTAATTTTTATGTTTGGCATGAGATAGGGGTCAAATTTTGTTCTTGTTTCCAGTGTATATCCAATTGTTTCAGAACCATTTGTTAGAAATATGTTCCTTTCTATATTAAATTGCTTAGGTGCCGATGCCAAATATCAGCTGACCATATATGTGTGGGTGTATTTCTAGGCTCTTTGTTATACTAATCTAAGTTGTACTTGTGCCAATATTACATGGTTTTGACTGCTGTACTTTTATGATGAAACTTGAAGTTCAGTGGTGTATGTCTTTGTTATTCTTTAAGACTATCTTGACTACTTTAGGTCCTTTGCCTTTCCATGTGAGTTTGAGGTCAGCTCAACAATTCTACTTTAGAAAAGAGAAGAAGTGTTGATATTGGACATCTCTGCTTTGTTCTTGCTTAGGAATAAAATATTACACATTGTATTACTGCACTTTCCATAGATGTTCTTTATCTGATTAAGGTAGTTCCTATCTATTTCTACTTTGCTGAGAGTTTGGGGTTTTCAAAATCATGAATGGGTGTTGCATTTTGTCAGATACTTTCTATCTAAAGATATGATCGTACAATTTTAGCCCTTTATATTGTTAATAGTTATCTTGATTTTTAAATGTTAAACCCACATTCGACTCCTTTGATAAACTCCACTTAGTTGTGATTTATTACCCGTTTTGTCTATTAATAGATTTTATTTTCTAATATTTTGTTAAAGATTTTGCATCCATGTGTGAAAGCCAGACCCTGGCCAGTGCCCCAGGAGATGAGGGGAGAGGCGCAGAGGAAACACCACGTTGCCTGGGTACCAGGCTAGCTTGGCACGGGAACAGATACACTATCCTCCTCCCCGCCAACACCGCTGCAGGTCACAGTGGCAGGAAGCCATTGAACTGAGCTTGTGGAAGGTTAGCAAGGGTGATTGGCAAAGGGAAAAACCCTCTACCCCTTTAGGTCTGGTGAAGACCTGTCAAACTAGCCTTGGAAGAGACAGGGTTGGGTTGAGGGGGAGGGGGCGGACCCTTCCCAAAGCATGCATGCAGAATTTTGAACATCTGGCTTGGCCCACAGGGGTAGGTTACATAAACTGTGAGAAGGGACAGTCCAATCTTTCTAGGACCCACTGCTGGCTGGGATGTGTGGGTTGTGCAGGCCACTGCCTTGCTAAAGCCAGAATACAACCTGGAACAAGCTAAGCTGCCTGGGTGATCAAGCAGTGGCGTCTGAGGTTCCCAAAGGGCTGTATTTTTTAAGGAAAGGAGGAATTTTGCATGCATCCTTCAACTAATCTGGCACAGGGTGGCTGTGTTTTCCTGAGGGGATGGGCTTTGAGGCACAAGCCTACCACCCTCCCAGATTGTGCAGCTTTTGGGTAAAAGACCCCTTTCCCTTTCCCACCAAACCTCTGCCTCCGGAATTTGTGTCAATGGGTGGCAGCAAGCAGCTGAATCCCACTTCCGTTTGGTAACATGCATGAAATGTTGGTCTATAGCTTTTTTGGTTTTTTGTTTGTTTGTTTATCATTCTCTGACTCATACTGGGGATATGTGGGTAAGCTGCAGAGAATTAATCTCTGCTTTCCCAATAAATCTTTTAGATAGATATTTGGTATTAATTCTTCCTTAAATGGCTTTATCATGCACCAGTTATCTTCTGGGACAGGACTTTTGTCAGAACATGTAAAAATATAAATTGCTTTTTATAGACATAGTGCAAATCAGGTTTTGTATTTCTTGAGTCAGTCTTGGTAAGTTGTTTTTCAAGGCATTTGTCCACTTCGCCTAAGTTGTAAAACTTACTGGGCTGTTTATATTAAATGTTCTTTTAAAGGTCTATAGACTAGAGATGTTCCATCTTTCATGACATTGATAATTTCTTTTTCTGGATTATTCTTGCTAATTGTCTATCAACTTATTAACTTTTTGAAAAAAAATTTTGGCTTTATAAAATTATTTTATTAATCTGCTTATTTTTCTAACTTCAAGTAGAATTTAAGATGGTTGATTTGAATGAAGCCTTCTTCCTAAACATTTCAAACTTATTTTCCTAAGCACTGCTTTAGCTGAAATCCACAAATTTTTATTTGTATTTTCATTGTCGCTTGACTTAAAATATTTTCTAATTTCTCTTGTGATTTTTTTTACTTATTTGGTGTATTTCATTTTCAAATATTATTTTTCTAGCTATTGTACTGTATTGACTCCCAATGTAACTCCTGTGGTCAATGATTCGATCATCTGAAATTTACTTAGACTTGTATGACCCATCATGTATCTTGTAGAAACTTTCACGTGCATTTGACAAATTGTTGAGTGGACTGTGCCATAAGTGTCGGTTAGGTCAAGATGGTTGGTAAGTCATTCAGATGGTATTTTAAAAACTATATCCTATCAATTCTGACGGTTGTTAAAATATCAAACTGTAATTGTGACTCTATTTCTCCCTTAGAGTTTTTGTTGTATTTTAAAAGCCCTACCATCAAGATGCACACATAATGGTTATTTTTTACTGGTTATCAGTCCAAGTTTATAATTAGTGCTTGCATGGCATATTTTTTTCCCAGCCTTTCTTTCAAACTAGTTGTATGTTTGTACTTAGTGTCTTTCCACTTTTTAGTTTAACAATTTCTGCCTTTCAATTGAATTTAGTGTACTTACATATAATATAGTTATTGGAATCATTAGATTTAGCAGACATCCTCGGTTTGTTCCTGCTTTAGGAGAAAAGCATTTTTTACTTTTTACTTACACCTTTGTTGCTATTTGTTTCTATTTTTCTCATCATTTTTTGTTCTTCTTACTCTTTCCCCACCTTCATTTGGTTACTCATTTGTTCCCTTTTGATTCTCCTAAGCAGCTATAGCATTTTGCATTATTTCTTACTGGATGCTATAGGGATCTTAATATGCATCTTTATTACAATCTACTGAGTATTATACTACTTTACATTAAGATTCATGAGACTTGCAACAGAACAGTTCCATTTAGCCACATCCTCAGTAATACAACTCTGGATAGAAGTCCTTTAGATAACTAAAAACTAGACAGTATATACAGATGTGGTTTCTATTTTGCTCCTTAATCCAGTGCATGGTGTCTCATGTTTTCAAACGGCAAACTCAAAAACTAAGGAAATAGGGTTTTTACCGAAACACACACTATAGTACTCTTCAAATTTTGTTTCGACTTCCTACATGAAGTTATTAATCTATGCATCCCATATCAGACCATTAACTGACAAGAGAACTGGTGCAAACCTCTTCTAGTTTTTCTTTCTAATGTTAAAAAACCTGAGGGAAATATTTAAGACATTTTACACTGAAATTTGTTCCATCTTGTCTCTGTATTAGAAGTCTTTACTAAGATATTAATACAAACTTTGGGGGTAATTTCAGAGACTTGCTGTTAAAAGTAAACCAAATTTGTCCTGGCTGGTGTGGCTGAGTGGACTGAGCGCCAGTTTGTGAACTGAATGGTTTGATTCCCCATCAGGGCTCATGCCTGGGTTGTGGGCCATCGGTGGTTTGGGGCATGAGGAGACAACCAATCTCCCATGCATCGTTTCTCTCCCTCTCTTTCTTCCTTCCTTCCCCCCACTCTAAAGATAAATCAAATCTTATTTAAAAAAAAAAAAAAGTAAGCCAAACTCAATGACCTCAGCAATATGAAAGCTATTACTCCAAGCGTCCAAAAGACGGAAGTATTCTCCTGTTGTTTAGAGCATTTAAATTTCCCAACAGATTTAAAACAGAATTGTTTTGGAAAAGCTACCGTTTACCAAGACCTAATTTTGGAACACTGTGCTAATGCTTCACATATAGTCTCAATATTCACAACCCTGAGGTAATTATATACTACACCATTTTCTAGTTGAGAAAACAGGACAAAAGTTAGTTCAGGAATTTTCTGTCAATAAAATAAACATTACTAATATTCAGAATTTATGTATGTGATCTAGGTCTTTATCCATAGCTTGCACTGTTAAACATGGTCCTACACTGTTTAAGGGGGGAAAAAGTAGATCCAAACTCCCAGGAAAGGTCCCTCGGTCCAGTTTTGTGGTTCAAAAGTGAGGAGAGGTTGAGGAATCCACTTGTATTGGGTTGGCCAAAAAGTTTTAGTTTTTTTCTATATGGTTCTAGTAGTGCTTAGTTGTCTTTAACTTCATTTGAAACAATTTCTTTAGATTGTATTGTGACAGTTGTCCTATCATTAAAAAAAATAAAAATTGGTGAATTTTTGTGCAGCCATTTTATTACTAAAGATGGAAGAAAATACACATTTTCGTCTTATTATAATTTATTATTTCAAAAAAGGTAAAAATGCAACTGAAACATACAAAAAAAGACTTGTGTAGTGTATGGAGAAGGTGCTGTAAATTGATCAAACATGTCAAAAGTGGTTTGCAGACTTCTGGTCAATATGGCGGTGTAGGGAGACAAGGCTCACCTCTTCACACAACCACATCAAAATTACAACTAATATATGGAACCATAACTCAGAAATCGAGTCGAATGGAAGTCTGAAGACTACAAAACTGAAGAAAACACATCCATCAAGACTAGTAGAAGGAGCACAGACACAGAATGGGCTGGTCCCTCACCCATGTGTGGTGGATAAAAATATCTCAGTAGCAAGGAGTCCCAGCTTCACGCCAGAACCCCAGCCCTGGGTTCCAATGCCAGGAAGATAAGCCCCCACAGTTTCTGGATGCAAAACCTAGTGAGGATTGAGTTAGTGGAAGAAACTGCTAGAGCCCCAAGCAATTCCTCTCAATAAACCCACACACGGTCTCACCTATTCAGACTCAACCCCTCTGAGCTCTAGCACCAGGGTAGCAGCTTTAGAGGCACCAGTGGTAAACAGGGGGAAACTGAAGTGTCTGGCATCAAGGAGACCAGAGGCCATTGTCCCTTTGCTAAACTCTCCCCTCACAGAGCCAGCAAGCTGGTGCCACATCTGAGATTCCATCAACCTGTCACACAATGTTTGCCCTGCCTTGCAGTTCCCCAGTCTCTGCCCCAACCACCCAAGCTGCTTTTTCCATATGAATAGCTGGTCTTGGCTCATTCATCACAACTTCCCAAATCCTATCAAACAATAGCTGGCCTCAGTGAGCCACAGGCCACTGAGCAGCAGCCAGACTAGATTCACAGCTTGGCTTTGCCTAGGAATCTCCAAGCTCAACTTAAGTAACAGCCATCTCAGGTGGCTTTACAGCTTAGGCAGGCTGGCCCTGGGGTAAGACACAGGTGGGGGCTGACCTTGGCCTGCACCACCAGGGAATCCCCCTCCAGAGTCTGTATACCCAGTGGACGGCTATAGACTGTGCCAGAGCACCACCACTCTGCCCCTGCACAGCTCATCCTCCAGAGGGTGGAGGCTGGTGGTCAGTGGTCACAGCCAATTCTTGTAGCTGGCTGGCCTGGGTAAATCCTTCCCATTGATCTGCCAGCAGCAACCAAGGTTCAACTACAAGAGAGGGGTGTACTCGGCCCACAGAAAGGGCGCACCTTGAGTACACACCCTGGGTGACGGGGAGGCTGGCCTGCTGGACCCTACTACATTAGGCCATACTACCAAGATACAGAATGAAAGCAGCTCTACCTAATACTCAGAAACAAACACAAGGAGGCTGTCAAAATGAGGAGACAAACATGGCCCAAATGAAAGAACAGATCAAAACTCCAGAAAAAGAGCTAAATGAAATGGAGATAAGCAATCTATCAGATGTAGGGTTCAAAATGCTGGTTATAAAGATGCTCAAAGAACTTAATGAGGACCTCAGCATAGCATCATAAAAAAGATCCAGTCAGAAATGAAGGATACACTAATTGAAATAACAATTTACAGGGAAACAACAGTCAAGTGGATGAAGCTAAGATGCAAATCAATCATATGGAACATAAGGAAGCAAGAAAACCATCAGAATAAGAAGAGAAAAGAACCCATAATGGTATAAGCAGCCTCTGCAACAACTTCATGAGGTCCAATATTCACATCACAGGGATGCCAGGAGAGAGAATGAGCAGGAAACTGGAAATCTGTTTGAAAAAATAGTGAAAGAAAACATCCCTGGATTTGGTGAAGGAAATAGGCATGCAAGTCCAGGAAGCACAGAGAGTCCCAAACAACATGGATGTAAAGAGGCCCACTCCAAGACACATCATAATTAAAATGCTACAGGTTAAAGACAGAGAATCTTAAAAGCAGCAAGAGTAAAGCAGATTACCTACAAAGGAGTTCCCATAAGAATGTCAGCCGGTTTCTCAAAAGAAACTTTGCAGGCTAGACGGGACTGGCAGGAAGTATTCAAAGTCATGAAAAGCACTGACCTACAACCAAGATTGCTCTCCTTAGCAAAGCTATCGTTTATAATCAAAGGGCAGATAAAGAGCTTCCCAGACAAGAAACAACTAAAGGACAAACCATTATTATATGAAGTGTTAGAGGGACTTAAGATAAAGATCAAAACTATGAACAATAAAATGGCAAGAAATACAAATATTAACAATTCAATCTAAAAAACTAAGTAAACAAGGACAGAGACAATATCATGGATACGCAGAGAGTTTTGATGGTTGTCAGATGGGAGAGTGCTGTGGGGGAATGGGTGAAGAGGTGAAGGGATTAAGAAGTACACATAGGTAGTTACAGAAAGTACAGTACAGGAAATGGAGTAGCCAAAGAACTAAGATGCATGACCCACGGACATGAACAATGGTGGGGGGATTGCCTAAAGGAGTGGCAGGTGCTGGGTGGTGGTGGGGGAGTAAAGGGGGAAAAATCAGGACAACTGTAATAGCATAATCAGTAAAATATAATTTTTTAAAAAGTGGTTTGCAAAGTCTCCTTGGACTACTGACATTTTGGTCGAATAATTCTTTGCTGTGGGGCTGTCTTATGCACTGGAAGATGTTTAGCAGCACCCCTGGCCTCTACCCACTAGAAGCCAATAGTGGCTCATAGCCGACATACTCAAAATATCCAAATCAATAAAGTTATTGATGAAAATGAAAAAATGTCTCTTTTATGGAAAAAGCCCCACGGACTTTTTGGCCAACCCAACAGTGAATGCACACGACTTAAAGGCTGGCAACTAAGAAGAAATTAAAAACAGTAAAAACAAGCTGTAAAAACAAAAGCAAAGTCCTAGGTCATATTCAGAAGAAAAAATGACTAAAAGAACCTTGTAATAAACACACCAAGGACCTAACTGCACAACCAGAAAACCCTAATGAACCTGAGTTACTGACAGTTAACATTATATTCACATGAGTATTATTAAAACATGGAGAAGTACATACTATTTAACAAAAATCAGTTAAATTTTTATGTGTAAGCTAAAGGTGTGAAATTCACTTAGGTGACACATTGTATTTCCCATTAGTCAACTATATCAAGTTCTTGAGACTTCTTCCTCCAAAACAGTTCAATAGATTTATGTTAAAGACAACATCTGTATTGAAAGTAGCAATTTTATTTGAGTTAAAATTATTTACAAAAACCCAAAGACATACTTCATGAAACTGGTACAAACTATTTTTTTCCTGCCGTTGGCTTTTGCTCCAAAGATCACAGCTGAGAAATACTGTATAAAATAAAAATAAGATTGGATTCAGAAAAGTACTCTACTGTTCTAATTTCCAATTGGTAGTATTTACAGAAATATTTACAATGGAAAAAAAGTTACTTTAAAACTTTAATTTGTAAGTCAGCCTCAAGTACCCTAAAATGCAGAGTTCTCTGAGGGTTAAACACACAAATGCACTGCAGTTTGGTGAGGTGATTTCTCCCCCACCATGCCCCACCAAAATCTGCATCTCTATCAGTGCTTGACAATTAGTTATTATTTAAATAACAAAACAAAAAACTGTTAAACACTGAGGTAAATCAATTCTCAAATGATTACCAGTGTAACAGAAAAATGTAATTCGCCCTGATTGTTCTCATCCAAATGTTTTAAATTTCTTACCACCTGTCACAAGTCAGTTTTATCAAAAATCTGTTCCTTTTCTTAAATCAATGATTAAAATAAATATCATTGTACTTTAAAATTAAACAAAATACATCTAATGCAATTTTAAGGATATCATTTACTGACACGCTTTTAAAATAGCTGGCTAGGATAGCTTTTATACTCAGGGCAAATACCACCTCAGGCTTTCCCAAGTTACACTGGCATACTATGCTCTCAAAAGGTGATGGGTGGGGTCGGAGTAGGTAGGAGGAAGAAGAAAACAATTTGCCTGGAACCAGTTACTTCCTTATAGATTTCCCAACAATCTGCATTATCAAAAATAGGAAGACATTAGAAGGCAGCCACTGAATTAAAAAACATTACAGCTGGCACTGATACAAGAGCCCCGATTTGTCACTTTATACAAGGAAATAACAAAGTCTAAATGAGCAAAAATTAGACTTTTAGCTATTTTCCCCAGTACACACCAAACTAATATTTTTATGGCTTCAAGTTTTACAAATCCAATAAAGAAACATGATATAACTACCTGAAAGGTATTTAAAAATATTAATGAAATAGATCTCTGGAACGCCTGTGTTCAGGCCCAATCAATTTAAGATAAAATGTATACCCAGTGGTCTGAACAATACAACAAGAAAAATTTGCAATGTGAAATTAAATATATGTATTTTGTGTTTCATGACTGTTTTCCAAACAACACACTGCTCTATGAACTAAGAATCTGAATGAAAAGAAAAAAGATCTTTTCTACACCAGCAATTTAAGGCTTTGCGTTTATGCATTTGATCCTGTCACTCTACAGAAGAATATACACGTTATCTGGAAACATGAATTCCACATTGGTGTTTTAGCTTCCTTATATTTACTGTACTGAACATTAGAAAATATATCTAGAGAGTCCTCCCATAAAACTTAATAATGTTTCAAGAGCCTCCCCTAACATTAAGAGTAAACTACCCTGGGTTTGTCTATTTTGCTTCATCCTTTAACAGGGCACATCATCTTATGTAATAGTCCCTTAAACTGTTATTTGTTTTCTTGCGTCTATAGTTATGACTCATTATGATACCATAATGAACATGATCATGGTCTCAAAAGTGAAAAATAGTTTGACAACCCAAATCAAATCAAGAATAAAAAATATGCTATTCATCCCTTGTGTCTTTGGATTCTATCTAATTTTAAATATAGACAGTAGTTCAGGGAACAACAAGAAAAATAATTCACAAAATTATTAAAAGCTTTATTTACGATTGGAATCATTCAACAAAAAAGCAAAAGCAAATGAGCCTGAAAAAAGGAACTAAGCTGTTGTCTAGAATGTCCTCAGAACATTCAATACCTCAGTAGCTAAGCTGCCTTTGCACCTGGCTGGCATGACAACAGTGGCTCAACATACACAGCAGTTGCACTAACAGCAGCACAAATTTTCCCCTTAAAACTTGCCCAGAGTAAAGCAAGAAAACAAGGGGACAGTATAAACTCTGCCAAAGTAAGTGTACTTAAATACTGCATGGAATTAACAGCCTGAACCTTTTCCCTCATTTTTGATAGTTGCAGATTGATGTAGTAACTGTCACTTAGCAAATGCAGAATGCATGACGAAGAAATCAGGAGGCCTTAAAAATCCAAACGTGAATGATACTGATGAATGTTCTTGGTATATCTTCAAGGACTTCTTTCATGACTTTTCTTTGTCTAAGAATAGCTCCAGCATTACCAAGCACCTGAAGCAAAGGTAAAGCAGCTAGCAATGTTCCAAGTATTCAATCACTCTAGAGATAGATTTCTGGCCTGTGGTTCCAACAGCACACTGAAAAGGGGAGGGGGGTGGATAGAGAGAAGTAATAGTTAATATTTTTAGAAAGTTTTAGATCAAAGCATAACTTCTTTAGCTTTATACTATGACAACACAGTGAGATTAAACTGTGGCTTTGATAATATAGTTATCAATATGTTTGGCCATAATAATAAGTTATCTTAAAAGAAATAGAACACACTTATTAAAAGATCCCTTTTGCCTTCCATTCACTATGGCCATAGTATTTTTATTTCTACTGTCATTAATGTATCATACTTATATATAAACCACAGAAGCTGCAATAGAAGCTACTTACAGTAAGATTCATAAAGCTCAGGAATTTTTTGAGCATCTCTGTCATTATTGAAAAATCTCCTTCAGGCAGATACTCCCTCACAGTGGTCACATTAATCTGAGGAAACATAAAAGAAATATTGGTCAGGTGGCAGAAAACATAAGCTTGACCTTGCACTGTGTTGGTGGTTTTGGTACACATCCCGTTCCAAACCTCTGCAGGGTCCCTGAAACTTCTTGGTTAATATACAATTTCCTTTTTCCACACTCCTCAGCTGTGCTTGTTTGTGTGTGTGTCCTCATTCCCTATCCCATCCTATTCACAGAAAGGAAGAAGATAAAGCTGGTAAAGGCTATAAAAAAAAATTATGTGTGCATATTTACTTTTGTAAATGCACAGAAAAGTGCCTAAAAGGAAAAGTGCTATTGAGTGTGTGTTTGTATGTATTTGCAGCGGAGGAGTGTTAGGAGGAAGGAGTGCAGATTTAAAATGTTACACTTCAGAATGTACTCAAGAGATGCTTATGGATAAAAAGAAAAAGATCAAGGAACATTCCTTACGTTCCACAGGTGAAGTCAACTAATTATGTAGGCTAGGAATTAACTAGATCTTTCCAAAGGTAGTACAGTATAATCCAGGAGAAGGAGAATGCCATAAAGACAGGGGAGATTAAAGTGTTTCCCTTCATTGTTAGCCAGAGGCAGTCAAACTATACAAAAACCAATCTATTTTAAGAAAAATATACAATCTCTTCTAAAAACTGTTCTATTTCGCCTTTTGGCTCTCTGAGCAGCACCATGGTAATCAGCAAAAACAAGCCCCTTACGAAAGGCAGCAAAAAGGGGACCAAGAAATGGGTGATCCATTTTCTAAGAAAGACTGGTATGATGTAAAAGTACCAGCTATGCTCAGTGGAAGAAATACTGGAAAAACTACTCAAGGAACCAAAATCATATCTGATGGTCTCAGGGGTCATGTTTTTGAAGTGAGCCTAGCTGATCTGCAGAATGAGGAAGTGGCATTTAGAAAATTCAAGCTAATTACTGAGGATGTTCAGGACAAAAACTGACTAATTTCCATGGATCTTACCTGAGACAAAATGTGCTCCATGGTCAAAAAATTACAGACCATGACTGAAGCTCATGTTAATGTCAAGACTTATCGATAGTTATTTGCTTCATCTATTCTGTAGGTGTTACTAAAAATGCAACAATCAGATTTGGAAGATCTCTTATGCTCAATAATAAGTCCGTCAAATCTGGAGAAGAAGATGGAAATCATAACCTGGGAGGGTGCAGACAAATGACTTGGAAGAAGTGGTCAATAAATTAATTCCAGACCACACTGGAAAAGACAAAGAAAAGGCTTGCCAATCTATTTATCTGCTCCATGATGTCACTGTTAGGAAAGTCAAAATACTGAAAAGCCCAAGTTTGAACTAGGAAAACTCAGGTTAGCAGTTCTGGAAAAGTTACCGGGGATGAGACGGGTTTTAAAGTTGAACAAGCTGATGGATATAAGCCCTCAGTCCAAGAATCTATTTAACATTCAAACCTAATGGTGGCAAATAAAAAATCTTATTTGTGGGGAAATAAACGGTTCTATTTCAGTATGTCTTTAAAATGCTTTTGAAGTTCATAAAGAATAAAAGGAAAAGCTCTTCTAAAAAGGTTCACCTATAACAAAAATCACAAAAGAAAGTATGTCATCCTGAGGTTGGGAGTGAGGGGTGTACAGGGGCAGGAATGCTTCAAATTTGAGTTTTCTTGATGGGAGCAGGGAAGGAGAAACTACAATAACTCTTTTATAAAAACTGCCACCAGTCCCCTCTCCTGTTTTTTATTCTTCTGTCTGGGTACTTTTAAAATTGTAAAGAAGCAAAATAATGTACAAATACAGTTTCAGAAAAGATCTAATAAAAAATGTTGCTAAAATAACCGTGTTCTACAATATGCAATATCAATCACCCATATTCTAAGTGAACCTCCCCTCCAAAAGCCACCATTAGGTCCTCCCTAGCACAGATCTGGTAGCTAAAACACTGAAGGGATTTTACAAAGTTTTAAAAATATAACGAAGTGGAGAATATAAGGGTAACTGCCATGGTAAAGCTGGATTTAAGAATGTCTTTACCCATTTTCTAGGGAAGCGGCATGATAGCACAGTGGTGGGAATAGTGTGGTAGGTACAAAAAGAAAAGGTGTAAACAGTGTGGCCTATTTTGGAATTTAGAAAGTATCCAAGGAGTATGACAGATTGAGAAACTGGAGAAGTAGTTTTAAATTTGGGGTCTTGCAGTAATAAACAAAGTCATCATTCCCTAAATGATGGTGAGCCAAGAAAGACTGATAAGAGGAAGTTACATGATCAAATGTGCTCTTAAGGAAGTTAGCTATGGTGGCAGTATACTAGATTTCAGGGATGAAGTCAAGGGAGCAGACCATCAAGGGGACTGACCACTACATGCACCAGGTGCTTGGTGGGCAATGGAAAATGACACCAAGTCTCCTGGGCTTTCTAAACATAAATGCTGCTTTCACCATAAAGCACCTGCTTTCTTGTCTCTCTTCCACTTACACACTGGGCAAACCAATTTCCTTCACATTTTGTGGTATTAGCTAGTTTTGGATTACGTAACGATTCCCAAGTCAACAAAGACATCTTGGCTCTATGAATTCACAACATCCTCCACAATGTAGAGACCTTATTGTCTCTTTAGAGATGTAAGAAAAAACAAAAAGGAAACGTGTCCCAAGACAGACCACATGTGGTAATAAAGCAAGTTAATTTCCAGAACCATTATTTAAGAAAGAATGTGACTGAAACAAGAGTGTTCAGAATACCCTAAAATTTAAATACTTTGCCCGCCCTTCCCTTTTTGAGATCTGCCTCTTCCTCTTTCCTTTTGTTGGAAGGGCTTAGTTGATGAGATTCACAGATAGGACATGAAGATTTTGCAGGGCCCTCCAGAGCCATTATGAGAAATTTACTCATAATCCTAAAAGTAGTGGTAACAGCAAGGGCCCTAACAAAGTGGGCTACTGTGCATTTAGACCAGAGCCTGACTACAATATAAACATGGAAGAGACAAGAAAGATTCAGAAAAATACACAGGATTTAAGACACATGGATATGGGTGGGGTAAGGGAAGGGGTACTGGGAATGTGGGGGAAAGGCAACACAGAAAACTGGACAGGAAAAAACAAAAAAGTGCTGGTGGGTAGACAGGCCCACAGTATGAATGCCTCTTCTAAAAAAGCCCTTCACATTATCACTATGCTTTTTTCTTCCAATCTTCCAGTCTCAGAAAAGAGAAGTTAACCTTCCTACTATACAACAGACACTCTTTCTGGCCTCCTGCATGCCTAAAAAAACTCCCTTTTAAAATTTGGCTTTTCTACAGGTCCCTTCCCTTTAAGAAGCAAAACTACTACTACAAAAACGAAACAAAACAAAACAAAAAAACCCCTCTATGTGCCCCCCATTTTAAAGCAGACTCTCCCAAAGCCAGAACCATCCATTTCTGTATTGTCTCAGTACAGGATTGTCTGGACACTCATACCTGCAGTTAAATCACAATGATCTAAATCTCATATAGTAGCCCCATCTTCCTGGCCAGTGAGTAGTTCAAACAAAAGCATGTGAGCCAATACTGGCCAAGATGAGGGAAAGTCTACTTCGTGTAGTGGGCAGGAAGGGGTCCTTCAGAGAAAACAAGCATTGCTCTGAAAAAGAAATATACAGGAAGAGGCCACCATTTTCTGCTAGATAAAGGTACAGCCAGCACAGGGCCATGAGGACAACTAGCAAAAGAGAAGCAGAGTTTAAGGACAGAAATTAGCTGAGTCCTGGTATCACTGAGGCTAGACTTTTCCATCTTAAGCCAGCTGAGCATAGGCTTTATATTATGCTCTCTTTTATTTCAACCAAAGGGGTGTGAATTGACTCATCATCCATTAGTCAAGAATATTCTCATCAAACCCAATATACTCTTACTTTGGAATGTACCTGTAAAAGCTCACCGAATATTCAAAATAGTCATGGAATGTCAAGTACAGCACAGATAATATAGTCAATAATACTGTAATAACTGTTAGCGCCAGGTGGGTGAAACTAATAGAAAATAATAATGAATGTAATCTGTAATTGAAAAATAAAATTTTAAAAAGTTCACCTAATATTTGAAAGTTATCTTTAAAAGATTTTATTTATTTATTTTTAGAGAGAGAAAGGGAGGGAGAAAGAGAGGGAGAGAAACATCAATCAGTTGCTTCTCACACACCCTCACTGGAAACCTGGCCTGCAACACAAGCATGTGCCCTGACCAGAAATCAAACTGGTAACCTTTCAGTTTGCAAGACAATGCCCAACCAACTGAGCGACAACCAGTCAAAGTAATAAATACGTTCATTAGATAATGGTATGAAGTTGTCACAACAGAATCTTTTTTAGTGCATATAAAACAACAATGAATTATTACTTACTGGACTTTCCTGGCAGAGACACCCAAGAAGCAGTGCTGTGTATGAGGCCACAATGCAATCCTCCATGTGTTTGCCAGCATGCTGAAGGGCTAAGAATAAACAAAAAACAGTTAACAGTATATCAAAAAATAAACTCAAGAAACCAACAGCTCTGTTACCTTTTCTTCAAAACTGCTGAACACTGATAAAACGATGCTAAGAAAATGGGATATCCACACAAATTAACAAAACAAAAATAACTCAGAAGATAAGAGATAATGGAAGATAAGAGCTCAAACCATAAACTTCTCAGAAGAAAACATAGACTAAATCTTTGTGATGTTAGGTTAGGAAATGGATTCTTAGATACAACACTAAAACCACAAACGACAAAATAAAGAAAACAGATAAGTTGGACTTCATCAAACTTAAATCTTTTTGTTTCGAAAGTTACCATATACCATCAAGAAAGTGAAAAGACAATCCTCAGAATATATCTGCAAATCATGTACCTTTGATCAGGGTCAGGTATCCAAAATAAATAAAGAATTTGTGCAGCTTTTAAAAAGACAAACTAATTTAAAATATGGGCATTTGAATAGATATTTCTGCAAAGATATGTAAATGATCACTAAGCCTGTGAAGAGATGCTTAATACCATTTATTAAGTAGGGAACCGCAAATCAAGTGACATATACCTTAATACCCACTAGGATGGCTAAATTAAGAGACAAATAACTGTATGGATGCAGAGAAACTGGAACCCTTATATGTTGCTCATAGGAAATAAAACTGGCACAGTCACTTTGGAAAACAATTTGACAGCTGTACATGAAATGTTCACAGCAGCATTATTTATAACCACCAAAGGTAGACACAAATCCCAATGTCCATCAGCTGATGACTAGATAAACAAAATGTGATCTATACATTCAATGGAATATTATTTGGCTATAAAAATGAATTAAGTACTGAGACATGCTATAATATGGATGAACGCTAAAATCATTAGCCTAAGTGAAAGAGGCCAGTCACAAAGGGTCTTATCGTATTATTTCATTTATATGGTATGTTCAGAACAGGCAAATCCAGAGACAGAAGCAGGTTAGTAGTTTCTAGCTGCTAAGGAGGAAAGAACAAGGGATAATTGTTGTTAATGGGTATGGGGTTTCTTTTGAGGGTGATGAAAATGTTCTGAAATTAAAGTGATGATGACTGCACAACTTTGTGAATATACCGAAAACTACTCAACTGTTTACTTTAAAAGGATGGATTTACCTTATTATGGGGCTGAATTGTATCCCCCGCCCAATTTATATGTTGACCTCAGGATATGACTACACTTGGACATGGGGTGTTTAATTAAAAAGATAGCTAATTTAAATGAGGCCATTAGGGTGGGCCCTAATCTAACATAACTATTGTCCACATAAGAAATTAGAACAAAGACATACACAGAGGGAAGACTGCATAAAAATATAGGGAGAATTTAATCATCTACAAACCAAAGAGAGAGGCTTTAGAAGACACCAACCGTGATGACACCTTGATCTTGGACTTAAAACCTCCAGAACTACGAGGAAATAAATTCTTTTGTTTAAGCCATTCAGTCTACGGTGTTTTAAAGCAGCCCTCACAGGCTAATATTTATCCAAAATAAAGCTATTATTTAAAAAGACTGCTAAGCAACCAAAAATATTATGCCAAAGGAAACATCAAAACTTGGTAAATGAGGAAAAAAAAAAAGATTTTGTACAGTATCAGAACTAATGACATTAGATTTGGAGAGCAGTGGGCATAAATAAAAGAAAGAGACTAGACTCAGAATCAAACACTGCTGGTGCTTGCTTCCTAACTTGGGTGAAAATGAACATAATCACTTGAGTGACATGAAATTACAAGTGGCTATTTTGCACAACTTGCATAAATCAACTATCACAGTTCCTGACAAGAGTAGATAATGTTTGGTTAGTGAAAACGTTACTGTCAGTACATTCCTTACTGTGTTTGCTACCAACTATGCATACCGTTTGAGAACAATGACTGTAATTTTTGACAGTATATCTCAGTTTATAAAGTGAGGCCCATAAAAGAATCTCAAAATTTCAAAACTGTAAAAACATTTAGAGGTCATATTGTTTGGCTGCTTCTCTTTACAGGTAAGTAAGGTGGCACAGGAAGGAAAGGTGGACCTTTCTGGAACTGCACGTGTGCATTCCTTACTGCCAGGATGCCAGCGAAGAACTCCTCTGAGCACCGATATATCAAAGCTTGTTTGCATTGAACCAGAGAAGCCATAAAATAGATTAAATAAAAGATTATAACAACAAATGAATTGAAAGTATGTTCTGGAGAAAAAAAATAAGTCATTATTTTCCATTTGAATATACCACCCAAAATAAATGTACCTTTATTGAGGTCAAGTTCTTCATCATCCTCCTCCTTCTTATGTTTCTCCTCTGTACCATCAGTCTTTTCAGTTGATACCCACTGTATTTCTCCACTTGTTTCTTGCCACTCTCCACTCTTATCATGCTGAGTGGTGGGAGCATCTTTGATCAACTCATCTGTTTTACTTTCTGCCAACTGTGCTGCTCGCTCTCGCTCAAGGAATAGCTGACAAAAATTATTTTTGAAGATTAAAAAGACATCACCTACCAACATATATGTACCCAAACATAAAGTTGTTTGTTTTTAAACATAACTAACCCTAGGAAGCATGCTGCCCAATCAAACGGCTAAGTGTCAATAAATGCCCTTGCTCTGATCATCATTGCTCTACATCCTGTGAAGGTCAAAACAAAAGTATAAATGCTATTGAGATTCAATCAAGTAAATTAAGTGTGTTTACTAATGATACAGGCATTTTGTTTGTAAGAATAAAAACCTTATTATTTTCCTTTAATTTGGATAATACTGACAAAAAAATTCAAGCAAAAAACCCAAAAGCTTGATTTAAAAAAATTTTTTAAAACCCAAGCAGAAATGGATGAATTAACTGAAAAGAACACCACTGACTTAAGCAACATTGTACTGGGTAAAAACAACATGGCTTCTTTAAAAGAAAATTTAAGAGATAAACAAAAACCAGTAAAAAGTAAAAAGCAAAAGAACTCAGAGAAAGACCCACCAGAACTGGAACTCAACTAGTATTATTAAAAATGGAAGTGCAATTGTCAATGGACGTACACAGTGATAGTCAAAAAGGGAATACATCAAACTCCTGTCTTCACTTACTTTATTTCCCCTGTGCTGGTATGAGGATGATCATACAGGAAACATTTAACATACGGATATAATTTGGGAAAAACCCCAAGTTACTAAAGACAATTACCTGAAAACAAATTCGAAGCAGATCTCAAATATTTGCTTAGTATACAGAAGAGTGGTATATAAAACTTAATACCCTTAAAAAATAAAATTTAAGCTTTATATAAAGCAATACTTTTCAAAATTGGCTCAAGGATCCCTACAGATCCCCAAGTTCCTTTCAGAGAGTCTGTGAGGTCAAAATCACATTCATAACGATACCAAGGGGTCAACTGACTTCTTTTATTCTCTCAAGACTGTAGAGTTTTCCAGAATGGATGTCATGTGATAATATTATATGGCTAATGGAATGAGTGCCTACGTTTCATCATTTTCTCAGTTTTGATTTCTAATTCAGCAACTATAGAAAAATAGAGCACACACAAATAAAAAGATCTTTGGAATCCCCAATGATTTTTAAGAGTATAAAGAAGTCTTAAAAAAAAAAAAAATCCTCACCCGAGGACATTTTTTTCATTGCTTTTAAAGAGAGAGGACGGAAGAGGAAGAGAGAAACATCGATGTAAGACAGAAGCACCGGTTGCTTCCCATGCATGCCCAGACTGAGGATCGCATGCATCCAGCCAAGGGAACAAACCCACAACTTAGGTATGTGCCCAGGACAGGAACTGAACCCACAACCCTTCCGTTACAGTACACGCTTTAACCACCGAGCCCCACTGGCCAGGGCAAGAATATAAAGTCTGGGGATCAAAGTAAGCTCCTAATTATGATTAAGGAAAAGATCAAGCTGTTATGGATTAATTTTGGAATAGTTCCACAGTTCAAGCATTATTAGTTTCAAAAAGGCCAAAAGGATTAACAGGTTAGCAAAGGCTTCAGAAACAATGAAAAGGATGGTTCATTATCACTTCTGAATATATGCAAACCGTTATTTAAGAAAATGACAAAGGCAGCTAGGAACATATGAGACTGGCAAAAAGTAAAAATTGTAATGCCCACCGTTGTCAAGAAATATGGACTCATACAGTTTTTTGGGGGGAGGGAGTGTGTGTCTGGTGATTTGGGGTGGGGTGAACTGGGGACATCAATTTAAAATACACACATTCTGATACAATTCCTAAGCCAGAAAATTACTCCACAGACATACTTTGAAAAGTATGGCCCTACATTTAGGTCAGACCAGTAAATAAATGCTGGAGGACTTACACTGGATAAGATGGGACTGGATGTTGATTCCTAATTTTTTACTAATAATCCATTTTTAACTCATAAACAAATATGCCTTGTTTATGCTTTTCACAAACAAGTCCTAAGAAGTGATTACAACAGTCAAATGCAGTCAGCAGAGTAAATGTAAGTAAAGGGTATACATTCTAACCCAGTGTACCCCTTGCTGAACAGATGAGAGAAAATGAGAGAGAGGTGGGGGTGGGGGAGAAGAGGGGAGGGAGGAGAGAAGGTGCAACTAATAAGGAAATTGGACAGATGCAACAAACTGAAGGTGTTAGTTTAAGTTGTTGCTTACCTGCACTAAAGCCTGAACGGCATGAACTTGTCCAGCTATCCTTAAACTATCATCTCCTTCTCCACTACAGAAGGAAGAATCAAAAGAACACGATGTTTCCATGTTGACAAGACAGTGCCGATTCCGAGCACTATACTCTACTAGATTTATCAGTAGACCTAGGCCCTACAAAAATTAAAACATGTACATTACCACAGGTGAAAATTAAAAGCAAATGAACACAATACACATAACACTGTTTTGGCAACTAGAAATCTAATCAGTGTCCTGCCATCCACAAAATTAATAAAAACTATTATATACAGTCTTCCCAAAGAATGATTTCACCACTTTTCAAAAATCACTTTTAATTCTTATATTTATTATTTGCACACAGGGTCCTTCACAGCTGTTTTGTACCATAAGATTATGTTCATAAGGAAACTTTTGAAACCCACAATATATCGAACAATTGGTTCTAACCCCAAAACTAAGATGAAGTTTTTATCATCAATCAGGTACTTAAGTGCTCATATCTGAAATAGTCACTTCAACTCACCAGCACTCGAATATCAAATCTCTGCTCCTGAGGTAGGTACTTTGGAACCTGAAGCACACAGTTCATTGCTGTGCCAATCAAGCCATCTTGTTCTCCTGTTTTGGTGCTGCCCCACTCTAAAATAGGAAATATGAGTGTGAAAATTGTTACTGATTCCTCTTTATGACACCAACAACCAATATTTATTAACAAGGGTATTTAAGTTAGAAATGGCTATTTGACTTTTGAAATACACTTTTGATTGTGTTATTTCCAAGCCAAGATATGAGGCTGGTTCTAAAATATTAACTAAAAGAAGTTAAATCTATATATGAATAAATTACACAATGGCAATTAAAAATCACATTAAGAAAAACGGGAATAACTTATTTTTACATGTAAATATGCAACCTTTCAATGAGAACACATGTAAAAAATATTACTTACCATTATCATTAGTTAAATTGAGCAACACCCCAATGATGGCCCTCATGCAGTCTTCCACTGCTTTGCCCACATGGTTAGTTACATTCTGCTGAGGCAGAGGTTTACTATCAGGAAAGCATATACTGTTCTCAGCACGGTTATACTGCTGAATCAATTCTTCACAATGCTGTAATGCCCTTAAGAGAAAGCAAAATGTAGACTATTATGCTAAACAAAAATAGTTATACTTAAAATCTCTACTTAGACTTTAATGTTTCAAATCTGTCATAAATGCTACCAAATTAATTTATTCTTTTATTCCCAAAGTTATAATGCATCGACTAGTCAATCATGTGCCAAGTATGTCTGGTATCACACTAGCTGCTACATTTGATTTTGGGAAAATTTGATAATTTAGATTTTTCTGGGCCAAGTTAAATTACAAACTCAATACAGATGTTTTTATTTGTATTACCTATAGTTACCTCCCATTTTACCAGGCTCTCCAACACAAATGACTTATACCACAACCCCTCCCCAAAGAAGCTAAAAATTTTAAGAGTGAACACTAGATATTCTGAATTTTGTTTAGATACTTCTCACTGAGAATGCATACTCTTAGCAAGTAGAGAATATTACTTATATTAATGTTGCATAATAAATAACCTTGTACAAATAGGTATTAAATATTTCATAAACATTATAACAAATGAGAAGAGATTATTTAACTGATATATATGTCTTCTGGCAGACATCAAGTTATCAGCTGCACCCCAGGATTCTCAACATGCTGCCCCAAAATAACAATATGTAATGCTCAAGCAGGTCTAGTATTTCTGAAGACTCTCCTTAAAACACCATGTCTATTAAGAAGTCTATGAGAGATGATATAAACTGAATCTGTCAGTTGATTTTTCATGTATTATATAATAAATAAAACCCTTAAAGAAAACTGTACTGTGTCTATTCCCCCTCTAGCTGCTCCTTAAAACATACCCTTTGGTTAGGAAGTTGTACCTCATTGTCTAATCTAAAATAAGTTATTTAGATGTTTAGGGATGTTAGCCAGAACTAGCATGCTGTTATTGTTAACTGCCTTAAGTAAAACTGAGTTATACTGCAGTTTGGGTTGAGAGGTGGGTGGAGAAGAGAATGGGCATATTATTTGATCTTTCAATATGCTATTCCTATATTTATCAGGGTTCTACAGAAAAGTTAAAAAAGCCAGGTGAGTGATCTTTCACAAATATCCAGCTCTGACCTCTACGGTCAAGACATTTGACATCTGAAATAAAGTTCCTAATTACAACAAATGAGCTAAAGCTTGTCCTTGCCAGGAGTCAAAATATACAAAAGATATTTTAAAAGTGAACATATTTAACTTGCAAGAACACTCTCTGGTAAGGGAGGGTAAAACAGGGTAAAAAAACCCTAGAACTCATCCCTTAAGGGTACACTAAGTATGATACAAAATCTACAAAAATACAAGATGTAAGAGATGGAAGGGAAATTTACAGATTAAGAAATTCTATTAGAAACTAGGCACTACTAAGAAATTTGAGACTACTCAAATTTCTGAAAATTTAATGTTCATTAAACATGTATTAAGCAATTCAAAATACATTTAGGGTATGAAAACAGTAATGTGGTTATAGTTTTAAAGAGTCCTCTTTTATATACTTAAGTATTTATGAATGAAATGACAAGAAATCTGCAGTTTGCTTCAAGATAATATAAAAGGGGGAATGGATAGGGTTACAGGTGGACAAGGCTGGCCATGATCAATGATTATTCAAGTTGGATAATATGTACGGATCTTTGTGTCCTTTTATTATGTATGAAATTTTCCAAAATAAGGGGTTAAAAAATAAACTTGAGCCAGGTAGGGGGCCTTTGACACTATACTAAGGACTTTGGACATATATGCAAAAACAGTAAGTAATCACAGGGATTCGGAGTTTGGAATTACTTTATAAAGCAGAGGTCTGAAGAACGTTAAACCCCTTTGGTGTTGTATTAGGCGAGAGACCAGAGAGCTAGGACAGGGATATTAAGAATTAGGATAGAGATATTAGGAAGAAGCTGCTGCACTGGGGTGACAGCATTAGCCTAATGTCATACACGTTGGGCTGAGAGAGTGTGGAATGGGGGAAGAATCTACATACAGATCTGGAAAAACGGGTATAACAACAGGGCAGAAGAGGAATACTGAAGTTCACTTAAAATAAAAATAAGGACTAATAGTTAGTGTTTATTATACACCAAGAACTGTTGTAGGCTTTATACATATATATAACTCTTTTAATATATATTGTTCATAATATATACAACATACAAGAAACATTTAAAAAATTTAAAAATGTTTTATATATTATTTAATATACACATTTTAAATGTTATACATAATTTAACATATAACACATACATTAATTTTTTATTGTAACAGCTACCTTAAGTAAGTAGATACAATTATTAATACCCCTCTGAAGAACTTCCAGCAAGTAACTGCTTTGCCCAAAATTATAGGGGCTCAAGTTATAAAGATGGGATCCACACTCAAGTCTTTCTGGCTCCAGAATCTGTACTCCTAACTTGTACTACACTGTACTGCTTCTGGTACACAGAATTCAACTGATAGAAGTACTTTAGGGAGAAAAGTGACACAATTACATTTCCTTTATGATAAATCCAAATGTTTTAAATAAAAAGCATGATATTTCAGAAAAACTTACTTAGCTGATGAAACAATGAGTTGTGAATCTTTATATGCTATCAAGTAGCTTTGATTCTCTGGATTATGCACTGTTACCTAAAAGGAAAAATTTTGAAATGATTGTGGCAATCCATAACTTTCATTCATTCACATACAACACACTATGCCTGGTGCTCTAAAAGACATAAAGATGAGAAAATTCAGTCCTTGTCACATAAGGGAATAACAAGCCACATGTTCCAGATTTAAAATAATAGAGCTATCACATTATTAATAAAATTAGAAGAGCAGTTTCTAACTTACACAATCAAGTTCTTAAGTGGATTCATTAGAAAAAATATACAGGGGTGGACAAAAATAGGTTTACAGTTGTGAGTACATGAAATAGAGTTTATTATTGTATTATTTATTGCTATTATTTCCACATGAACTACTATAAACCTACTTTTGCCCACCTCTGTATATATTTGTTTATAAAATGTACCTAATGTGCCATGGCTGGTGTGGTTCAGCAGCCTGAGTACCGGCCTGCAAACCAAAGGGGTTGCAGGCCATGTCCCCAGCGGGGGGGCGTGCAAGGGGCAACCACACATCAATGTTTCTCTCCCTCTCTTTCTCCCTCCCTTCCCCTCTCTCTAAAAATAATAAAATCTTCCAAAAAAAATGTACCTAACGCACTCTTGGAGACGAAACAATTTTAATTTCAACAATTAAAGAACTTTTGTTTTTAATTTTTATTTATTGATTTAAGAGAGGGAAGGTGATCAAAAGAGATATCAATTTGTTGTTCCACTTAGTTAGGTATTCACTGGTTGCTTCTTATATGTGCCCTGACCCCAGATCAAACTCCATAACCTTCATGTATCAGGGTGATGCTCTAACCAACTGAGTTACCTGGCCAGACCCAGAAACTTTCAATTACACTACATTATTTTCCCACCGATGTATCAAAAAGCACCTAGCTGCTCCAATCTGATCAATAAATAATTTATGCATCCTGAACTTCATGAGCAGCAGAAATTCTAATCTACACTGAACTGGGTAAAGTTATTCATAAAAGCAAATACACTTATGGCACACAGTTCAATAGTACCATTCAATACCAAATATTATTATAAACTGTGACTATAAACAATCTGACTCAAATAATGGCTAAATCAAAAAAATCTTTCTTAATTAAAAAAAAAAAATCTGACTGCATTTAAGTATCATTTTCCCCAAAGGAGATATTTACGCAGAATTCCACATTAAGGAAAGAACAGTAATAACACTTGGCAATATAAACAAACCTGACATGCAAGTATTCTTAGGAGACTAAACTGCTCTTCATTTAACTTGCTCATTAACATTTATTGCTCAAAGAATACACTTCAATTTCAATTTGGACTTTAAAAAAGTAAAACTCTAGAGCTATATAATATAAACGAGTTTGTAGTCTCATACAGTCACAATTAAGATTAAATAATTGTCCTCAAATAGTTATTCATACTTACACTTTCTAGAACACGTAAACATCTCTCTGCTCCCCATAATGAGGCTACTAGTTTCTCTTCATCCTCATCTCTACTTAGATGATCCACACATTCTTTCACTAGAAGAAAAGAAATAGATACACATTAGTAGGTCTCATCACCTTAAAACCTGCCCTCTTAACTAACATTAAAAGCCAGCTGAACACACGCTACGAATATGCTTGAACCTCTCTGAACATTATTTATTCTGAGTTTTATACTATGAGATGCTAAAATGTATGAGACTAATGTATTGTGATTATTTTTATAACTTCCCAATTTCAAAGCATTAATAGCATTTCCTTTAAAAGTTAGAGATTTGCAAGATGCTACTAAAGGAACAGATCTTTTCAAACTGATGCCATTATTTTTTAATTATGTAAGTAAAATTTTTTCTTCAAGCTTTTAAAAATAATATATAAAAATGTTATACGTGTATTTATCATACCTTTATCTACAATATGATCCAGACCACCCAGAAGCCGGAGCTCTTCTTTAAACCAGTCTCCTGCTCGCTTAGAAGTAAGGGACAGTAACGTCTCCATTGCTAAATGCCCAGTCTAAAAATCAGAAGTACCATTAATGAACATTCACTCTTAGCAATGATTCTGAGGCAACACTTCTAGAGATTTTCTTTAGAAAAGTTCACTGCATGCTACTGGCCCACAGTATTCTTTATAATGCAGTAAGTGCTTTTAGAAGTAAAACTGAAGTGATTTTAATTTTTATCTGAATAGTCTAAGCTGAAGAAACGTTTAACTGTGGACTTGTTTTCACAGAGAAAACCCATATTAAAAGTAGTCTATCATTTATCAGTTCAATGAAATATATACTGGTGTTATTTCTAAGGTTTAGAGATTTAAGGGTTGGATTGTTGAATTAAAGTGTACATGCATCTAAATGTAAATCAATTTATTGGATTAATTTACCACAAGGTCATAACAAGTAACACTCCAAGAGCAAACTGTGGGTGTGTCAGTTGCCCTGAATCCTCAAAAGCTTATCACTTTAAATTTTTTCCTGAAGGTAAAAATGGTATCTTACTGTTTTGGTTTGTTATTTTTCCAATTACAGTAAACTTCAGCATTTTTTTTTACATATTAAACAACTATGTTTCCCATGTTAATTCTTTTTTCCTTATTTACCTGTAAGATTGCTTATCTTTTTCTTCTTATTACATATATTTTCTTATCTAGTCCAAATAAAAATCCTTTGTTACTTTTAGTGTTTCAGATTTACCAGGCTTAAAGTTTTATATTGCAGAGTTAGCCACTTGGATATACATCATGTGGCCACCATGATAAAATTATACATAAATAATGATTCAGGGTCACCACTAGAGGAAACACAGAACACTAAGTTATATTTACAACCAGACTGAAGACTTTCTTTCTCTTTATTTGCCTTTAATTATTATTTTTATTTTCTATTGTATTTCTTTTAAGAAGTATACAGCTATCCCCCAACAAAGAGTAATCTGGTTCTTGTTGCATTAAGAACTTCAGCATAAAGTTGAAAAGACCTGGTTTTCTTCCCAAAGCTTCTTTTCTTTGAAAGATGAAAGTTTACATTAAGTCCTCCTGGCCTATTTGGAACTGAATATAAATTAGGTATTTAGAAATGTAAAAAACATATTCTTACCAGCAAACCTTAGTACTACAGATTTAGAAGAGATCTAGAACATTTAAGCCTACTCTTTAACAAGGCTGATGTTCAAGGTGACAAATACAGAACTAGAATTCAATACTACAAAAACATTCCATTTTGCCTAATTCTCCTTCTAATTCCCTGAAAGAATAATTTAATGAGATTGGCTCAAGTATATTAGGCTCACGAGTCACACAGTGAATCTGAAGCCTAATGAGGTTTTCTTTATTTCACAAGAAAGGAGACAGTAATTTGATGTGTATGTATATGGTAAAGGTTCCTAAGCTTTTGTACTAAAAAGGAACTTTTATCATTTGTTTCTGTTGGCATTAAAAGGATTGTTGACATTATTTAGGTTATTCCCAGTGTATTATAAACTAGCATTTTAATACAGCCTACAATTCAAACATTTTATTTGAAAACTGGAATGGTACTCAAAGAGTTTTAAAGCACAGCCGAATTAGCTGTTATTTGAGTTATATCTGAAAACATCATAATAGCAATATTTTAAATTATCCATGGCACATCAGGAGTAGTAATATATTTCAAAGAAAAAAATGAAATAATAAAACAAACATGTATAGCGGACAGTCACTGTCTACTTAACAATGTCTACTTAAGATTTAAAACAAACACAATATTAAGACAGGAGGGAAAAAACACATTCTAAAATTAGCAACTCTATTCTGGTTTTAATCATGTGAGTAAACTACTCAACACAATATAAGAAAATTAGTATGCTGGCATTTACCATCTTAATAAATTCAACAAACCATGGACGAAATTCAATAAACAAGTTTATAATGTTATTTAATACCAAATACCTAGAAAGAATACAAATGTTGAACGACATGGGAGGACCCCCCACACCAAAAAAACCCCATAAAGTTACATTTACTATTCAGTTACATAGCAAATAAAGATTATAGGCTCAAATTAATTCTTTTATATTAGTAAAAACTTGCATATGCTGTAAAAATATTAAAAGTAAACAGAAATTACTAATATACTTGTAAAGTAGTATAAAAACAGTTTGGTGAGGTAGAGGGATCTTTATTCACCATCTGGAGTATAAAAATACTATTTGTCTAACTTTAATACATGAAAGTACTATATCGATTTTGTATCTTGCTTTTTGATGCTAACTTGCTTTTCCCCCTCAAATCCTACTTTACCTAAACTCCCTATTCTACCTTCATCAAACAGAGCAATATTCCTAAGTCATATCTGGCTAGCACAACAAATCATTCTATAATTTCTGAGGCAATTACTGCAGTCTTCAGTTTAGTGGGTAGTAGGAAAAAAGCACTGTTTATATAGTTTTGATGTTAGAAATACCTGAAAGTCAGGTTACATATAAAGAAATAATCTTATTTTTTCAAAGTGACAAGACAAATTATCTTCTACTGGCCTGTTATTCTTGGGGGATATTATTGATTGTATTAAGTAAAAAAGAACTGGTATCAACCAAAAGCAACACAGTCATCTTACACTTGGAGAGACGTGTTGAGCATAAGGATAGCCAACTGACTATGACCATTATGAGGGACACTGCTCCAGGGAGGGAGGTGTCTTAGAATCTTCCTTCCGAGTCTTGGTCCCTTGAAGCAGTTAATGAGACGCCCTGAGACATTCTGGAATAAGTGAATGCTCACTGAAAATGGATGTTGCAAATTCTATGAATTCTTATTGCAGAAACCCAGAGAAAAGTAAGAATTCAATTTCCTAATAGCTTAAACACAGTTTCTATATTAAAAGAAAATAATAATCAAGAGAAAAAGATTAGGTAAAATCTAATAAAAAATTAGCTAGTTTAGGAATTTCAGACAGGGAACAGAATTATGTTCAGAACTAAACCTTAGGAGAATTTGATGAATTGTAAATCAAGAGGTTAAATGATTTGTCCAAAGTCACACACTTGCTGTGACTCATTAAAAACTTTCTGAAAGTAATTATCATTTTATAGTGGAAAGAAGGAGGGAACCCACCGTTATATTTTCCAAGTCAAGATGCTTGTTGTGTACAGTTTCGCAGAGTCTTCGAATTTTTTCCTTGATTTTGTTCATGTCTTTTTCATTCAGTAGCTTAGCTGAAGAAGCATCTTGTTCCAGTTCTAGAAGTCGAATCATTAGATCTAGGCTAGCTCTATCAAGATCCATGTTCAAACGATCTCTACTCAATATGTACATGAGGGCAGCTGTACAAAGGGACAGATTCTTCAACGGACCCCAAAAAATATAATGTAATCAATTAGTGGCAATTTCAGGGAATAAGACCATTTTGACATTTATTCATATGGCGGAAACCTTAAATATGTTTTATTTATTGAAACTCCTACATCTTAAAATATTCTATGAAAATGTGAATTAAACAAACAAACAAACAAAGTACTGCAGTTTAAATTTCTGCTTACAGATCACCCTTTACGTGAATGCTCCAAAGCTAGAATGTAAGTAGAGGTACATCTTTCTTTGGCCATTCCATGCTAAATGAAGAGTCTGAAGAATATGTTTTTTCCAACTCTATCTAATCCTATTTTACAATACACTTCACTTTTTCTTTATGATTAAGTAGAGTCCAATTTTAATAAACAAATTTTAATAAAATCAGTAAGCCGTGTCTTAAAATCTATATCAGAAACACTAGCTACTTTTTTCTCTATAAAATAAACAAAACTGAGTTTGTGTCAATATATAAAAATAAGAAGCCCAAATAAACACATTTAGATTCATTTCTTTAAAATAAACCAATCAGGTTTGGTTGAACCAAGTAATTAAAAATAAAATTATGTGTTCTCAAAATCATTCAAATCAGTACACTTTGCTTATAATAGACAGTAAAATCTACAAGTAATAAAAGTGATATAATTTGGGTAGCATTATTCCAACATACAATAATACTATACTTATACTTATTTCAATGCATAGAAATACAATTAACTATGTAAACATTTAAACTTTAAATCCCCCAAAGTGGAGAGATTTCAGACTAAGTGACTAATCAAATGCTTACACAGGAAATTACTTTTGGAAATTAAAATGACACAGTAGAGGCCTTGGGAGATCCTCCTAATGTGTGTGGGAGAACACATTAATAACACGGTGGTCCCCTCATAACTGCATACAAAAATAAATTAACAGTTTTTTCTCTTTCCCCCTCTCTCATTGTTCTGTAT
Organism: Mormoops blainvillei; assembly: GCA_004026545.1. Lineage (NCBI taxonomy): Eukaryota > Metazoa > Chordata > Mammalia > Chiroptera > Mormoopidae > Mormoops > Mormoops blainvillei. The sequence continues at coordinate 349,340 of PVJD01000183.1, read as the reverse complement.
CAGCTACAACTTGGTAATGAAGTTATCCCCACTCAAGGTTAAGTACACTGCTTTCAGTTTCAGAAGTCTCCTTCTGAATAGATTGTGTCTCCTCTCCTATTATGCATTTGAAAAATAATTTCCCTGAACAAAAATACAATAAAGCCATCTCAAAATACCACTGATAATTAGTGATGGTTATTTTTTAACTTTGGAAATGTTAAACCTGACTTGTTACACATTTTTAAGAGAAAGCATCAAAGTCAAAATGAAAATGAATTTGTTTTTCATAAAGCTGTGTCCCAGATTCAACATCCAGACAAAGGCTTTAAAAAAAAAAAAATTCAGCCCTGGTTGGTGTAGGCTCAGTGGATTGAGTGCCAACCTGTGAGCCAAAGGGTTGCTGGTTCAATTCCCAGTCAGCACACATGCCTGGGTTGTGGGTCAGTTCCTCAGCAGGGGCTCATGAGAGGCAACCACACACTGATGTTTCTCTCCCTCTCTTTCTCCCTCCCTTCCCCTCTATCAACCAATCAATCAATATTTAAAAATAATAATAAAATAAAAATAAAAAATTTCAAAACCTCATCGTGTTATTAATATCAAATAGTAGTAAAAGACTTTTTCCCAGTACTTTCTGATTAGAGAAAAATCAGCGCGCATAGAATTAAATATCCAGTACAATATGGTATGTTAGCTATGATAACTGAATAATTTTTTTTTAAAGATTTTATTTTTAGATAGAGAAGAAGGGAGGGAGAAATAGAGGGACAGAAACATCGATGTGCAAGAGAAACATTGATTGGTTGCCTTTCACACACCCCAACTAGGGACCTGGCCTGCTATTCAGGCATGTGCCCTGACCGGAATTCGAACCAACAACTTTCTGGTTCTCAGGCAGGACAGAGCTCAATCCATAAGCCACAACTGCCAGGGCTGAATAATGTCTTAATAGTATAAATTGACAAGAGGAAAAACTGTCATGAGAAAATAATCTTAAATGATTTATTAAAGCAATTAACTTCTGGCATGAAGCTCTACATATTTAGCGAATAAAATTCAACCAATATTTAGGAAATATATGTGAATATCAAATAAAGATATTTTTCAAAAAAACAAATTTTGCTTCTCAATCCCAGAAACTTAAAAATACCTGATGGTGCTGGGAATCATCCAAGGTTTTAAAGACCATTGCTACCATTCCGTGTGCTCTCAGGTGCATTCGAAAACTGGGCATGGCACATTTAGTAGCCAAGCTAATAACACTGGAAGAAAACAGACTAAGTTAGGGAGACTAAAAATAGCTAGTGCATTAATATTTTGTTTGCACAATACAAAAACAAGCAAATGGGGATGGATGTCAAAGCACTGCCTGTGCAATCAAAATATAAAGATGTGCAAACGAAATTATTAAAGATTTACTCATGCATAATATATAATTAGGAATGTTGTATTAAACTATATAAATAACAAATGATCACCTTCAGTTTATTTCTTATATTCTACTATCATTAAAAGCAAAAAGTCTCAGGTGCTTTTCATAATGTCTTTGATACAGGAAGATATAAATATTTCATTGGATATATTCTGATTGGATAATTCAATCAAATAAACATACTCGATCCACTATGGTATGCAAAAGATTATTCAAATTAAAACATGCTTAAAAGAATCCAATTTATCACATGCTTGTCTAAAATTTTGGGCTGAAAAAAAAACTTATAAGATTCTTTAGCATAACACTTCTTTCAAGAATCTGGAAACTGAAGCCTGTACTATGCTAAAAGGCTATGACCATCCATGTAAAATCAAGTCCCGTATAAGAAATCAATCACATTTTAACATATTATTACTAGCTAAAAACAACATCCATGATAACCAAATCACAAATGTTTAGCTCTAACCACTTGGAAAATTTTAATGAGCTATAGCATACATACAATTATTAAATATAAAAAGATGAGCTTACCTAAGGCAACGTGTGTTTAGAGGCTGAGTGCTCTTTAAGCCACTTAACAAGTATTCAATGTCATCAGTGAACTCTTGGTTTTCACCAAATTCCACCACATCATTGAAGTGCTTCACGTGCTGAACAACAGTATATAACTGCCAAGAAAAAAAAAAATCCACCTCTTTTGTAACTATGAACTAGCATATTTAGTTAAATCTATGGGCTTGCTGTACCTTATTTAAGTGTATAAAATCATTTCGTGGCAACTACAAGATGTTTTTAAAACACTGGTAGTACTAAAACAAGGTAAGTTCATGACTCGAAGTTGTGAATATCAGACATTAAAAAGCTAAATGTTACATACAAAAATCTATCCACACACAGTAAAACTATACGGCTGCTTACTTCTTTGTCTTCTTTTCTGCATTTTAGTGCAGTAACTATATCTTGATAGGGCTGTGTAGGTATTGTCACAGTTTTTATCACTTTGGGTGGTGGTGCAGGAGCCTTAAAAACTCCATCATCTTTTTGATTTGGTTCCTTTGAAGACAGCCTCACCTGTTGAAAGAGGTAGTTAGTTATTCTAAAATATGTATCTTAACTACCTAGCAAATTTAGCTTAACAAAAAAGGATGGGACAATACCTGAAAAGTCATAAGGAATTTTTCTAACGTTTATTTCATTCTCATTAGAGAGAGGAGGGAAGGGAGGGAGAGAGACAAACATTAATGTGAGAGAGAAACATCTATTGGCTGCCTCCCCTCACGCACCCTGACCAGGAATCAAACTGGCGACCTTTTGGTTATGGGACGACTCTCCAACCACCTGAGCCATGCCCGTCAGGGCAGTAATAAAAGATATTTTAAAATTCCATTCACTACTAGGTAAGATTAATATAGGTTTTATTTACAAAAGAACCACTCAGCAATTCTTTTACAAACTTATATTTCACACAATCTGTTCCTTGTCTCCAGGGTCATTAGAAGGAATAAAGAACCACTAATTACTAATACACACAATGTATTTTTATACTAGTAAAAGGAATTTAATATACTCAAGAAAAGAAGGAACTAACTACGCATTATATTTTAGAAAGATCTCTATTCCTGACTTCTGTTGTTATAAAGAACATGCTCTTTGGTAGCTCCAGATGACTGAGGTGTTACTATCATCTAGAAGTATTGATGAATGGTCCTACCAGTTATTCTGAAGAAAATAATTTGGTAAGAATCTTTTTCAAATGTGTTTTGTAGTGAAAGGTATTACAGGAATGCAGGAAAAAGTCCACCTCTAAAAAGCAAATTAACCACTCAAAGCCACTTTAACATCAATGTAAGATGTAATTTATAATACAGCTCACTTAATACAAATTTCAAATATACACTAACTTGCTCTTTAAAACTAAATACTATATTTCCGTCAAATGTGGGTCAGAAGTAAAAAGTGGTCCAATGTTTTTTAAGGGTTTTATTTATAACCTCGTTAGACCAGAATTTTTGTAATCCTGTCCACAATTCTCGCTTTTCCAAAGAATCACTGAAGCCATGAAATTTTAGTTAGCAAGTCCAAAATAACCTGTTAGCCCTGACTGGTGTGGCTCAGTGGGTTGGGCATCGTCCCACAAACCAAATGTTGTTGGTTCGATTCCCAGTCAGGGCACATGCATGGGTTGTGGGCTAGGTCCCCAGCTGAGGGCGTGCAAGAGACAACCAACTTATGTTTCACTCCCTCTCTTTCCCCTCTCTGAAAATAATAAAAAATAAACTGTTAAACATGGAAGCCAGGGACTTTCCAATTATGTGTAAAGATAGCAAATCAAACAAACACAAAATTAAAAAGAACAGTTCACTTACTGTGACACTCTGAGGTTTTACTACTGGTGGCCCCGGTAGTTCTTCTGAGTCCGGATGGTTCCAATGTCTGGCATTATATACAGCTTTTGTAGGAGACTACAGAAATGAGAAAAAAGTCAACTGTTTCCATATTTTACATTCTTATAAAACTCTCATTTCATAAAATAAAAATCACAGTGAATAATATAAATGCATACACATACACCCTAGTCAGAGCAGGATACACAGTATCTGACTTGTATTCCCACCATACTCCCATGCCTATGCCTGACATGGAGTCACTGCGTTATTCTGCCACAAAACTGACAATCAGTGCTCCGGACAACTATTACCAACCAAGAGAAGAAATTAAATTGCTTGCCAGGCTTCTACTAATTTATTAATCAATACAGTTCATTCAACATGTTCTTTATTCTTCCTGCTGCTGATTTACACCCCACATTCCTTCCACCATGGAAATTGGGCAGCTTATGACAACAACTGATAAAGGTCCATATTCGTTTAAGTGACACTACTGGAGCCAGATGAGTGCCATTATTCAAAAGTTTTCAAATTTTATAAAGGTAAATATGGCACATATGCCACAAGTTACAAAACACAGGTGATTCTAAAGCAGTACCATATAACACATCCATGATTTCTTCAGGAAAATGTATACATATTTACACTAAGTAGGATTATTGCCTCACCTCAGTTTAGAGTAATTTGTTGGCAAATCAATTTACTATAACACTTAAAAAAACTTTAACACTTTGAATTTCAGAGCTGAGAACAAAGAAACTGTGAGCCCGTATAATCAAATCCATAGCATTAAACCTGTATAAAAGGAACAAATCCTTACTTTCAAAGGAGACTGATTAAACAAAGACCAAAAATATTTTGACCATCCTTTATAAAAGTGATGTTAAATTTTGTCCTTTAATCTTCAAATACATGGTTTGAATCTCATTAGAGATTTTCTGTTTATAAGAGTGTAATAATCTACATATTTTCAGTACTACATACAAAAATAAAAAAGAGTACAGCAAGAGAAATATACTTCAAGATTGAGAAAAAAATCTGTATTAACAAATTAACCACCTGCCCTGGCTGGTGTGGCTCAATGGGTTCAGTGCCAGCCTGCGAAACGAAAGGTCACCTATTCGATTCTCAGTCAGGGCACACACCTGAACTGTGGGCCAGGTGCCCGGTTAGGGGCATGAGAGATACAACCAATTCATGTTTTGCACATTGATGTTTCTTTCCTTCTTTCTCCCTCCCTTACCCTCTCTTTAAAAAAATAAATAAAATCTTAAAAAGAAAAGGGGGGGGGGGATTTTTAATTAACCATCTTCCCTTACTAACTGCACACTAACATAGTTGTAAGATTCATACAAAGTTATCTCTTTATACAAATATTATCTTCAAAATAACTATGTTATGACATCAAGATAACAGTGTAAATTACATCAGCACTAGTGTTCTGAAGAGAAAGTTTAAACTGATTCACATATTAAATGTGTTAAGAAATTTTTTTAAGCCTCACCCGAGGATATGTTTATTGATGTTAAAGAGTGCAAGGGAGAGGGGGAGAGGGAGAGAGGGAGCAAGGGGGAGAGAGAGGTTGAGAGAGAGTGAGACAGACAGACAGAAAAACATCAGTGTGAGAAAGAAACACTAATCAGTGCTTCCCGTACATGCCCTGACTGGGGATTGAACCCACAACCTTTTGGGGTTCAGAACGATGCTCCAACCAACTGACCCACTAGGGCTAAATGTATTAGGAAATCAATGTTAAAGGAATCTTACTATGAAACTTACATGAAGTAGAAAGTCTCTCGTTTGTATTCAGTATATAGACCCATTATTCTTCTGTAACATGTTTGTATAAAGTGATGATACATTAGTAATATAAAGCAATTTATGCACTTATGCAATAACTTAAGCCTCTTGAGACACAACCACATAGGCGCTCAAGCATCCCTTATATAACCTATATGACTACTAGGTGAGAGATCCCTCATTTAAGCAACTTATAATACCTGAAACACAGTCATTAATAGTCCAGGGAGATAACCAACTTTTGGAAAGAACAGGTGCCTCAAAGCTCAAGCACTTTACTTTTTTTTAAAAAGCACTGATTTCAGGTAATCTCTGGGATAATAAAAAGGTTATCTGGTTCCAGAGGTTAACAAAATAGCAGGGCAGGTCAATGTCCTATATTGAATTGACAGCCTTCTATTTAATTGTGAGTGGCAACACTCCAAATAGTTAACAAAGTAGACTCAGGAACCAGATGGTCTAGATTAAAATCCAGATAAATAGTAAGCGCTACTATTACTTGTTACTCGATATTTTTCTTATCTGTAAAATGGGGTTAATAACAGTACCTACTCAATGGGTTGTTGTGAGAATTAAATAAATATATGTAAGACACTTAGAAGAGTGCCTAAAACAATACGTGCTATACGGGAATTAATTATTATTGACAATACTAATGATAGTAATTATTAAGTGATCATATACAATTCTCAGTCCAGCACCTTCATAAGAAAATTAGAATATATGCTCTATCCTCCTAAGAAAGGGACTGCAATAAACGAATGGAGTAAGTGACAAGAAAACAAACAAATGGAGTGACAAAAAAACACTTTGTTAACACATATTATCATGAAAAAGCAGATGGGGATACACTGTTCTAACTCAGCTCAAAAGTCCTGAATAATATCCCTGATGAATATAGGTGCCAAAACCCTGAATAAAATACTAGAGAAACAACTTCAACAGCACATTAAAAAAAAAAAAAAATCGAACACCCTGTCCTGGCTGTTGTGGCTCAGTGGGTGGAACGCTGGCCTGTGGACTGAAAGGTTGCTAGTTCAGTTCCCGGTCAGGGCACATGCCTGGGTTTTGGGCCAGGTCCCGCATTGGGGAGCGATTGTGAGGCTACTGGTCAATGTTTATCTAGCACATCGATGTTTCTCTCTTTCTTACTCCTTTCACCTCTCTCTAAAAATACATAAATAAAATCTTTTTAAAAATCAAATACCATGACCAAGTGGGATTTATCTCTGGGACGCAAGAATCGGTCAACATGCAAATCAACCAACCACATTAACAGAAAGGAGGACAAAAATTACACAATCATCTCAACTGGTACAGAAAAAATATCATCTGACAAAATTCAACACCTTTTTCTTTTTTTTTTAAAGATTTTATTCATTTATTTTTAGAGAGGAAAGGAGGGAGAAAAGGAAATCAATGTCTGGTTGCCTCTCATGGACCCCTAACTGGGGACCTGACTCACAACCCAAGCATGTACCCTGAATGGGGATCGAACCAGTAACCCCTGGTTTGCAGGGCAGCACTCAAACTACTGAGCCACACACCCAGCCAGGACAAAATTCAACATCTTTTCATGATAAAAACACTCAACAAACTAAGAAAAGAAGGAAATGACCTCAACAAAATAAAAGGCATACATAAAAAAAATCCCGTAACTCAATTAAAAACACTCTCAACAATGAGAAACTAAAAGCTTTTCCTCTGAGGTAAAGAACAAGAAAAAGACACCCTTCTAACTACTTTTATTGAACATAGTACCAGACATACTAGCAAAAGCAATTAGGCAAGAAAAATAAATAAAAGGCATCCAAAACAGAAAGAGGTAAAATTTTCTCTATTTACAAATAACACAATCTTATGTTAAAAACCCTAAAGGCTACACATACCACGAAAACTTTTGGAACTAATAAATGTGCTCAGTAAAGCTGTACAATACAAAATCAACATATAAAAATCAGCTGCATTTCTATATAATAAAAGACAATCCAAAAGGTGAAATGAATACAATCCTATTTACAACAACATCAAAAAGAATAAAATGCAGCCCTGACCAGCATGGCCCTGTGGTTGGGGCATTGACTCGTACACAAAGGGTTATGGGTTTGATTACTGGTAGAGGCACCTGCCTAAGTTGTGGGTTCATCCTTGGTGCAGGTGCAAACTATCCCCAGTCTGGATGCATACAGAGGCAACCTATCAATGCTTTTCTAGCATGAATGTTTCACTCTCTCCCTTTCTCTCTCGCTCTAAAAAAGCAAATGAAAATGTCCTCAGGTGAGGATAAAAAAAAGAAAGAAAGAAAAAGACAAAGACAAAGACAAAGAAAAAAATGCTCAGAAATAAACTTAACCAAGGGGGCCAAAGATATGTATACTGACACCTACAAAGCACTGTTTAAAAAAAACTGAAGACACAAAGAAATGGGAGGACATCCTGTCTTCATGGATTGCAAGGTAATATGGTTAAAATGTCCACATTACCCACAGTTATCTACAGATTCGATGTATTCCTATCAATGGTATTTTTTACAGTAATAAGAAAAACAAAAGTAAAATTCATATGGAACCACAAACAACTGTAAATAGCCAAAACAAATCTGAGAAATAATAAAAAACTTGGAGGACTCCCGCTTCCTGATTTCAAAACATATCACAAAGCTATAGATATCAAAACAGTATGGTACTGGCAAAAAGATACTGTAGAGATATATATAGATCAATGGAACAGGATGCGGAGCCCAGAAATAAATCCACATATATATAGTCATATGATCTTGTAGGGTGCCAAGACCAATCAGACAATGGGAACAGTCTCTTCAAACGATCTGGGAAACTAGATTACACAAAATTCAACTCAAAATGGATCAAAGACTTAAACATTAACCCTGAAATTGTAACACTGCTAGAAAAAATGCAAGAAAAGATAGGTAACACTGATCTTGGCAGTAATGCCAATAGCACAAGCAACAGAAGCAACTCAGACGAGTAGGACTACATCAAACTAACACCCTTCTGCACAACAAAGGAAAAAATTAAAAGAATGAAAAGGCAACCATAAGAATGGGAGAAAATGGAAGCCCCGGCCAAGACAGTGGTGTAGGTAGATACACTTTGTCTCCTCACACAACCAAAAGGCCAACAAAAATATAAAAACAAAAAATAACCAGAACTGCCGGAAAATCAAACTGTATGGAAGTACGACAACCAAGGAGTTATAGAAGAAACATTCATCCAGACTGATGGGAGGGCGGAGATGGGCAGCCAGGGCAGAGAGGACATGCAGCAAGGCTGCAGTTGGCAGACCAGGTCATCTCACATTTGCACGCAGATAAACCTGGAGGAACAACTGGGGTGAGAGAGACTGTCCAACCCAGGGTTCCAGTGCGGGAAAAACAAGCCTCAAAACCTGTGGGGTTTGCGGCAGGAGGAGAAACTGCCAGTCTCACAGGAGAATTTGTTTGAGAGACCCACAGGAACCCAGGACGTACAGAAACCCGCCCACCTGGGAACCAGCACCAATTTGCTTGTGGGTAGCAGGGGAGGTGACTGAGAGCCAGCAAGAGCCAAGCAAGAGGTATTGTTCCCTCTCAGATCCCTCTCCCACATACAGCACCACAGGTGCTGACGTGGATTGCCCCACCCTGGCAAAAACCTAAGGTCCGCCACTCACAAAAATATAGGCATGCTGACACAAAAAAAATCATGGCCCAAACCAAAGAAGAAATCAAAGCTCCAAAAATAGAGCTAAGCAATGAAGGGATAGCCAACCTAATAGATGCGGAGTTCAAAACACTGGTAATCTGGATGCTCACAGAAATGGTTGGGTATGGTTGCAAAATGGAGGAAAAAGTGAAGGCTATGCAATGTGAAATAAAGAAAAATACACAGGGAACCAACAGTGAAGGGAAGGATACCAGGACTCAAATCAACGATTTGGAGCAGAAAGAAGAAATAAACATTCAACCAGAACAGAATGAAGAAACAAGAACTCAAAAAAATGACAAGAGGCTGAGGAACCTCTGGGACAACGTTAAACATTCCATCATCCAAATCACAGGGGTGCCAGTAGGAAAAGAGGAAGAACAAGACATTGAAAACTTATTTGAACAAATAATGAAAGAGAACATCCCCAATCTGGCAAAGGAAATAAGACTTTCAGGAAGCCCAGGAAGCTCAGAGAGTCCCAAAGATGTCAGACCCAAGGAAGCACACACCAAGGCACATCATAATTACACTGCCCCATATTAAAGATAAGGAGAGAATCTTCAAAGCAGCAAGAGAAAAAGAGACAGTTACCTACAAAAGAGTTCCCATCAGACTATCAGCTGATTTCTCAAAAGAAACTTTACAGGCAAGAAGGGGCTGGAAAAAAGTATTTGAAGTCATGGAAGGCAAGGGCCTACATCAAAGAATACTCTATCCAGCAAAGCTATCATTAAGAATGGAAGGGCAGATAAAGTGCTTCCCAGATAAAGTAAAGTTAAAGGAGTTCAGCATCACTAAACCCTTAATAAAATAAAATACTGAAGGGACTAATCTAAGATAATGATCAAAAGTATGAACAGTGAAATGACAACAAATTCACGACTATCAACAGCTGAACCTAATAAAACAAAAACTAAGCAAACTGCTAGAACAGGAGCAGAATCACAAAAATGGAGATCACATGGAGGGTTAGAGAGGCGGGGAAAGAGGGTGAATGGGGGATAAGGTACAGGGAATAAGAAGCATAAATGGTAGGTACAAAATAAGATGGGGAGGTTAAGAATAGTATAGGAAATGGAGAAGCCAAAGAACTTATATGTATGACCCATGGACATGAACCAAGGGGGGGAATGCTGGTGGGAGGGGGAGTGCAGGGCAGAGGAGAAAAAATGGGACAAGTGTTATGCACAATATGCATAATCAATACATATATTGGAAAAAAAAAAAAGAGAGAGAATGGGAGAAAATATTTCCAGACCATATATTTGATAAGGGATTACCATCCAAAATACAGTCGACCGTTGAACCACATGAGTTTGAACTGCACAGGTATACTTACACACAATACAATAAATACAGTTGACCCTCATATCTGCGAGTTTTGCATCTGCAGATCAACCAACAGCAGACTGAACCTATGGTGGATCAAAAGCAGTATTTCTGAATTTCTACCTGTAGATCGAAATACTGTTTTCAATCCACAGTTGGCTGAATCCACAGATGCAAAGTACCAACTGTAATTTTCTGGAGGGTCAAAAGTTATACATGGATTTCTGTCCTGGCTGAGTAGTTCAGCTGGATGGAGCAATGTCCAGATATGCCAGGACTACAGTTATGTTCCCAGTCAGGGCACTCACAAAAGCCACCAATGAATAAACAAATAAGTGGGCCAACAAAGTCTCTCTCCCAAGATTAATTAAAGAAAACAAAACAAAACAAAACAACACACCCTAGAAAGAAAAGGTTATATATGGATTTTTGACTTGCGGAGGGAAGGTGCGGTCAACACCCCTAACTCCCACATTGCTAAAGTGTCAACTATAAACAATCTCCTACAATTCAACAGCAAAAAAAAAAAGAAAGAAAAAAGAAAAGAAAATGTAAGAAATGAGCAAAGGACTTGAATATCTCCAAAGAAGATAAAGGGTCAACAAGGTACATGAAAAAAATGTTCAACATCATTAGTCATTAAGAGAAATGCAAATCAGATGACTTCTGGTCAAGATGGACACCTCGCCTCCTCACACAACTACAGAAAAAAATTACAGCTAGACTACAAAACAAATATCACCCAGAATCATCAGAAAATCAAGCTGTATGTAAGTGTGACAACCAAGGATTTAAAGAAGCCACATTCATCCAGATGGGTAGAAGGGGCAGGGACACAGAGAGGCAGACAGGCATAGCTGAGTGGTGCAGAGAAGCATGGAGATGCAGAATGAGTTGTCCCATATCCACATGTGGTGGATAAAAATCGGGAGGGATACCTTAGGAGCAAGGGATCTTAGTCCCAGACCAGACCACCCAGCCCAGGGTTCTAGCACCGGGAAGAAAAGTCCCCATAACTTCTGGCTGTAAAAACCAGTGGTGGTGGGGGCAGCAGAAAAGACTGCAGGATTCTCGGGAGACTCCTCTTAAAGGGTCCATAATGAAATTATGCAGACTTGAGCCCTCTGGAATTCAGCACCAAGACAACAGATGCAAGGGTTCTAGCGGTAAACGGGGAGAAATTAAAGTGACTGGCATCAGGGCAAATGCCAGGAGACAGCTTCCTCCCAGGCAAAACTCCAGAGGCGAGGCAATGGCACTGTCCCCTCTCTGAGCCCTCCCCTACACAGAGCTACAAAGCAGTAACATGGGTTACCCTGCCCTGGTAATTGCTTAAGGCTCCGCCCCATACAACTTACAGGTGCACTTTTCTACAACAGGTCATGCTACTAAGACAGGGAGTGAAGGAGCAGCACTACCTAATACACAGAAACAAACACAGGAAGGCTACCAAAATGAGGAGACAAAGATATATGCCCCTAATGAAAAAAACAGAACAAAACTCCAGAAAGAACTAAACAAAATGGAGATAAGCAGCCTATCAGATGCAGAGTTCAAAACACTGATTTATCAGGGTACTCAAGGAACTCACTGGGTACTCCAAAAGCATAAAAACGACCCAGGTAGAAATGAAGATTACATTAAGTGAAATAAAGAAAAATCTATGGGAAACCAACAGTGGAAGGGATGAAGCTGAGGATCAAATAAATGATCTGGAACATAAAGAAGAAAAATCATCCAATCAGAGCAGCAAGAACAAAACAATTTTTAAAAAACGACGATAGGCTGAGGAGCCCTCTGGGACATCTTAAAATATTCCAAAATCCAAATCATAGGGGTGCCAGAAGGAGAAGAGGAGCAAGAAATTGAAAACTTACTTGAAAAAATAATTGGGGGGGTTTGTGGGGGGGAGGAACCTTCCCTAATTTGGTGAAGGAAATAGAAATACAAGTCCAGGAAGCACAGAGTCCCAAACAAGTTGGACACAAAGGGGCCCATACCAAGACATGTCATAATTAAAATGCCAAAGGTTAAAGAAAGAATCTTAAAAGCAGCAAGAGAAAAGCATTTAGTTACCTATAGGGGAGTTCCTATAAAACTGTCAGTTGATTTCTCAAAAGAAACTTTGAGGTTAGAAGGGACTGGCAAGAAGTATTCAAAATGATGTAAAGCAAGGATCTACAGCCAAGATTACTCTATCCAGCAAAGCTATTTAGAATTGAAAGGCAGGTAAAGTGCTTCCCAAACAAGGTAAAGCTAAAGGAGTTCATCATCACCAAGCCATTATTATACAAAATGTTAAAGGGAATTATTTAAGAAAAAGAAGAATATCAAAACTATCAACATTAAAATGGCAATAAATTCACAACTATCAACAACTGAATCTAAAAAACAAACTAAGCAAACTAGCAGAACAGAAACAGAATCCTAGGTATGGAGAGTATTTGGAGGGTTATCAGTTGGGGGGGGAAAGGAGAATAGGGTTAAGGTGCAGGGATTAAGAAGTACCAATTGGTAGGTACAAAAATGGACAGGGGGATGTTAAGAACAGTATAGGAAATGGAGTAGCCAAGGAACTTACATGCATAAACCATGGACATGAACTAAGGGGATGGGGATTACTGGAGGGAATGGGGGTTCCGGGTGGAGGGGGTCAAAGGGGGGAAAAATGTGGACAACTGTAATATCATAATAAAATATATTTTTTTTAAAAAATACAAATCAAAATCACAATGATTCCTGACTGGTGTGGTTCAGCAGGTTGGCTGTTGTCCCACAAACTTAAAGGTTGCCAGTTCAATTCCCAGTCACAGCACACACCTGGGTTGTGGGCCAGGTCCTTGGTTAGGGTCATGTGAGAGGCAACAGATTGACGTTTCTCTCCCTCTCTTTCTCTTCCCTTCCCCTCACTAAAAATAAATAAAATCTTTTTTTTTTTAATCACAATATCACATCACACTGTAAAAAATAAACCAAAACAAAAAACAGCAAAAAGCAAGTGTTGACGAGAATGCAGACAAATTGGAACTGGTTCCCTGAACACTGTTGGTGGGAATTTAAATGGCAAAACCATTATGGAACATAGTATAAAGGTCCCCCAAAAATTAAAAATAGACCTACCACATAATGCTGCATTCCTACTTCAAGGTATTTATCCAAAAGAACTGAAATTAGGATCTCGAGGGTATATCTACATTCTCATGTTCACTGCAGCACTTTATCACAATAGCCAAGAAGTGGAAACAACCTAACTAGTCATTGACAGATGAATGGGTAAACAAAATGTGAGATATAGCCACACATCAAAGTATTATTTAACCATAAAATAGAAGGAAATCCTTTCATATGCTACAATATGGATGAACCCTGTGAATACCAAAGGGAAAAAAAACACGCCTACTAAGAAGGGCTTCTGTTGCTAACTGGACTGAAAAATGAGAAGCCTAGCAGCCATTTCAGTACAGGGGTCTGTCACACAACTTTCCTAAGAAGGTACCATGTTCTGGTTTTAACCACAATGAAAATTTTTTTCAAAAAGCGCTTGAAAACTAACTGTAGAGCATAACCGAGTAAGTTATATTTAAAGGACATATTCAATGAACTTTCTGTTTACTCTATTGAACAAGGTGATTTAGTAATATGATCATTCTTAAAATTTTTAAATTTCTTTTTATTTACTGATTTTAAAGAGGGAAGGAAACATCAATTACTTGTTCCACTTACTTATGCATTCACTGGTTGACTCTTATATGTGCCCTGACCCAGGGTAAAACCTACAACCTTGGTGTACTGGAAAGATGCTCTAATTGAGCCCAGCCAAAAACTTTATTTTTAAAGTTTTTGATGGTGTTTTTACCATTTTAATGCTAATGAGAAATCTGAAAGAAAGTAGATACAATTAGAACTTTTCTTTGACTATTAATTGAAAGTTGTACATAGTTCATATGGGGTTTATTAGGGAGAAGGAGGAGTGAAGACATATCATCCTACTATCTAAAAAATTAGTGAGATAAAAAATATATATGAATGTGGTTAATACACACTGGGGGAGGGGGACCACAGGTACATGACAATGACGGACTCTGAGCTCTTTACATTATTCCAAAATGATATAATTCACATGCACCTAAATGAATTGTGTATGAAAATCACACACTACGTCACATACTAATGTCACTCAATGAAAGTGACTGTGTACAGTACCTGCAAAAAAAAAATACCATAAAGCAATCAACTTTTCATGGAAAATGAAAATCATCCTTACCATTTAGCAACCTAGCTAAGTTTTAATTGGGTCATTCTGATTGCACCACCAGGCTTATCTTTAATCTTGTTACTTTTAGTCTAGTTTAAAAAGTAGACACATCATATTAACCAGGTTCCTTATATTTTCTGTGCTAAAATATTTGTGATTTCTGTTTTTTCTCCAATTTAATGAGAAGAATTATTTAGAATAAATTAAATAGAAAGCTCTTTAGAAATACCCTTATTAAGATCTGGAAACGTTTTAACACATTTCAGTCCTACTCATTTTAAACACATCATTCCTTACTCTTCAATTATCCAGGGCATGACAACAAAGAGAATCTTAAATGTTAACACTACTATAGCTAAGGAAAAAATATGCCCATGACAGACTTATGGAGCATTTATCCATGAGAGAGAATCTAGTTTCTATCAAAATAATGGATAAAAATCAGTTTTTTACAATTATAATGCCAAGGCTGTGGTTAACAAATTGGTATGTCGAATCACAATTAAAAAGCAGAGGAAAGAAGAGTCCCTCATGAAAGGCTAAGAAAAAAATGGCAGTATTATGTTACCCTTCCTTAAACTGGTTCCCAAAAGGAAAGAAATTGAAATAACTCCTTTTCCCTAGCTGGGGTATCTCAGTGGAC
This sequence comes from Mormoops blainvillei, assembly GCA_004026545.1. Classification (NCBI taxonomy): domain Eukaryota; kingdom Metazoa; phylum Chordata; class Mammalia; order Chiroptera; family Mormoopidae; genus Mormoops; species Mormoops blainvillei. The sequence goes on along the minus strand of PVJD01000183.1, from coordinate 333,802 downwards.
TGAGTGCCGACCTGCAAAACAAATGGTCGCTGGTTCAATTTCCCAGTCAGGGTACATGCCTGGGTTGTGGGCCAGGTCCCCAGTAGGGGACGCTCGAGAAGCAGCCACCCATTGATGTTTCTCTCCCTCTCTCTCCCTCCTTTCCCCTCTAAAAATAAAATAAAATCTTTTAAAAATAAATAAATAAAATAACTCCTTTTAAGTCATGTGAAAATTTTAAACATTACCACCAAATTGATTTGAGTTTCAAAGAAGACTATGTACTAAATAAGGACACATACAGTAAGCTGATCAGAATTCATCCAGCCTAACCCTACTGAAGAGCATCATAAAAACAGAACTGCTCTCACCAAAATTCAATCAGCATGACCTACAACTAAATGAGTTCTCAAAAAACAAAGGGCTACAATGCACAAGTGTGCATGGTACTTTGATGGCAATTTAGATGGGTAAATTAATCTGGATTTGACCTTTTAAAAAATTGTTAAGAATTTTTTTTTAAAGATGAGTTTCAGAAGCTGAGGAAATCTGAGGGAGTTTTACAAAGATTACGATAACTTTTAGCTCTTTAGAACTTTTGAGCATAATCATATAATCTCAAATTGTTCTAAACTATGACAAAAATAAACTTAAAATATCACAATTTGTTAAATATTCAGAGAACTAAATTATTTGGAGAGAAAACTGCCAATATCCCTAAACTAAAACCAAGAATGTCAGTATTGCTATGAGCTAGACATAATACAGAGCATTACAGAGAGAATATAATCCACAGGTACAAAGAAGTAGTAGAGCTGAAAAATTCTTTAGTTTCTAATTCAATTAAGTTCTACACGTAAATCTTTTAAAGATATAGCTGCTATTTTATGAGAAAACTGTCAGTTCCTATCTACCTGAAGAACAATGTATACTACAACTCTGTTGTTTGTGAGTACAACTTCAAACTATAATTGGTAATAGAAGTTGTATAAAAGACATTGTCATATCAGAATTATCACCTGGATTCTGAAAATTCCACACGTAACAAGGCAGAAAATTCCACACTTAGCATTTTGTGAAAATACAACTTAAGTCTTTAATTCAAAAATTGCAAAAGATATTAGAATGAGCCACGATAAAAATATCAGCTGAAACAAGTGTCAGTTTTTTACACCTAAAAATACCATTAAATATATAATGGACCAGTTGTATTAGGGAGAGGATTATCATACTTAGAAATATGAAAAGAGAAACTGTAAACACAGAGACACTTGTAGCTAAAGAATATTCATTATCCCCTTCACTTTCCTTTAAGAATATTTAACTGACAGATGCTTGACCAGATTTTCCAACATCTCTTGCTATGATGTGTGGGCACATGGTAACCTTCTAGGTCCCGGTCCTTCTAGGACTGTTCATTGCCTACCCCTTCTCATTCTTTCTATGCTCTTCAATACTCTAGAAATGGTAAAACATCACCAGAGAGGAAGCTGACCCCCAACAATACAACAAATTGAAAACAGTCCCGAGATAAACTCCCAAGAACTGGTAAGCCAGAGAAAAAGAAGCTACCTATTTAAAGACTAATTTGAAATTTCTTTTACAGCCACTGAGCCAAACCTTAAGACAACAACCTCTGAACAATCTCCAACTGAAATTAGGACCAAATGTGCTGAATATAAAAAATTTTGTCAACAATGAATTTTTATACAGCAGGTCCTTTAATAACATTTCATTATAACACTGAAGAGACCACAGAATTTAACTCCTAACTACATCAATTAACCTATGGTAAAACTGGTTTTGTTATACATCGTTTTCACTTAAAAGTTGCAGAACGTATCAACAATGCTAAGTGAAGATTTACTGTACATACATAACCTATACACATATAGCCTTAAGAAGAAACAATTTACAATTTCAAAATACAGTCTAAAGCCAAATTTTTTAAAAAACTGTAAATATACATACTCTTGGGAAGATGTCTATAAACCCCAAGAGTGGTTTCCAAGAGTTATTACTGAATTAAAAAAGCAAAGTGCAAGAGCACATACAGATGCTACTGTTTATGTAAGAATGAGGGAAAATAAGAAATTCTGTACTAATTTCCATAAAAAGAAACAAAAAGAATAAAGTAGAAAAACCCTACAAGGGGTGAATGATGGACTGGAATATATCTCAATAAAGTGACCCTTCAATGAACTTACCTTTTTGTAGTTTTGACTTTTGGAAGCATGGTAATGTTCATATTCAAAAGATAAATCATTAAGAATGGAAGGGGGGAAAAAAACTAAAACCGAAAGCAAACACGAACAAATAAATCTACCTGTAATTCAAGTGAGTAATAGACATGCTAAAAGGAAGACAGAAAGACAAACAAAAAGGCAGGCGGACAGAACTAATCTAAGTAACTTATGAACACAGTACTTGACTTTATATCCTCAGTAAGGAGCAGGGTTAAAGTGGGGCATGTGCAGGATTGAAAAGAAATCCTGAACACATTAAATGTATTCATTGTAGTGAAATGGACAAATAAATTCTGTAACTACTTTAAATGTATTACAGGTATGAGTAAATGTGTTGATGCTGATGGGAGTCAGGGTTCAGACAGATGGCAAGAAAGAACCCTGTCGGGATGGATTAATATTGGAGATAGTGTGAACTCATGATTGCTAGAACAAATATGTACATATGCAGGAATCTATATGCATATATGAATGTATGTTAATGCATATGCATAGATATGCATGTTTCCTATTGCCATCTGCTAAATGGGCCAAGGAGCAATGAGCACATCTACAGCCCAGATCTTGGTCTCTAATACCATATCCCACTAAATGGAACAACTCCTCAGAGAATAGGCCTGATTTCAGAGCTGGAGCAAACAGGTACAAGATGAACCCGGAACACTGTGTTATGCAGAAAAAGTAAGGAAATGCTCACAGAATGATGGCATGTCACATGGACAAAAGAGCCAGCTTGAAGAAGCTCCTTCTTTAGCCAAATCAAGACACACTTAACTCCAAAATAAGTAATAAACTATTAAAAACAAAAACAGGGATTCATGAGCCCATACTAATAAAAGAATAATAAATAAATAAATAAATAAATAAATAAATAAATAAATAAATAAATAAATAAATAAATGGTGAAGGGTGGGGTCATGATTATCGCAGTATTGAGAACTGACTAGTAAACGTAGAAGGAGTGTGAGAGATGGAAAATAATTATTTTGCAACCAGCATAGTAAACACTAGATCAGGAAATGTAAATTTATACTAAATCTGAGAGTATTCTAATAAAGAACAGGGTATTTGAATAGTCTTACACTATCTCTTGAAAGACTGCTTTTTAGTCGCAAGGGGAAAAAATAATTATACAGTAGAGGAACAGACAACCTCTTGACTGAGTGATCATAATTAACATCCTCCAAATGTGGTACACTGAAAGAAAACATCATCACTTACACAGAATCCAGACCTAGAATGAATAACCTGAACCCAATTATAAGGAAACCTCAGAGATGTTTTTTAAAATAGGGATCAGGAGAAGTCAATGTCATAAAAGACAAAGAAAAGACTATGGTAACATTCCGTGTTAAAGGAGAATAAAGAGATGTAACAGCTAAATGGAGTACCTCACCCTAAACTGGATCCTAGATCAAAAGAGAAATGCTACAAAGGACATTATCGTGTTCACTGACAAAGAGACACAATAGTAAATTAGGTCACAATACTGAACAATGTTAAATTTACTGAAGTTGATTACTGTGATTGGGATATATAATCGGACTAGGAAATACACAGTGTATTTAGGGGTAAAGGACTATGATATTTATAACTTACCCAGGAAAAAAACTAAGTGTGTATGTATATGGGTACATATAACACACACAAAAACAGAGAGAAGTAACAAATGAAAAAGCAAATGTTAAGATAACCATGGTAAGAAACAAGAAATAACAAGTGCTGGCAAAGATATGGGAAAAAAGGAACCCTAATACACTGTTAATGGGATTATAACTAGGGCAGCCACTATGAAAAACAGTATGGAGATTCCTCAAAATATTAAAGAGAGAACTATCACACAACCCCAAAACTCCACTTCTGGGTATTTATTGGAAGAAAATAAAAACAATAATTCAAAAAGGTATGTGCATCCTATGTTCACTGTGGCATTGTTTACAATAGCCAAGATATGGAAGCAACCTAGCTGTCCACTGATACAAGTAAATATATAAAGATGTGTATATATTTACATACAGTATTACTCAACAATAAAAAAGAATGAAACAGAGGGACCCAGGAAGTATTATGTTAAGTGAAATAAATGAGATAAAGAGAAATACCATATGACTTAACTTATATGTTAAATCTAAAATACAAAACAAACGAACAAACAAAGTGAAACAAACAAATTCACAGATACAGAAAACAAACTAATGGTTGAGTGGGGAGATGGGTAGGAAAGGGGATTACGCAGAAACTTGCAGTTATAAAATAAGTCACAAGAATGTAATAATGTACAACATAAGGAATAGAGTCAATAACATCGTAATAACTACATATGAGGACAACAGACTTACTGTGGTGATAATTTCAGAAGGTATGTAAATGCTGAATCACTATGTTGTACACCTGAAACTAACATAATACTGTATGTCAACTATAATTAAAATAAATATTTATGGTAGTCAGAATAAGAAGGCACTGGCTGGTATGGCTCAGTGGATTGACTGCCAGCCAGCGACCCAAAAGACTGCCAGTCTGATTCTCAGTCAGGGCACATGCCTGGGTTGCAGGCCAGGTCCCCAGCTGGGGTGAGAGGCAATTGATTGATAATCTCTCTCTCTCACACATCGATGTTTCTCTCCTTCTCCTTCTCCCTTCCTTCCCCTCTCTCTAAAAATAAATAAAATCTTTATTTAAAAAGAGAATTAAGAAGTGTTCTTTGTACTACTTTATTTTTGTAACTTTTCCATAATTTTGGTATTATTTCAAAAATAACTTTTTAAAAATTTCCAAATAAAAATTTTAAAAATTTAAGTTCTCTCAAAAAGTTTGCGAAGTAAAAAAAGTATGAATCATGTATTATTCTATCAGTTAATATAATTTTAATTTCCATGAAGCAACTACGTGAAATGCAGATAAGAGTAAAAGAAGGTAAGAAATCAAAGAAATCAAAGATGAACATAACCTTAATACAGGCAATTTTACAAAGTGGGAAGGGATAAAGATAGCCTTCATTTATATTCTGAAATTAAATATTAATTAAATAACCCATCAATAACAAATAAAGGTTTAATGGTAATACTTCCTTGGCTGAGGCACAGAAAAAGATTAAAACATAACCCATACCTGGTCCAAAGGTAGTTAGGAGTTTTATTTTTTAATGGCCCTTCCTAAAAAGCAAAGGGATACAACTAACAACCTCTGCTCTGGCTTTTAAGAAGCTCAAAGTTATATTTCTGGTAGGTCTCTAGGGAATCAATCACACAAGAAGGCATGAATTTAAATTTCATCTCATTCTATTCCTTACTTTTTAACACAATTTCCTCATTTTTTTCAACCTAGTTCTACCAAATTTATATATGTATACTTTCTTAAATGTTTTTTATACCGGCAGTATATAAGTCATAACTAAACATAAGAGGATACAACTGTATTTCAACTTAATATGAAATTCCAGATCAAGTCAAAAGTAAAGCTAGAAGAGAAAAAAACAGAAGGAAACAAGGATGGATCATTAATTTGAGTTAATCATTATATTCTTAAATCCTCATCAAAGAAGAAAAACATTTTCTAGACTAAAAAGGTATAGAACATAGTGATTTTTCTAATACATATGAATCTAGGCTTTTCATTTCTAGACAAGATGGAGTAACAGAGACCGAATTTACCTTTCTACCTGCAAATAACTGGACAAACTATGAAATGTTTTCAGGTACTGAACAATAATCCTTGAAAAGGGGAAACATGTGACGTAAGCCCTACAATTACCTTAGGGAGAATGCAGAGTCAACCAGTAGCAGTCGCAATAAAGGTGGTTAGAGTTCATGCAGCACAGCTCTCCTGAGAGCTACACCAAGAACTCTGGAAATTTACAGAGGGTCCTCTTTTACTACATGGTTGAATACTGATGAACACATGTATGGAAAAAAAAGTACCTGAAGCAAGGAAAAGGACTTCCCCCAGAAGAGCAAAGGAAAAAATCCCTAGACTGTTTTGTCCCAGGGATGAAAAAAAGTTCATGTTCCTACTAGCCACAGTAGAAAATCTTGTAATTCAGGGCAGCCAGGTAATATGTTCTAGGGGGAGAAGAGGTGCCCTAAAGGCTGCTCTCCCATTTAAAATTTACAAGCCTCATAAAGATCAAACATAACACAGGTGCATCTCAAAATAAGGTAAAACTTAATAGGGAAGTACCCGGTACCAAACATAGTAAAAGTCTAAATGACTAGGATCCAATAAAAATTATCAGGCATACAAAGCAGGGAAATATGACTAATAATGAGGAGAAAAATCAACCCACACAAACAGACCCAGAAGCAATACAAATGATAGAATCAGTAGACAATGCCATTAAAAATAACTGTAACTACATTCCATAAAGTATTTTAAAAGGTATAGGAAACACTGAATATGTTAAGTAGACAAGAAAGCTATAAAACAGACCCAAACTAAACTTTCAGAAGTAAAAATTATAATAGGGGTTAATAGACATTGCAAAACATCTGAAAATGTATCAACAGAAATTGAACTATCTAAACTTTAGATTCTAAAGTATACGACAAGGTAAAAAGTAACTACAATTATAAAACTCTGCTCTGCCATTCAAGAGGCTAGGACAAAAAAAAACAAAACAGCAACTGTAAAGTCAATAGGAAACAATATTGTTACAAAGGACATGCTACAGCTGTAAAATTATAAAAACACTCTCTTTGACTACTATGGCTGCTTGCTTAACTGAAATGAAAACTTTATTTACTACAACCATAAGCTATCAGACACTTATCTGTTTGAAATCATATCTATAAAATTAAAATGTCCCACACCCTCTCGGAGAATCTAAGTTACTTTGGAGAGATGCAGAGCTTCAAATAAGGGGTTTGAGGAGATAACGTTCCACAATTACCTTAACATCATGGTTCCCAAGAAAAGAGAACCTCTGGACTGACTTTGATGCCCTGACCTGATGTTGAGCCCTTCACTTATAGCACCACTTTGCTCTGTGCCTCTCAGTTTCATTTAAATTTCACCTAAAACCCCCAGTTTCCCCCAAATGCTACAAAAACTTTTCTTGGGTAAGATGCCTCATGGTTCCTCTGATATACAGTATCCTTTATTATAGTAAGTAGACTGATTTTGTCAGACTACAGGTTTTACCTGATGACTTTAGGTTGACACAGGACAAGTGTAAACTGGAATTTCCAAATGGAGACAAAGACAAAAACAAAAAAATATTTGAAGACTGACTGAAATCTTTTGAAATTTCACTGGCTTACTGATTCTCAAATACATATAAAAATATTTAGTACTAAATGACAACTCTTTACTGAAAGGTACTTCCAAAAATCCCAGAAATAAATATTTATGAACTCCTTATACATTTCAGGTATTGGCAATTTAAAGGTGAAAAAAATATGGTCACCATCCTCAAAACACTCCCACTATTATACATCTTATGTTAACTTGTGGTTATCATTAGCACGAAGTCATCAAAGAATTAAGAAGAATTGAGCAGAGTTTTCTAAATGTCTGAATCCTGATGAAACATAAAGTATATGAATAATTGGAAAAATAAATTCCAAACTATAAACACCCTAACACTAACACACACACACTCTTTGGCTAAGTGTCAAATGTATGTCAAAGTTCTCAGGTTCTTCAAAATCAGCCTATGGCTATATTTTCTCATTTCAAACTTCATTTTCTAGAAAATAATTTATAGTGAAATATTTTGAACTTTCAAACTTTAAAGGCACTTGAACTAAAGTAAATAAAAATATTAACAGTACTTTTATTCTTCATTAAAATCCTTCCAGAATAAAATACTATAGGGGGAAAAAACACCCCAGAGATTTAGACCACATAGAAAAAATAATATACATTTTCCTAAGTCTTCGTGTAATACAAATCAATGATTTAAGTACCTGGTTTAAATTAAATACTATCTGTATGAAAGGAAGATAGACACTTCTGCTTTGGAACACACACTGAGGAAATACTAAGAATACTGAAAAGTTTCCACAGGGCAAAAACATCCTACCTCACCAGACGGCCTTTTTAAAACAATTATTTTATTCCTTTTTGTATCCCCAGCACCTAGCACAGTAAAATGCATGTAGTATATGAGTATGTTGAATAAAAACAATGGACAAAGAGCCTGGGCTTGGTAAGTTCAGTTGGTTAGAGCACTGTCCTGACTCGCCAAGGCTGTGAGTTCGAACCCTGGTCAGGGGACATACAAGAATCAACCAGTGAATGCATGAACATGTGGAACAACCAATCAATGTTTCTTGTTGTCCCTTTCCTCTCTCTAAAATCAACAAATTAAAAAAAATGACAAAGAAAAGCCAACTAAAACTGACCCGCTTCCACATCCAGGCTTTGCCACAACATGTTCAGCTTCAACGGCTCTTTGGATCACCAAATTTTGAGCTATGAATGGGGAGTTGTGGCTTCTTACTTTTTTTACACCTTCAGCCAGTATCCTGCATCAGCAAACCAATAGCTAGAGTCTCTGTTTTTTTTCAAACTTCACATCCATTGTATGTCTCAGATTTCTATCTGGTCTGTGAGAATACAGTGAATCTCACAGTGGCATGTTAATAACTAGATCCCCCAGGATGGTTAGTAAATCCCCAAGACACAGAAATAAGGTAACCTTAAGTAAAACAATTTGAAAAGGGCAGAGGGGCAGCAGCTGAATGAAAAGCTAGAAATTATAAGAGGCACGCAAAAGAAATGACCTAAGTATACACATATGATGACTGCAAATAAAGGATACAGGGAAATGGTAGCCAGTGATCAGAAATAGAATGGTATATTTTTTAAAAAGCATTAACATTGCCAAATTATGAATAAAACTGTATGTAGAAACATGTACTTAAATCCAGATATGTCCCAACCCAATCTCTCAAACCCTATCTTTACTTTTCTCCCCAGCAAGTGACAAATTTTTTAAAAAGATTTTTATTTATATATTTTTAGAGAGGGGGTAAAGGGAGTGAGAAAGAGAAGAGAAACATCAATGTACGATCAGTTGCCGCTCACGCATCCCTAGCCAGGGACCTGGTCTGCAACCCAGGCATGTGCAGACTGGGAACCGAACAGGCAACCTTTCGTTTGCCAGATAGCCTGACCCACTGGGCCAAACCGGTCAGGACAACAAGTGACAACTTTTCTAAGTAATCATTTCAACTATGTTCTTATCAGTTTTCTTCACCCTCCTCGTCTTCTGCCTCATGTGTTCTGCCAGCCAGCCCTCAATATTATTATGAACCCTCCCTGGTGAAAAGGATTAAAAATTCTCACAGTTGGCATGCTTTAAAAGTTAATGTTTTCTAACATGGGGAGAAGAGGAGAGGGAAGATGGACCTCTTTGTTAGTGGCTCTAAAGCTGTGGAGATGGAGTGTATGGTCAGAAAACTGGTTATATGCAGCTCTGGCTGGTGTGGCTCAATGGACTGTGTACTGGCCTGTGAACTGAAAGATCACTGGTTCGATTCCCAGTGAGGACACATGCCTGGGTTGCGGTCCAGGTCCCCAGGTGGGGGAGTGCGAGAGGCCACTGATCAATGTATCTCTGGCACACCGATGTTTCTCTCCCTCTCTTTCTCCCTTCCTTCCCTTCTCTCTAAAAATAAAATCTTTGGGGAAAAAAAGAATTTGGCTATATACATGAGGATTTAGCAAATATATAAACAATGTTGAACATAACAGGAACCAGATTTCACACTGTCAGCAAAGTGAAATAAAATGTGGAAAGTGGGATGGTCAGAATAAGATATGTGGTGTTGAACTAGAATTGGAGTTATCAGTTTGAACTCATGATTCTAAACATATATGGAAACAAAAGGGGCTGTGTGTGTGAGAGTGAGAGAGAGAGAGAAAGACAGAAAGAGAAAGTGAGAGAAAAGAGAACATGCATATAATTTTCCTAGCTGTCGACTCAAAAAAAGCCTAGAATCAATGACATCCTCTAAGAAATGGCCATACCTAGTGACCAGATCTTTATTTCTAAATACTGTTCTCCACTAAAAGAAAACAGGGGTCTCCCTGATTGGTGTAGCTCAGTGGGTTAGGCATCATCCCATAAACTGAAAGGTTGTTTGGTTTGATTCCAGGTCAGGGCACATGCCTGGGTTGCAGGCCAGGTCCCTGGGTGGGGGCATGTGAAAGGCAACCAACTGATGTTTCTCTTGCACATAGGTGTTTCTTTCCCTCTTTTTCTTCCCCTTTGCCACCCTAAAAATAAATAAATAAAATCTTTAAAAAAAAAGAGAAGAAAAGAAAATAGGGGTCCTTAGAGCAATGGCTGAATACAGGGCTTGGAACCTTGAACACCGTGTGTCAGTAAGAAAATGGAAAATGGTGGGACACGTTAAGTTATTTTGAAGAAACATTCACAGGCAAATTCTAAAAAAATAAAATCTTGGTATCAAAATAATGATAGTACCATCAGTTAAATAACAGTAACACATGACTTAATAAGATAGGAATTCATGTTCACATTGACATAAAGGGATGAATATATGAATATATTTGTATTATAAAACAAACATGTGAATACATGTGTTCTTATAGATATGGAGAGGAGAAAAAGTTCTACCTTAGAGTAGAAGATCAAATACAAGTAACTACAGAACAATGCAATTAAGAAAAAACACAAAACCACCATCACAGTAAAAACTGATTCAAAAATCAGTGCTGAAATCAGTGGATCAAAGTTTGATGAGGAAGTTGAGGAACCCAACAGATACCACACCAAGGGACCACATCAACAGTTATGGTGCAAACTGACATTGTACCACCGGATATGATGCAGTGAGAACACAGCATCTCTTCTGAGGTATTTCTGCCAAATACACATAACCAAAATCTAATCAGGAGGAAACATTACACAAACACAAACTGAGGAACACTTCACAAATAACTGATCTTAACTCTTCAAAGATGCCAAACACGTGAAAAAATCTGGAAAGACAGTCGCTTCAGAATGAAGGAGAGTAGAGATTTGTAACAACTAAATAGAGTGCACGAGATTCTGGACTGGATCATGGGCTCTTTGGGAGATTGGGATGGGGGATTTGCTTTGCTCTAAAAGCCATTTCTGAGACAACTGGTGAAATCTGAATTAGCCTGTGGATTATATTGTTGTATTGGTTTTGGTGGGTATATGAGGTCTGTCCAGAAAAAGTCCAGCCATTGTTAATGAGAACAGTTAGAGTGACATCAACATAACATGGCAGTCAAGGAGACAGGACTGGAATGCATGCACGCATGAACAACGATGACTTCACTGCACTAGTCAGTGGGGGCAATACACACTGTTGACTGAGCATGTGTACTGTGTGGCTGTCACATTCAAAATGACTGAGCAAGCAGAGCAACAAATCTGCACTGAATTTTGCTTTAGGCTTGAACGTTCCTCTGTGGAAACTATTCAGATGGTTCAGAAGGCTTTCAGGGATGATGTAATGAGTGCAGCACAAATAAAAGTGTGGCACAAACACTTCAAAGATGGTCAAGAATCTGTTGAAAAGTGTCCACTTTCTGGAAAGCCTGCAACAAGCAGAACACCTGAGAATGCTGAACGTGTACTGCAATCAACAAAGATCGGCAACTAACAGCGAAAGAACTAGAAGATGATCTGGGGATTCCAACAACTACTGTGTCTGACTTTGCCGGAGAGTCTCAGCATATAATGTGTCATAGCAAAATTCGTTCCGTGGCTTCTGCTACCAGAGCAGAAGGAACATCATGCTAATGACTTGATTCAAACCGCTATGAATGACCCACATTTCCTCAAGAAAGTCATAACCAGAGATGAATCATGGATCTACGGCTATGATCCAGAAACCATGGCCCAGTCCTCCCAATGGGAGTTGCCTGGTTTCCACACCCAAAGAAGGTGTGGAAAAGTTGCAGCAAGATCAAGATCATGTTAACCGTGTTTGGTTGGGAAGATGTTGTCCATCATGAGTAGGCCCCTCCAGGTCAAACAATAAGGAGTACTACACCTCAATGTTCTCCGTCAGCTAAGAGATGCAACACCACAAAAACGGCCACAGCTATAGGTAACTGGAGACTGGCAGTTTCATCACAATGTACCTGCTCATGCATCACATCTTATGCAGAGTTTTTTTGGTGAAACATCAAATCACCCAGTGACTCGGCTTCCCTACAGCCCAATTTTGGGGCCCCAGCTTTTCCCAAAACTAAAATCACCTTTGAAAGGGAAGAGATTTCAGACCTACAATGAGATTCAGGAAAATACAACAGGGCAGTTGACGGCAATTCCAACAAAGGATCTGCAGAGTGTTCTGAACAGTGGAAAAGACACTGGAGAACTGTGTGAGTTCCTAACATGCCTACTCTGAGGGGGTTGAGGTGTCATTTTCCTATGTACAATGTTTCTTTCATCTTGCATTTTCTTGAATAAATGTCTGTTGTTCGTATTGCTTGGCTGGATACTTTCTGGACAGACTTCATACTATAGCTACACAAGAGAGTGCTCTTTAGAAACTACAAGCTAAAGTATTTAGGAGTAATGGGCATCAAGTCTGCAACTTACTCTCAGGTCATTCATAACCTCACACGGGAGGGGCTTCCATTTTAGGACATTTAGCAATGTCTGAAGACATTTTTGGCTGAAACAAGGGGGTGGAGGAAAGGCACGGCAGGGGAGGGATATTGCATCTACTGGGTGAAGGCCAGGGATGCTACCAATCCTCCAATAGGCAGGGCCACCCTCCACAACAAAGACTTAATTCAGTGCAAAACAGCTCTAGTGTTGAGGCTAAGTCTGTTAGTTAGGGAAGGAAACTCCCGCCTCTACAAGCCATGGGCCGGCTACCTCTTTAGCATTTGAAAATGAAGTCATTAGTGTCTTGAAGACCCAGATACTTCCACTCACCTATCAGCTAGAGGATGGTGTTTCTATTATAATAGAGAACTGGAACAACTGCTGAGAATATTTCCTACACCCACTTAGTAGCGCTCCCTACCTTTCTTCTTTCTCTGGAGATTTGGGAAATAACCTACATAAAAATTCCTCTGGGAATTGAGCTTACCTTAGTTTTGCACAGAAAACAGGAATCCTAATTTTTTATGTATAAAACAGTTCTATCATTTCCGCCGTATTAATTTATGCCACCTAACTTAACGCTTAAAAAAGCTTTGATTCCATTTATTTTCTCTATTTCTTTATACTCATCAAAACTCAATAGGTAAAATATTCCCTTATCTCTATTTCTCAGTGACTGTCTTTCATTAACAACTTTTAAATAGTCTTTTAATGTCTTAAAGACAAATGGATGACCTATTTCTTACAAACACTAGGGATCTTATGCTGCTAAACTTCTTGTTGCTCTTTTCGTGAAGTGGGCTTCTAAATTCTTTTTTAGGATTTTATTTATTTTATTTTTTGAGAGAGGGGAAACAGGAGAAAGGGACAGAAGCATCAATGTGAAACAGAAACATCAATCAGTTGCCTCTCGTACATGTGCCAACTGGAGACAGAACCTATAAGCCAGGCCTGTGCAATGACCAAGAATCGAACTGCAGACCTTTCTTTTTGCGGGACAACACCCAAGTGAGCCACACTGGTCAGGTCTAAATTCTTTACCTAGATATTTCCATAATGATACATAACTTTTAAGGGATCTAAAACACTTTTTATTCTTTTTAAAGAACTAAAGACTAAGGATCAAAGTTTCATTTCTGAAGCTTACTGACCCACCTAAATAGTAGTACCATCTACATTTTAAAATTCTGACTTAATTCCACGTAAAATTAAAAGTATCTTGAAAAATATTTCAATGGGAAGTTAAAAAAGGAAATTAAGCCCTGGCTGGTGTGGCTCAGTGGATTGAGCGCCAGCCTGTGAAATGAAAGGTTGCCAGTTCTATTCCCCATCAGGGCACATGCCTGGGTTGTGGGCCAGGTCCCCAGCTGAAGGGGTGTGAGAGGCAGCCAAAAGATGTTTCTCTAGCACATCAATGTTTCTTTTCTCTTCCTCTCTCCCTCCCTTCCTCCCTTCCCCTCTCTCTAAAAATAAATAAAATTTTTAAAAACAAGGAAATTAGAACATTTACTGGAGTAAGCCCCTTCAGGGAATAAAATGTTATTTAGGACTATAGTTTCAAGGCTGGGTTTTAGCCATGTTATCTCTTTCAAATGAGTTCAACCTCATAGCTCTTTTAGTTTTATAAGTAAGCAGTATTTCCTCTGACATTATCAACAGTAAATAGGTCTTCTGCTTACTAGGTTGCATGACCTGATTTACTTTAAGCCAGAGATACTCTTTCATAATCAGGTCAAGTACATGCACAATGCTGCCTTCCATGCCATTCATTAGCAAAAAAACTGACTCTGATATTAATTTTAAAGCAAAAGTTAAAAAATTAAACACAAATTAGTATAAATGAACTCAAATACTGAGCTAACATAAACACACAAGATAAAATTCAAAAGCAATTTTTAATCCTCACTGTAGTACATGCTTACTGACTTTAGAGAGAGAAGAGAGGGAGCAAGAGAGGGAGAAAACTATCAACGTGAAAGAGAAACATCAACTGGTTGTCTCATGCACATGCCCCAACTGGGGACTGAACCTGCAACCCAAGCATCTTGTGAGAACATATCACTATTACTTCATCCTTAGTGGAATAATCTGAAGACAAAAAAGAACTGGAAAGAAATCTTTATTTATTGTTCATAGTAATACTGGTATTATAATTTTAAAAGTAATGTGTACTGCAGGATAAAGCAAGTAAGCTATGTACAAAATTCTATGTTAAACTTGAAATCAAATTATCAATATAAACTCATAGTTTATTTTTCAACATTATTTCATAGTTGTGTCCAATGAAAGAGCCTAGAAGCAATGAATACACCCAGCACTCAGATCTGGTTTCTAAATACTAACACACACACACACACGCAAGGATCCTTGGGCCAATGGATGATTCCATAATTGAAACATGTAAGTACAAGACGAGATTGAGTAATCTTTAATGCAGAAAGCTAGGAAAGTGTTAAAAGATGATGGAGTTATGTCAAAAGGACACAAGAGATAACCTGAAAGGTTCACAGTGGCCAAATCCACTGTTAAGTATGTTTATTAAATAAAAATCATTCGGTCTATTATGACAGAGAGTGGGGTGAAGTACAACAGGTAATAAAAACTTTATACTACTCTGGCTTACCATGAAATGGAATTACAGTAAAATGTACCAACAAACTGATAAAAAGAACTCACAAACTGACAGTTTTTTTGTAAGCATATTGCAATCACCAGCAGCTCCAGTTCGTACTTGTACAAAAACCTACCATGACCACGACTTTAAGGGATGCAGATCACCCAACTGCAGGAATTTGGCTGGCACCGACCAGTTCCAGGATGCTGACATTAAAGATCCATATTGGGACCAGAAAGGACACTGCCTGCATGCCTACAGCCCCTCCCCCTGATCTCTTTTTGCTCTCCTTGCCCCTCTCACTCCTTATAAAAACCCCTACCTGCACTGAGATGTTAAGATGGGCTTTGAGGCAAGACCCCCATCTTCCAGGTTGCTGGCACCTGAATAAAATCACATTCCTTAACATCAGCATCTGCCTCTCAAGTATTGGCTTTTGAAGCAGTAGGCAGCTGAACCTGTGTTTGGTTACGGAAGGAGGGGTAGAACTCCTCTTTACAGAATTCCAGTTATTAAATGTGGAAGAAACAGCAATTAGAAAACTCCCTTCTTCAACTGGCAGTGTAATAAATGATGCAGGTAAAGATCAACAATGGATGCTAAAATGACGAAGTAAAACAGTAATGGTGGACAGAATATTCACATGGTGTCAGAGCAGCACCCAGAAGCTTAATTACTAATTAAATTGTAAAAGGAAAAAAATGTGCCTTTATTTTAGAGAAAACTGGTGCTCACGACCTTCACAAGGGTGGTCAAGCATATTAAGAGTAGTAACTTCTGATGTGAAATATATACAATATCACTCTGAAGTATTCTTGTCAAAATAGATTTAACCTGAATCCAATGAAGCTTATCAGACTTAACCCAAGTGTTCTCTGACACTATACTACTTTAATATAGTGGTATAAAAGCTTACATGACATCGTCAGGAAACAGTGACATAAATTCTGAATATGGAACATTCTGTAAAACAAAGATCCTAGGCTTTCTAAAAAATAATCAGTTCCATTGGAAATTTTTAAAAGATGAGGAGAGTGCTCAAGAATAGAGAGATAAGTATTATAACCACGTCACCAAAGTTAGGTATAAGACTGTTCTTTTTCTTAAGAAATGTATACTATCTACAACTCACTTCCAAACAAAACAGGAAGAAAAAAAAATATGTATATATGTGGGGGAGAGACAGACAGGCACACAGAGACAGACAACACCGTATGTGCGCAGTTATGTAAAAATGTTAACTAGAAATCAACATACGTACAGGGTTGTGGGTATTCAATGTACTGTTCTTTCATATATTTTCATAATAAAGTTGAGAGGGAGGAAAATAAAGTAGAATGCTATACATCAGAAGTTCTCAAAGTGCATCCCCTGGGTATCCACAAAACTTCCTGGTTGTCTACAAAGCCAAAATCATTTCAAGTATAATAATATTATTTGCCTTTTTCACAATGTTGACATTTGTACATATAGTACAAAAGCAATTGTGGTCAAGCTGTTGGTGCCTTACCACACAGGGTAGGGACTCCGAAGTGTACTAAGTAGTCATATTCTTCACTGCCACCTACTTCACAGTTAAACAATAAAATGCCAGTTTCACATTAGAAAAATCTCTTGATGAAGGATTAAAAAGTATTAATTTTATCAAATCACAACCCTTGAATGCACTAATATTCTGTGTGACAAAACAAGTATGCATAAAACGCTTCTGCTGTGTACAAAGTATGGTGGTTTTATTAAAGGAAAAGCATTACTGCTTCAGTTGCAAGCTAAACTAGCCACTTTTTTTTTCTGGCACACCATTCCTTACTTGAAAGACTGACAAACTCTGTTTACGGAGACTTCATTAGGCAGACATTTTCTCAAAATTGAACACAGTGGGCCTCTCGCTGTCAGTCATTTTCCCTGAAGTAATTTCTACCAATAAAACATTGTCAACCTTTAAGCAAAAACTAAAATTTTGGAGAACCGTGAACCTGATAGCATCCCTATACTTAAAAGGATTTTCTGATGAGTTTGGCAGCAATATTAATGTGATCTTTTGATACTGCATAATGAGGTGTGAGCCTATTTGAAAGATCTGCATAAATCATCCTGGCTGGTATGGCTCAGTGGACTGAGTGCAGGCCTGTGAATCAAAGGGTTGCCAGTTTGATTCCCAGTCAGGGGACATGCCTGGGTTGCAGGCCAGATCCCTAATGTGGGGCATGTAAGAGGTAACCGCACATTGATGTTTCTCTCCCTCTCCTTCTCTCTCCCTTCCCCTCTGTCTAAATATAAATAAATAAAATCTTTTTTAAAATTTTAAAAAGATTTGCATAAATCAATATAACCAGATTTTTCCAAACCACCAATGTATGATGTTACAAAGCAGGCATGTGTAAAAGATCCATTCCATGTGTAAGATAAACTAATAGATTTTAATGTAACAGCATAGAAAGTTCATTGGAATGGTTTCAGATCCCAAGTTGCAACTAATCTTTAAGAAAATCCCACTTGTTGAGTTTAGTGTAGTATCAAACAATGTTTACAGATACCTGAAAAGGCTACTGAAAATATAACCACATATCTGTGTGAGGCTGTATTTCTTTATATATTTCAACCAAAACAACGTAATGAAATATACTGAATGCCGGGGATATGAGAACCAGTTGTCTTTTAAGCCAAACTTGAAAAGTTGCAAAAAATGTAAAACAATGTTATTCTACTCACTATTTTTTAAAAGATTTTATTTATTTTACTTCTAGACAGAGGGGAAGGAAGGAAGAAACAGAGGGAGAGAAACATCAATGTGTGGTTGCCTCTGGTGTGTCCCTCCCTGGGGACCCAGCCCACAACCCAGGCATGTGCCTTGACTGGGGAATCAAACCGGCGACCCTTTGGGTCACAGGCCAATGCTCAATCCACTGAGCAACACCAGCCAGGTACTCACTATTTTTTAAGAAAATTTTTTCATAAAAATATGTTAACATGTAATGGGTTACTGTTATTTTTAAAGTAAAATAGTATTAAATGTGTTTGAAAAGTTTTCATTTCTCTAACTTGATATTGATATAACATATAATCAAAAACTCTGGGATTCTCAATAATTTTTTTAAGACTGTAAAGTGGCCCTTTAACCAAAAAAGGACTGATTTAAGCTGTTGCTCTGGATATCAATACACAATTTGACATCCAGATTGGATGCCATACACAATTTTCAAAAAATCAAAAAAACTTGCCTAAGCGTTAATGACTACAGTCTTTACACCACATTACCCTGGCTCCTGGCCCCAGAACAAGTTAGCTCTATTGAAATTAGCATTAAGCACTTCTTTTTTTCTCCTGGGGGTGCAAGAGTGCAGCACAAGATTACTTTGACAAGATTCCTAATTTCCTCTTTACAGAGGTGTCAAAAAATAAAAATTAAATAAAGCCATAAAAAAGACATACTCATTCTTTAGTTTAAAATCAATTCAGTCTACAAAAGGTTTAGACAACTTCTAAGTGTAATTTTTAATAACAAATCTCCTTGGCTGGTGTGACTCAATGGACTGAGTGCTGACCTACAAACTGAGCGGTGGTCTGTTCGATCACCAGCTGGGGCACACGCCTAGATTGCGGCCATGCAAGGGTCAACCACACATTGATGTCTCTCTTCTTCTCCCCCACCCCCGAAAGTAAATAAATAAAACCTTTAAAAAAAAAAAAGGTAAAGTCAAGCAAATTATTCTCAATACCTATGCTAAGCCATATTAAAATGACTTATGTAATACATTAAAAATGAAGTTGGACCCTTAACTTACACCTAGGGGTCTCCAACCCCCGCGTCATGGACTTGTACCAATCTGTGGCCTGTTAGGAACCAGGCCGCAGAGCAGAAGGTGAGCAGAGGGTGAGCAAAGCTTCCCTCGCATTACCACCTGAGCTCTGCCTCCTATCCCATCCCCACCCCGCCACCCTCAGAAAAACTGTATTCCATGAAACTGGTCCCTGGTGCCAAAAAGGCTGGGGACTGCTGCTTACACCATACACAAAAATTAACTCAAAATAAATCAAAATTTTAAATATAAGGTTTAAAACTAAAATTCTTACAACAGTGGAAAAGCTTAAATAACATTCGATTTCACAATGATTTCTTGGATATGACACCAAAAACGGAGGCAACAAAAGAAAAAAAAGAAATTGAAATTCGCTAAAATTAAAACTTTTGTGCTCCATCAGTCTGGCTCAATTGGCTGGGCCGTCCTCCCACGAACCAAAAGGTTGCCAGTTTGATTCCTAGCCAGGGCACACGCCTGAGTTGCAGGTTTGGTCCCCAAGGGCACATAGGAAGGCAACCAATAGATATTTCTCATACTGATGTTTCTTGCCCTCTTTTCTCCCTCTAAAGTCAAAAATAAAATATTTTTTAAGTAAAAATAAAAATTTAAAAAATTTTTGTGTATTAAAACACACTATCAAGTGAGTAAAGAGACAACTCACAGAATGGGGAAATCCACGTGTAAATTATATATCTAATAAGGGATTAACATCTAGAATGCATAAAGAACTGTAACTCTGCCCTGGCTGGTGTGGCTCAGTGGATTCAGTGCTGGACTGCGAAGCAATGGGTCACCAGTTTGATTCCCAATTAGGGTATATGCCTGGGTTGTGGGCTGGGTCCCAGGTGGGGGGCATGCAAGAGGTAACCACATTAATGTTTTGCTCCCTCTTTTTCTCCCTCCCTTCCCCTCTCCCTAAAAATAAATAAATAAAATGTTAAAAAAAGAAAAAACTGTAACTCAACACTGAAAACACCAACAACTCAATTCAAAAATGTGCACAGGTCCTGAATAGACATGTCTCCAAAACAAATATACAAATGGCCAATAAGGACATGAAAAGATGCTCAATATCACTAGTTAGGAAAATGTAAATCAAACCACAATAAGATACTATTTCACAGCCATTAGAATAGCTATTAACAAAAAAACTACAAAATATATACTGGTGAGCATGTGGAGAAATTAGAACCCTCATGCATTGCTGGTAGGAGTGTAAAATGGTACAACCAAGGGAGAAAATAGGCAGTTAAACACAGATCTTCCATTTATCCCCAAAACTCTACTCCTAGGTATTCAAAAAGAATTGAAAGCAGGGACTCAAATGGCCAAAGGGTAAAAACAACCCAGTGTCCACCAACGGATAAATGGATCAGCATTGGAATATTATGCGGACCATAAAAAGGAATGAAATTTTGATACAGCCTACAACATGGATGGATCTTGACAAGATTATGCTTAGTGAAATAACCCACATACGTGAGGTACCTATTGTATAACAGGCAAGTTCATAGAGACAGGAAGAATGGTGTTTACTGGGACTGGGAGGAAGGAATAAAGGGAGAGAGTCATGAGTTATTGTTTAATGGGTACAGAGTTTGTGTTGGAGATGATTAAAATGTTTTGTATATACATAATGCTGATGGTTACACAACACTGTGAATGTATTTAATGTCACCAAATTGTATATTTGCATATATTTTACCATACTTTGAAAAAACGGTTGAAGTGTTTTTAAAAAATGACTTACATTTATTCTTTGCAAGAAAGTTTAATTGCCATGTATGTTAATAATTTCCAAATTAAAAAAAAATAAAGAACTGAGCCCTCAAATAATAAACAAATAATACAAGTCACTGATAATGATGTACTTACTCGTTTGGGGCCGCTAAAAATCTTTCTGGTATTTTCCTTTGATTTATCTCCTTGTTTATTTGGGGGCTTCTTCACACTTTCAGGCACACCAGGCAAGTCCTCTGTAAAATCCAAGTTTTCTGAAATGGTAATCAAAACTAGCTAGCTTTCTAACATTTGAAATTATCTACCAAACAACCTATGACATTTGATGGGGAAGAAGGGGGCATATTGTGGAGAAAAAAATAAAGGAATAAAAGCACCACACAGTTGACAAAATACAAAATACTTCCAACAATATTCAGTCTCATTCTCCCATTCTCACCTTACTTGTCCCACCACTGCCCCCATCAGGAAAAAAAAATCAGAAACTTAGCTGCTCCAGTTTTATTTTGTTTAAATGGTAAAATCAAGTATTTTACAAAATAACTGCTGTATATGGACACTGACACTGTCTAGTTTAAACACACACTATCAAGTGGTATCTATAACATTTCCCTAGAATTTAAAGACATAATCATGTCGGCCTTCAAAGAATGTCCACTTACATCTATAAAGACATTTAAAAAAATTTTAAAGGCTAGCTATCTTTGGCAAAAGATACTGAAATGACCTAATACAATGTCGTTTAATAATGTAGGGGGTCTTCACACAAAACTAACCAAAAGATCAAATTAATTCCCAAATGGTTTTGTTTATTTTTTTCAAGCTTAGAAAAGAATAGAGAAACATTAAGATTTTTCTCAAGACCAAACATCAAAAATGTCTGCTATTTTATACATTACATGAAGACTCAAATTCCAACTCAAATGGTCTCTAATTTTAAAGTTTTATTTGGTATCACCTCTAAGTTTTTAAAAGGGAGCCTAATGATTTCACTCGCTAAAGTTTAAAAAGTTACATTATCCTGAGGTGTAAATTTCAGCCACAGATTTTTCAACTGTAGATTAAGATAATTTGTTAACACAGTTAGCGTAAGAACTTAGTAAACTGCAGCAGACAGGAGCTCAGGTTTCATACATTGCTAATCATCCCCCTGAGAAAGCAATTCTAAGGCTGATTGCCCAGTCAGATGTCAAGTAACTAGAACAAGATTCTTGCAAATTTCAGTTCTCCAGAAGAGATTCAAGACAATATTGATAATTCTGACAATACTTTTATTTTTTTTGCAGTAGGGGAGTCAGGGGTGAGCCCTTTGAGGCTACTCCTGTATAATTCCAATTTTGAAATTAATAGTAATTCTAATCTAGCAAAACTATTCTTAGGTCAAATAAGACAAAATGGTAGGTAGTCCCAAGCATGACTTATACCACATGTGAAAACCTATGTGGAAGAATGCTATTAGAATTTTAATTCACCATGACACTTCCTTTATGACCCTAACAGGACAAAAGCTTTATTTAACAAGTAAACCAATACAGAAAAACTGTATTTAGTCTCATACAAATAAATATAGCCCCTGTATCCCAGAGGTTTTCACATATTCTTCCTCACTCAACAGTCAATCCACTTCATAAAGCCTCTGTCAGCTAATGACTTAACTATTGCAAAGCTAACCTATTTCTTTCGTTTGTCTCTCACATTTGGGACTATCAACTCCTTGAGGACCTCATCATTACTGATCCTACTATGTTAAAAGACAAATTTTCACTATTAAGAATGAATAAATACTTAACTATCACCTTTTAATTTTATTAAATCAATTTAAGAAATACTTTTTAATATTTAATTTAAACCTTAAACTCAAGAGTTCTTGAGAATGTTTTTTAACATTTATTAGTTGACTATTTTTGAGCCAAATGCATAGGCTCTTTATCAATTTTAATTTTCTAATATTTCCCTTCTTACAACCATCTACTATCAGGGTAGTTCTAAATGTCTAAAATCTATCCTTATGTCTCCAATGCATTTGAATTCTCAAAAATGAAACATCAAAATGTCTGCTAACCCTGGACGGATGGACACACACACACACTCTCTCTCCCTCTTAAAAATTATGAAGTACTAACAGTATAATTAAAAAACACATATGGAAAGACTCCATGACCTACAAATTAGTTCCTTACAATGCAGAACTTGATTATTAACATCTAAAATGCTGTACCTTTGGACAAGGTACCAGGGGTGTCCAACCTGCGGCCCTGGGGCTGCACATGGTCCACAATGACTAAGAATGCAGCCCAACACAAAACTCTAAGTTTACTTAAAACATTACTTAGTTTTACACTAGGTTTTATTACTTAGATATGTACATTTTCTATGAGTCATCACAAACTTGGGACCTGCTCGATGCTAAAAGATTATCGAAAGGGACACTGCATAATTAGGGGTATATCGTAAGGACATTTTTTTTTGCTTCTCTGTGGTGGCAGGGTTCACGAAAATTATGCAGACCTTTTTTTGTTCATCAGTTTTTGTTAGTGTTTGTGTATTTAATGTGTGGCCCAAGACAACTCTTCTTCTTCCAGTGTGGCCCAGGGATGCCGAAAAGTTGGACACCCCTGTTCTAAACAGTACTTCCATTAAAATTAGTAAGTTAAAACTGAGTATCTATGAGGAACTACATAGCTGCTTACTTAAGCCTGACAAGCACTTATTACAACAATTTTTTTTTCAAAGTCTTACCTGTATTATTAGTACTAGATTGACTGTCCTGGGAATTATCATTGTTTTCTGGAGGAGGATGCAAGGAGGAGGATGGAGCTGTTTTAGTTCTTTTTTTGCTTGTTTTTCTTTCCACATGACAGTCATCATCTTCATCATCTTCACTTTCACTGAGATCATCAAAGCCAAAATACTTAATTTTGTAATTAGAACTCCCAGAACCTCCTTCATCACCTCCTGTCTCATCATGATCTTCAAAACCGAAGAATTCAAGTTTAACATCTTTTTTGGATTTAGTATTACTAGGTCGAAATCTAGTAGTGGTCTTAGAAGTTGCAATATCTGCCTTTTTCCTTAGACGGCCAGCTTCTCCCAAATCGGCAGGAGTTGATGCAGTAAACTCATCCATGCTGCGTTCCATAGTATCCTGTATGGTAACATTACAAACTGACAAGCAAGATGGATGTAAAACAGTGTAATCTCTAGTCCGCCCAACTGTCCCTCTAAAACTGGTCCCGCAACTTACACTGCCTTTCTTTGCCTGATTCAGGCCATCTTTACTTGATTCACTGTTTGCTTTGGCTAAAGCCTGGCTGGTGCCATCTAACAGCTTATCAAAATTTGATGTTCCTTGTGAGGATTTTGCTTTATTGACCCTACAGTACGTCCTACAGTTGCTTGGCCTAAGAACGCTTTGCACGATGTCTTCTTCCTCAATGGCTTCGTTTAGATTTTCCAACCGATTTTTTAAATCCTCATCCTTCATCTCCAAAAGAGGATCACTATCCAAACTTAAGATACAATCTTCTGATCTGACATCTTCAAAATCATTGTCCCATTCATACAAACCAGTTCTTACAGATCCCTTAAGCAGGGATATTTCTGATGGAGAGTCTGACCTCTTTCCAAGTTGGGAGTTCCAAGTATCATTTGTTTCCTTGACTTCATCACCTTTGTATCCAGAAGCCACCATAGTTTCTGCACTGGGTTTCTTAGTACTGTCTTCAGCATTTTTGCAAATATGGTGACTATTCTTTTCATATTCGTCACTAAAATTCTCCACTTTATCTATAAAAATAAAAAATAAGTCAAAGGATTAAAGGCAAGTGACATCAAAGTAAGTTAAACAAATAACAAGGATATCTGACTAATAGCACAGAATCAATTAATCTTAAAATGATTGCAGTGATTTTAAACTGTAAAATTAATGTTTACATATTTGATATTTCCCCTTCCACCTTTTTAGTATATATACACGTAATAGCTCTCATGCCTTCTAGTGATCTTTCCCTAGGCATCCAAGTCCCTTAAAATTATTACCCTAAATTCAAGAGATTTCAGTAGTGTTAAGCAACTGGATCAATTCAAAATGACATATAAAGGACTCAGCCAAACCTCAGAGGTATAATGGCTTTTTTTAAGTTAAAATGTATTTAGTAGAATAAAAAGTGTTAACACAATAAATGAAAACATTTTGATGTGTTTGTACTTCTCTGGGGGTAGGACTACCCATCAGGCAAACCAGCTCTATCTAGAAACCTGTCGCAGGACCAGGTTTCTTTAGCTATTTCTGCCTTCCATTCTTTCTTCAAATCAGTTAAAACCACATGGCTTCAATATTTTTTTTAAACAGTGGCTCTGCTACGCTTAAGTTAAGTGGTTACACTGGCTATTTATGCATATCAGCGAGAAGTAAATCTTAAACTGCCTATTCATTTTTGCTCTCTTCAATTTTTATCAGAGACATTTTTGTTAACCTTTCTAAATGAGATGGAAATACAATTCAAACTGCTATCATGGTTAACTTTCCCAGCATTCACTGGTAGATAAATACTGGCAAATGTTTATACCAAAAAATAAAGTGTACCTACATTTGTTAATGCTACCCATTGGGTTTAAATACAATTTAACTTAAGATTTGTATTTACTTACCTCTAAAGGCATCTAATTTATATTATAGGTATATCTGTTTTATTCTTAGATATTTCCCAGCTGAAGGCAAGGAACTGTAATATCATAACCTCAGAAATACCCATCACTACACACAACATATTGAAAACCAAAGATTAAAAGCTGACTAGGACATCTGATAACTTTTTTTAATCCTCACCTGAGGACACTTTTTTTTCCACTGTTTTAGAGAAAGGGAGGGAAAACATTGATGAGAGAGAGAAGTATCAATTGGCTGCCTTCTCCTATACGCCTCAACCAGGGACCAAAAACCCATAACTTAGACATGTGCCCTGACCGGAAATCAAACCCATGACCTTTCAATAAACAAGACCACGTGCCAACCGAGTCACCCTGCCAGGGTGACATCTGATACTTTAAAAGTAGCAGTGAAGCCATGTCTAAATTCATACCTGAAGAAGTAGCACTGTTTTTATAACAAGTGGAAAGAGCACTGGGAGCCGAGTCTGGAAGCTATTATTTCCCTGGTTAAACTAGTTATTTTAAAGCTCAGGCAAGACCCCTAACTTTAGGAGTTTTCCTGAAGGCTTTAATTTCCTCACCTGTTCAAAACAGAAGCCACTGACCCAGACTACTTTACATTGTTACTGAAGGGACTATTTAGAAATAAATGTCTATGGGAATGCTTAGTATTTAGCTACACAAAGGTCTATAAGATGTCACTGAATGTCAAACTACATTGTATTTATAACTTGTATAGCACATGCCACTGTCTTAATGTCAAAACTTATTTAGGCTGTTTCTAATTGTTCTACATCATAAACACCTTCTTACTTAAAATAAACAGTTTAAATGAACAATAAACTTTATTATCCATGTTTTTAAAAATTACTACTCCAAGCTTTATTTATTATGCCCATTCACCCTAAAATCAGAAAGAGTCGATATGATGTCTTAACAGTAACTATTCCTATAAATAAGCTGCCTTTCACCTAAGAGTTGTGAGCCTACTTTACAGTTGTTTTAAGAGCAAAGAGTTAAGACCCCTATAAAAACAAGTTATATCTAAAAGATATACAATTAAGTTGTATTAGTAAGTATAATCTATTCATGTATTCAACTATATAGCATAAACAATCCTACAGTTGAATTATTAAAATATATTACGTATTTTCAAACATCTGAAATACATTACACAGATAAAAGCCAATTTAATGAACAAAAAGTTCTGCATAAGAAAAGCTGTCCAAGTTCTCCACAGGAGTATTCTAATAATACAAAATAAATGCTTTTGCTTTGACTGGTGTGGGTCAGTGGGTTGGAGAATCATCCTGTAAACCAAAAGGTCACCAGTTCAATTTCCCGTCAGGGTACATGCCTGGGTTGCAGGTTCAATCCCAGTTAGGCTTGGGTACGAGAGGCAACCAATTGATGTTTCTCTCTCACATCAATGTTTCTCCTTATCCCTTACCCTCTGTCTCGAAAAAAATAAAATAAAATCAGTAAGCATGTCCTCAGGTAACAATTTTAAAAAAACCCAAAACTCCCTTACGTCCTTTGTCAACCAGCTTCATACAAGGAATCCATAACCACATTCTAAGGCCTACTGTTTTTCCTCAATCTAGAGAGTGAACACTGGATGTGTAGAAAGCTCAGTACAAGACTTAGCTGAGCAGCACCTGCACTTAAGTACTTAATGATTTTTGACTTTAAGTATCATGTAGTAAACACGCTCCCAACTAGGGACCTGGCCTACAACCCAGGCATGTGCCCTGACCAGGAAGGAACCCACTGGGAATCTAAGCGCAACCTTTTCGGCTTGCAGGCCAGCGCTCAATCCACTAAGCCACACCAGCCAGCGCATAAAAGGGAATTTTTAAGTATACATTTAAGTAAAACGTGGTAAAATTACTACATTTTGGCATCACCAGATAGTTACTCAATCTTTAGTGTATTAGGGAACACACAAGGGAGGGGACTTATCTTAATGAAAACTACACAGAATTTGGAAGTTTTGAGTAGCACGGGATTGAACCACACAGCTAAACCAGTAACTAAATGTGTAGAAGTTTGACAAGTCATGACTCCTCTAAGCCTCATTCTGCTTATCTAAAAAAATAGTGAGCAGCTTCACATAAAAGATTAATTAAATGCCCATTATTCCCTTAAGGGTTCTTAAGTTTAAAAGGAAACAGATGATTCCCTTAATAATAAAAACACAAACATATCAGTACTTTCAATAATATAAGTATAGACATACTTTTATAAAGGAAATTAAACAGGTGAGATAATGCAAGGTTTCAGTGAGAGAAAAATCTGAAGTATTTGAAAAGTGGGGAGGGGAGTTTAATCAAAGATCTATGAAATGCGTTTTACAGGTTCTGTAAATCTTGTGAAACTGTACGGAAAAAAATGTGCACACATTTTTCAGGGAGAGCATCTATAATTTTACCAAGTTTTCAAACACTCTAAAGTGTATTCTTTTATTTGTTCAAAGAACAAGAAGCAAAACATATGGAAGATCAGTATATGTTGCCAGTGTAATTTCAAATCTCTACATAAAAGATGGATTATTCAATAAAGGTACTTAAATATGTGAGAAAAAATAAAGCTGGATTTTCCCTCAAACATTAAAATATATTCTAGACGAATCAAAGACTTAAACATGAAAAAATGAAATATTTTATAAAATAAAATATTTTTTAAAGATTTTTTTAAAATTTATTTTTAGAGGGAGGAGCAGGGAGGGAGAAAGAGACGGAAACATCTCATCGGTTGCCTCTCACACGCCCCCAACTAGGGACCTGGCCTGCAACCCAGCCATGTGCCCTGACCAGAAAGGAACCCACTGAGAATCTAACTGCGACCTTTATGGCTTGCAGGCCAGCGCTCAATCCACTAAGCCACACCAGCCAGGGGATAAAAGGGAATTTTTAAAAATGCATTACCCTGGAATGAGGAAGTGCCTTCTCTGATACAAAACTCATAATCCACATTAATTTACATAAAACCTAAAATTATAGCATGGCAAAAATAAGTTGTCAAAAGAAACAAAATGCAGAAAATATAACTGCAATTCATTTTATGTTTAGGTGGTCAATATCCTTAATTTAAAGAGTTCTTCCTAAAATCCAGATGAATCAGAAGCCTAAATATAAAGGAGAAAAGGTAAAGCTTTTAAACTCCAGAATCTCCCCTCAAAAAGTACTTACCTAAGAGAAATGCATGCATATGTGCACCAAAAGACCTATTAAACGGAACCGTGTACAACTTCCATTTTTAAAATAATCAAATATTAACAACCTACATGGTTCAGCATAACAGAAGTATGCTCATAGCAACATCATTGCAAAACAATGAAACCTAAATATTAACAATATAATCTATAGAGTGGAGTAGTCTTTTCATACAAAGAAATACTGCATAGCAATAAAAAACAGAACTACATTTCTGTAGGAGCATATCTTAGTACAACCACTACAAAGAACAATTTGGTAATATTTTTTAAAATTAAAAATGCACCTGTCAAAGAAATAAACTTACCTTTAAGCAAGCAGTTTTATTTACAAGTATTTACAAAAACTTTCCATGAGTATGAAATAATATAACAAGGAAACTCACAACACTGTTTTCCAGGTTTTGCTTTCATAAACACAAATACCTATCAAAAAAATTAAATTACCAGCCCTGCCTGGTGTAGCTCAGTGGACTGAGAGTCGGCCTGCAAACCAAAGGGTCACTGGTTCAATTCCCCAGTCAGGGCAAATGCGTGGGTTGCGGGTCAGGTGCCCAGTAGGAGGCGCAAAAGAGGCAACCACACATTGATGTTTCTCTCCTTCCCTTTCTAATAAATAAAATCTTAAAAAAAAAAGCTAAATTATCATACAACCACATATCTAAATACTATGTAACAATAAAAAAGAATGAGGCAATTCTAAGTTATGTATAGATATAGCTGTCCTTAGAGATGGGGATGAATGAAGACGTCTATACCACCTGAATTGTATACTGTCCAAAAATAGCCTGTTCAAAATCTTAAAACATAAAAACTGGCAAAGGTATATATTAAGTACTTTACAGTAGTACTGTAGTTACCTTTTGAAGTCCTAACCTGTTAAAGAATATTTATGTATGAAATGAAATGCCTAAATTTACTTCAAAATAAACCATTTTGAAAAGAGAATAGGTGGGGATAAAAATAAAAGTGTAAGGTTGCTGGTTCCATTCCCTGTCAAGGCACATGCCTAGGTTTTGGGTTTGGTAGGACAGGTAACCGATTGCTCTCTCTCTCCCCTTCTTTCTCCCTCCCCTCCCCCCCTGTAAAAATAAATTAATTTTTAAAAAAAAACCCACTAGTTACATTTATTGAAGGTAGATGCTGGATGCACATGTACACTCACATTAACAACATATATGAGGTCTGTCCAGAAAAATTCCAGCCATATATAACAAGAACGGTTTACATG
Organism: Mormoops blainvillei; assembly: GCA_004026545.1. NCBI lineage: Eukaryota > Metazoa > Chordata > Mammalia > Chiroptera > Mormoopidae > Mormoops > Mormoops blainvillei. The sequence goes on along the minus strand of PVJD01000183.1, from coordinate 303,761 downwards.
ACATCAATATAACCTGGCAGTCAAGAAGAGTGCACTGGAATGAGCATGTGTACTGTGTGGCCATTGCATTCAAAATGACTGAGTAGAGCAACGAATCTGCATCAAATTTTGCGTTAAGCTTGAACGTTCCTCCACGGAAACTGTTGAGATGATTCAGAAGGCCGCAGCTATGGGCAACTGGTGACTGGCAGCCTCATCACGACAACATGCCCACTCATGCATCACACCCTGTGCAGTTTTTTGGTGCAGCTCAAATCATCCAGGTGACTCAGCCCCACTACAGCCCAGATTTGGCGCCCTGTGACTTCAGGCTTTTCCCAAAACTAAAATCACCTTTGAAAGGGAAGAGATTTCAGACCACAGATGAGATTCAGGAAAACAAAACGGGGCAGCTGATGGCGACTGAGAGAACTGTGTGAGGTCCCAAGGTGCCTACTTTGAAAGGGACTAACGTGTCATTGTCCTATGTACAATGTTTTTTGTATCTTCTTAAATAAATGTCTCTTTTTCATATTACATGGCTGGATACCTTCTGGACAGACCTTGTATATTTCTTTCACCCTTCTTATAAAAAAGAGAAAATATTTTCTTTCACTCTTCACCAAGCCCATCATTATACAGAAGAGGAAAGAGAGGTTAACAACAGCAAAGGTTACCAATTAAATGGATGGTCAAAGACCTCGTAAAAAGACCTATGCTGAATTTTATTATATTATACTAACTATAGTGATGGCTGCTAAAAAACCTGAAATACTAAAAAGCAGACAAACTGTCTTTATTGCTGACCTTCATTCTTCCTTAAATACAGTAATCTTTTAATCTACAGTAATAAAAGAGATACAAATGAGAAGTTAAAAATCTAATGTGTTGGGCAAATGTATACCACATGATGTGCTGAGAACTAAATTTAAACAAAACCTTCAACCCTGGAGGGGTACACCTCAACTGGTTAGAGCATCATCCCATTACACTAAAACTGTGGGTTCAATCCCCAGTCAGGGCACATACAAGAATCAACCAATGAATGCATAAATCAGTGGAACAACGAATTGATGTCTCTCTCATCCCCAAATCAATATAAAAACATACACACACTCCACTACAACTTCTGCTAAAAAGGCTGTACAGATCATAAAGAAGTGGCTTTTACCCATCAAATAACTTGGAAAGTAAAGGTGTCCTGCCATTACATGTAAGCTGCTTTTATTTTTAAAGATTTTATTTACTTATCTGTTTGTTTGTTTGTTTATTTATTTATTTAGAGAAGGGATGGGGGGAGCAGGAGAAAAATATCAATGTGAGAGAGAACATCAACTGGTTGCCTCTCATGTGTACCCTGATCAGGGACTGAACCCACAACGCAGACATGTGCCCTGAGTGGCAATCCAACTAAGCGACCTTTCGCTTTGCAAGACAATGCCCAGCCAACTGAGCCACACCAGTCAGGGTGCAAGGTGTTTTAAATTAAAATAAATTAGTACCTATTTGAGAAAAGGGGGAAAATTATTCAATATGTAGAAATCATTGAATTAATAGAAACTATAAGAACTGATGAGAAAGGCTATTAAAGGTCAATTAGAACTGTCCAACAAAGAAGGACCTGCCTGGAAGAGTGTACTCCTTTCTCATAGAAGAAATGTTTGATAAAAATGGGACTTCATTAGCCCTAGCTGGTGTGGCTCAGTGGACTGAGTGTTGGCCTGCAAACCCAAAGGTCACTGGTTCGACTATCAGTCAGGGCACATGCCTGGGTTGTGATCCAGGACCCCAGTTTGGGATGTGCAAGAGTCAATAGACTGATGAATCTCTCACACTTCAATGGTTCTCTCCCTCCTTTTCCATGTCCCTTCCCCCCTCTCTAAAAATAAATAAATAATTAAATATAACCTTTTTTAAAAAGGGGGGGACTTGATTAAAGTTAACAATGTGTCCTTGCAAAGACATTGTTAAGAGAAAGCCACAGACTTGGAGAAAATGTCTGCAATAAGTACATCTAATAAAAAGCCCTGTATCCAGAATACATAAAAAACTCTTCACGTTCAGTGAGAAATTAACAATCCAATTAAAAACACACAGAAAATCTGAACAGACATCACCAAACAAACTATACTGATATCAAATAAGCACTCACTGGTAATTAGGAAAATACAAAACACTAATTTTCTTAAAATATATGAAGAATTTTTACACATCAATAAATCCAACATCCCAGTAGAAAAAACTAGAGATATAAAAAGGCAATTAACAGAAAAAGAAATAGAAATAAATAACTTATAAAAAGATACTCTTTCATTCACAATTAAAAATCAAAGCACACAACATTACATGTCAATTATATCTTAATAAAGCTAGGGGAAAAAACCCAAGTAAAAAAAAGTTGAACTACAGTTATATTCAGTAAACTACCAAGTACGTTCCTGGTACTTTTCTAAATACTTTCTATTTATTAATTTGATCTCACAGCAACCATCTGAGAAACATACTATTACAAGTTCATAAGCTTTTATCCACAATTCCAACATCCAAAAAGTTCTGAAAATTAAATGTCTTCTCGTAATGAATTCTGAAGCAAAACATGACCTTACGTCAGTGAGGCTGATACTATTTATCCTATTAGGATGGTATTTTTATGAAGAAACACTCTCTTTGAGTGCCACCTCGGATCCTGATGGATTAATGTAGAACATTTAATTTTCTATATTGCAAAATAATCTTAAATTCCAAGACAAACCTGGCTCCAAAGGTTTCAGATAAGGAAATATGAGCCTGTATCCCATTATGGAGAGGAGGGTCAGTAGACTTAAGTTACTGACTGATGGTCACACAGTTATTAAATGGTGAAAAATAAAGCAACTTAAAAGTTACCATAAAAACACTGAACGCAGCTCAAAAGTCTGACATCAACAAGGAACCAGTTAACGAATTTATAGCATATAGAGAAGCTGACACACCATGCAGGAGTATTTTAAGTAAAACATGAAGGGAGGCCAGAAAGAAAATTTTTATATACTGATAGAGAATTATCCCCAAGATACATTAAGTGAAAGAGCAAGGTACAAAAAAGCATGTTAACATTTTGTGGATTTAACTACACACACACAAATGTAATTGCTTACATGTACACAGCATATACCAGAAAGGCTGAAAACAAATAACAATAAATGGTCACCCTAAGGGTGACTGGGGAAAAGGGCTGGGAAACTTCCAAATAAAAATTTTTAATTAAGAAAGTAAGAAGATGTAAAATTCTAAAATTTAAAAATTAAAACCCCCAAATAAACATTTTTCCACCTTTCAGTTCACAAGTCCAGTCTAATAGGAGGAAAATGAGGGAAGAAAGAAAAAAAAAAGTATGCCCCTGCAATTCCACTTCTAGAAACATCTCCTATGCTGAAGCATAATGTTTCAAAAACATAACTGGAAAGATGATCAATGCAGCATTCATTTGTAATAGGAAAGGACTAAAAACAGTCAAAAAACCCTAAGAGACTGGTTTAAAGTAAGGTACAAGGTACATTCATACAATGGAAAACCATGAAGCTGCTAAAAAATAAGAACAATGTAGATCTAAGAATACAGGCAAGTACACATCTTAAAAATCTATCCGTAAGTTTTTTTAAAGCCACAATACTATAAATACATATATAGTATGCATTACACACAGAGAGAAAAATGCTCCCATTTATGTGATGTGTGTGAATTAAGGATACAAAGATGTGATGCTATGCACATTAAACTGAAAAGTTATGTAAGAAATTATTTGCTTCTGTGGAAAGGAACTGATTTTTGTCACTGTCAACAAGGATATGTGGCTATTTATTAGAGGCACCTACAAAGTGACAGGAACAACTGAGGCCCATCTTTCCCAGTGGATCAATTTTACTTAAAGATTTGAAAGGAGAAAAGTCCTTTTAAAAGTGTTAAATATTTCAACTGGTAATTTAAAACTTTTTATATTTTATAAAGCATACCTATGAAACAAATTTTACATGTAATTTTAAAGATAAAAGTGGAAGTTCAAAAGTGCTACTTAGCTGAGTCTACCACACAGTCAACTCCACCTCCCCTCATCCAACATCCATAACAGTCTGTTGAGAGCCTTATTTGCCAATGGCCATACCCTACCCGCACCAGTGGTCTCCTGTTCAAGTGACCCATCTCTGCTCACCGACAGAACAGGAAGCACAACACATGCCCCAGCAACTCCTCAACCAGTAGGCCTCCCTTCTAGGTGGCAATTAACTCGTTAAATTAGATCCTCAGACCCCTCGAGTTACGCTAACACCTTCCAAAAAGCTCTGTCCAGAAAGTATCCAGCCATGTAATATGAAAAAGAGACATTTATTTAAGAAGATACAAAAAACATTGTACATAGGACAATGACGCCTTAGTCCCTTTAAAAGTAGGCACCTTGGGACCTCACTCAGTTCTCTCAGTCGCCATCAGCTGCCCCGTTTTGTTTTCCTGAATCTCATCTGTGGTCTGAAATCTCTTCCTTTTCAAAGGTGATTTTAGTTTTGGGAAAAGCCTGAAGTCACAGGGCGCCAAATCTGGGCTGTAGTGGGGCTGAGTCACCTGGATGATTTGAGCTGCACCAAAAAACTGCACAGGGCGTGATGCATGCATGTTGTCGTGATGAGGCTGCCAGTCACCAGCTGCCCATAGCTGCAGCCTTCTGAATCATCTCAACAGTTTCCGTGGAGGAACGTTCAAGCTTAACGCAAAATTTGACGCAGATTTGTTGCTCTACTCACTCAGTCATTTTGAATGCAACGGCCACACAGTACACACACTCACTCAGTGGTGTTTCCCCACTAGTGGTGACTAGTGCAGTGAAGTTGTCCTTGTTCACACATGCTCATTCCAGTGCACTCTCCTTGACTGCCAGGTTACACTGTCATGTAAACCGCTCTCATTATATTAACAATGGCTGGAATTTTTCTGGACAGATCTCACGTACAATCAATCAAGTTTTAAGGAAATTCACTTCTAAATCCTCAACTTCACAGGTACTCTGGTCCACAACCACCCACTTGGAATTAATCATTCTCTCACATTATGAAAAACAGCCTATCACTCACATATTTTTAATCATACTGTGGTACATAGCTCTAACTCTGGAGCATGATCTATAGAGAAATAGTGTGACAGATTATTGACTTCTCATTTTAATAACTGAGTACCTCTAATGTCTAGGTTACAAATCCTCTGCATGTCAGGTGCTTCCCAATTACTGCTTTCCAAATAGAAACTGCTGTAACAAAACTCTGTCCATTACTTTTATCAATATGGTCTCTCCATATTTACCTGGACCAAAAAATAACAGATGGATCTCAAAGCTTTTCTTATTCTAGCAATGATATTCATCTACATATACATGAACTAAATGGAAAAAGCCCCACCATGTCATTAAGAGATACATTTCCAATCAATTTGCCTTTAAAATGTATAGCATTCATATGATCATAATTGGTATTTGATCCATTATGCACTAGCAATTGTGGCCATAAAAATCTAGAATTTTTAATATCTAGAGCATTATAATCACAGAAATTTCTTAGTTTAAATATAAGTGTATATATATATAGTACAGAGATTTGAGAAAATTACCATAAAAGACTAAACATATTCATTAGTATAAAATTATGACGAGAAAGTAGGACAGAAATACAGTCTCAAAAAGGAAAAGGGGCATTATAGATCTGGCTATTAAAGAACTTCTAGCTCTGGTTGATGTGGCTCCGTGAACTGAATGCCGACCTGTGAACCAAAGGGTCACCAAGTTTGATTCCCAGTCAGGGCACACGCCTGGGTTGCAGGCCAGGTTCCCAGTTGGGGGCGCTTGAGAGGCAACCACACACTGATGTTTCTCTCCCTCTCTTTCTCCCTCCCTTCCCTTCTGTCTAAAAATGAGTAAATAAAATCTTTTAAAAAAACTTTTATTTTTTTAATGTATGAAAATGAATAGTAAATTGTTACAGCATTTGCAATCAAGGAGATTATGAAAAAAAGACAGGATAGCAATTATTTGGTGGGTTAAAGAGTGGGTCACATGGAATACCCTCTGGAGTGGCTGGTAAAATACTGTTTCTTGACCTGGGTGGTGGATATAAGGGTGTTGCTCTTATAAATCATTCATTAAGCTAAACATGTATTTCTATATATTATATTGTGTGGCTTTCTTCATCTGTTTTATTTCTCAATAAAAAGGTTAAAAGAAATCAGTATGATACCTAAAGTACATGTTAGTTTTATTTTAAAATGTCTGTTATTTATAGGAAATTATAACCTTTGCAAGCATTTAAGATTATGACCAATAATCCCACACCTTTCTTATTACTTACCCAACAGAAATGAGGACATGTCTACACAAAAACCTAAATTTGAATGTTTAAAGCAGCTTCATTCATAATTGCCAAAAACTGAAAACAATCCAAATGTCCTTCAACTAGTGAATGAATTATGGGACAAATGCACAATGCAATACTACTCAGTAATAAAAAAGAATGTACTACTACTGATGCAACAACATGGAATATTCTTTAAAAGCATTGTACTAAATGAAAAAAGCCAGACTGTTAAGGCTACAAGCTAAATGAGCCCATGTGTATGACATTTTGGAAAAGAAAACTATAGGAACAAAAAAAAATCAGAGGATGCCAGGGGTTGGGGACAGAAGTGGCTTACCACAGTGGAACTTTTGAGGTGATGGAAATAGTCTATTTTTTTATCTCTTGACAGTGAATACATAATTGTATACATTTCCACAGAACTTTATAGTCTGGTGTTTAGATTCTTCTTTTAGATAATACACTAGGTATCTTCCACTTTTCCTTCCAGGTCCTCTCTCCAGCCTAATCTCAGCCCTAGGAGGTTGACCGGTATCAAATAGTTTCTTTACCCTCAGGCTTCCATGGGTTCAACCCATGAGGAGCCCCAGCAGGACAAAGGAAGAAGAGTTTAGGTTCAGGGATTTTACTCCTTCCTCCAGTGCTTTCCTTATGAGGCCCTTCTACAGAAGGTAGCTTCCTCTCTATGGCTCAACTAATCCTTTGTCCCTGTGAAATTGGACGATACCAGCTTCACTGCAGCTAACCAAGGCCAGAGCACCATCCCTTTTGCTTTCTCTAACATTCCTCCCACATCTCAGTCAATAACCCCTGTTTAAATTAACCTTTCAGGTATAAGACTAATTGGAACATGACATCTGTTTCCAGTTGGGTCTTGACTAATAAATTAAAATGCAAACTTTAAAAATGTACTGGGAAAGGGGGCAAATGTATGAAGTGGGGACAGCTTTCAAGAAACTGTTCAGGTGATTTATAAACAAAGGTTTGAAAACTGCTCTAGAAAAATTTGGTTCTACAGCTATCACTCCTCTCATTCATTTCCCTGGGTCATGATCCAAAATGTACACACACCTTGTCATCTACCTTCTCCTGCACATGCCTGGGTTTTAGGCCAGGTCCCCAGGTGGGGGCATGTGAGGCAACCAATCCTCTCTCTCTTTCTCCCTCCCTTCTCTCCTTCCTAAAAAAATAAATAAAATCTTTTTTAAAGAATTGTTTAAATATAGAGAATCCATAATTTGTTCTTTGTCAAAATAATTTCCAACATCAAGACAAAACTGATCATATAGTGACAGTTTGTTACTTTAAATATGATAAAATTAAGTTTATTCACATCAGAGTACAACAGCACTGTTGAAAAGAACACTTTGGATGTTTCTCAGATCTTCCACTTAATAATTCCAAGTTTTTCAGCCTCCGTGAACAGTGCCTTACCCTCCATAAAATGGGAGTAAAGCCTGCCTTACAAAATTGTGATTAAGGATCAACTGATATATAAAGGGCTCAGCACAAAGTAGGAACTTGATAAACAATAGAAATCTTACCCAGTTCTCTCTTTTTTAACTGTTTTATTACAGTTTACATTCTATATTATTTTGTATTAGCTTCAGGTGTACAGCACAGTGGTCATACAATCATACACTTCACAAAGTACTCCCCAGTATTTGCAGTACCCACCTGGTACCATATATTCACTATATTTCCTACTCTCTGTGCTTTAGTTCCCCGTATCTACTTTGTAACTACCAATCTGTAACTTCTTAATCCCTTCACCTTTCACCCAGTCCCTCAACACCCTCTCCTGTGGCAACTATTAGTCTGTTCTCTGTATCTATGAATCTGTTTCAATTTTATTTGTTCATTTCTTTTGTTCTTTAGATTCTACATTTAAGTGAAATTATATAGTATCTGTCTTTCTCTCACTTATTTCAACCTAGCATAATACTCTGTAAATCCATTCATGCTCTGGCAAATGGTAAGATTTCATTCTCTGATGGTCAAGTCTTATGCATTTCTCTCAAAAGAAGCTGATTTTAGGTATGACAAATATATTTTATACAACAAATACATTTAATACCTAAATTAAGGCAAGTAACTCTTGCTGATACTACACTTCCAGAATTATTTAATAATCCTCATTAATCACCTGTACTTTATCCAATGAGCAAATGACAATCTCATCCCAAGTCACAAGTTCCTGGTCTACTTTAAGCTTTCAGAAATAGAATAATCATTTCCCTTTTAAAAAACCATCCTCAGTTCTAAATCAAAGTTAACTTCCTCACAGTAACATTCCTCTAACCTACACAAATATTCAGTACAGCTTTAAGCAAATGGAAAAAAATTTACTGGCTACCAAATCAGTCATACTAATTAAGAGACTACGCAGTAGTTATCTCAATATTTGGCAGGATGTGTAGACTGAATCCCAGCTGGCTGGCAAGTAAAGTGTGCCAAACAGAAATGTAAGTCTTTGCACACTTTATTCTAGACTCCAGATTAAAAATCTAGAGCAGAAAGCACAGATGGAAAATGGAAGAAGCCTTATATAAAAGGCAAGAGAAGCTTTCTTTCTCCCTTAAAGCACACAGCTGCGGATTCTACACTAAAGGATATTCTAAGATCTCTTAAAAGGGCAAGCCCTTAGGTCCTGTTAACAGTCGTTTTTAAGTGGCACACCTGTTTGATAACTCACAGCTTTAATAGCAACTGCAACTGAAGTATTTATAAATAAAATAGGAAACCCTACATCTGCAGGGGGTAGAGGATGGGAAATGGAAATAGCGTGTACAGTAGGTGAAATAAGATTTGCCATAGGTTGACAACCACTGAAGCTGGTTAAGTTTTTAGCTTAGTTTTGTCGTTTTAAATCAAGAGTTAGGACATTTTACTAACTCAGTTATTCCCTGCAGTTCTCACTCAGTTTGTAATCTCTTCATTCCCTTACCCATCAAGCATCTATTTGGAAAATGGCAACCATTATGTTTTCTCATGACCTCATCATTCTGAGTTTCCTCTTCAAATAAGTCAATTTTTTAAAGTATTATCTAGTATAAAATATTTAAAACAAAGAATTTTAATAGGACCTAAAAATTAACCACAAACTCCCCTACAGAGATCACTTTAAAACTTAATGCCAGGAGAAATGATATAGTAAGTCTGAGCCTGGATAAGCCCTTTACACCGATGTGATGTACAACAGCACAGCCCCCATCGTTAACATGCAATTTCATTTCCAAAGGTTTCAACTGTCTACAGTCAACCAGGATCCAAAATTATTAAATGGAGAAATATATAAATCAACAAGTCATAAGTTTTATACTGTGTGCCACTCTGAGTAGTATGAAAAAATATCTCACCATCCCGCACCAACCTGCCAGGACATGAATCATCCCTTTGTTCAGCATGTCCACACTTTACATGGCTATCCATCCCTTAGTCACTTAGTAGCCTTTTTCAGTGATCAGTTGACTGTCACAGTATCACAATGCTTTTCTTTCAAGTAAAACTTATTTAATAATGACTCTGAAGCCATTCATGTAACTTTTATTACAGAACATTATTTTAACTGTTCTAGTTTATTATTGCTGTTGATCTCTTACTATGCCTCATCTATATATTAAACTTTATCACTGGTAGGTATGTATAGGAAAAAACATAGTATATAGGGGGTTCGGTACTATCTACGGTTTCAGGAAACCACTAGGTCTCAGAATGTATCCCCTGCAGATAAGGGGAGGCTACTCTAACTATAGTGAAAAATGGTCTGAATGAGCAAGATCATTCTGCTGGAAAGGATATTATGGAAAGTATACACTCTGACTAAGCCTGATCACAAAATTTCTCAAAGGTTCTTGAATAAAATGCCTGAACATGACCTGCAAAGGATTTTAGAGTTTCTATGACGTAAGTAGGTGTACAAGCACTTTTACCTTAAGCCCAAAATTTCATCATTCCCAGAAGGATCTCCAATTCCAAAAAGGTTAGGAGCCCTGACTGCTGTGGTTCAGTCAGTTGGGTGTCATCCCGCAAAGCAAAAGTTTGCCAGCTTGACTCCCAGTAAGAGCACAGGCCTGGATTGTGGATTTGGTCTTGGATGGGGTGCATAAGAAAGGCAACCAAGTGATGTTTCTCACATCAATGTTTCTTTCCCTCTCTTTCTCCCTCCCTTCCCTCTAAAAATAAATAAATAAAATATTTTTAAAAATAGGTTAGGAACCATGTTAGATTTATAGAGATTCCTTTTATCAAAAACTTAGTTTTGGGTTTCTAAAATTCTATGAAATTAGAAGGCTTTCTGAATGAGAGTAAAGGCAATCACAATCTGACAGACATAATTCAAGAAAGAGTTTAGACACAGGGAAACCAAATTTTAGAGGGTAGAGGCAAAGGAAAAAAAGGTTATAACATATAAAAGTATTCCTGGAACTGTAACCAACTTGTAAACATATGAACTTGTTTTGTTAAAAACAATTTAGGATGAGACTACCATGAGATTTAAAAGCGTTCCCTCCTTATCCTACAGGATAAGGCTTGGTTGTCCGGGTTGCTGCAGTTATGACTGGCCAAAGGACAGGAGATAAAAATCAAATATTCACATTGCTACACCCTTCCCACTATGTGTGCCATGTGAAGGAGAAAAGAATAAGGACAAGATGTTCTTTAACATTTATTTATCTGTATTTTAGTATACATTTTCTACTCACAAGCCCATTATAATGCAGTTCGGATTCCCAGTCAGGCCACAGTATCAGCACCAAAACTAAACACGATTTAGCTGCATCAGCCTAGGAAGCTAGTATCTCCTTTCTATGGAAAACTGTTTCCAATTCCCACCAAACAACTTCAAATAGCAGTTTGGACATATACAATATATACACAAGCGGGGGTGGGCTCAAAAAAACTCAGAATTTATTTATAAAATACTGGCCCTGGCTGTTGTGGCTCAATGGACTGAGCACTGGCCTGCAAACCAATAGGTCACTGCTTCGATTCCCAGTCAGGGCACATGCCTGGGTTGCAGGCCGGTTCCAACTGGGGGTGTGTGGGAGGCAACTGATGTTTCTCTCCCTTTCCCCCTACCCTCTTCCTGAAAATAAATAAAACTTAAGAAAGAAAAAAATGTGTATTTATTCTTACACGTTTAAACTTCAGGCACCTTCAAACTACTCTCCATTTTATGCAATACACCTATTGAGGTGTTTTTTTCCACTGCTCAAAACAGTTTTTGAACTCATCAATCTTGAAGCCTTTGAGTGCTTCTGTTGTCTTTTGTTTCACCTATTCCACATGGGCAAAACGTTTCCCTCTGAGGACTTTTTTCACTAGGGGAAACAAAGTCACTACAGGCGAGATCCAGTGAATAGCGAGACTGCAGCGCTGAGCTCATGCCGTTTTTGGTCAAAAACTGGTGAACACTCAGCATGGTGTGGGCCAGTGTGCTTGTAAATCACCCACCATGAAATGGGCAAACTTGTTGACAGTCTTCAGAAAATTTCACTGAAGCCAAACACAGCCTCTCATAATACCACCAGCTGGTACACCTATACAGATGAGTTCCTAGAGCACTCACCAATCAGGGGAAGCCGGTACTACAAGGGGTCTGCCCTTCAGAAGATAATTCCATTTTGGGGGGGTGTCCTCCCTCATATTATAGATGTAACATCGGCAAAGCAATATATGCAATTGCTGCCTTTGAATATTTAACTCCTGTTCTCCCTCTACATAAACATTCATCCTCTTGGGACCTTCTGCCTGACAATGATACCCCCCTATTATTCTCCAAAAGACAGCCCGGGGGGGAAGCCTGTGTCTGCCTTCCTTGACCAGTTTTACCACTTCCCCAGCCTCATCTTCTTCCTCCAGCCTATTTGCCCCACACTGTGGGTCAACTATCAGAGGACAACAAGGTATTACAGTAAGAACACTAGAAACTGAAGTGAAACAGCATTTCAAGAGCTTTTGCACAGTGGAAGACACACAGTAGTTGCTCAACATGTTGAAAAATTAATAAATTAATCTCATCCCAATTCTCCTACTAGCTGACCTCGGACAATCACTTGACCTCTTTGAGCCTGATTATAAAATGATTAAGAGCTGAGTTAAAAGTTCATTTTGGGCCGCCCTGACCAGTGTGACACAGTTGGTTGGGCGTCTTCCCACAAAATGAAAGGGGGCCAGTTCAATTTCTGGTCAGGGCACATGCCTGGTTGCAGGTTCTATCCCGGTCAGGGCACTTGCAAAAGGCAACTGATCAATGTTTCTATCCCTCTCTTTCTCCCTCCCTTCTCCTCTCTCTATAAATAAATAAATAATTAAATAACTAAATATATAAATAAATAAATAAAAATCTTTACATTAAAAAAGTTCATTTTGGCTTGATTATAACATTTTTATGATTTTGGGAAAGTTTTTATGCTCTGCTTTTTTCTGAAGTTAACCTAAGTAATGAATAATGCTTTAGGAAAAACATGAGCAAAGCATAAGGACAGCCAAATCAGAATTAACCAAGAGGATGAAGGGAATGACAATAACAGCTGGCTCATCCTCTCATCCAAGGGTGAGAAAAAGAGTGAAAAAACGTTCAGCAATTTTACTAAAAACTGTGCAAGACAGTCTTTATCATACTGTTTGAGGACCCCCCCCATATCAAAAGCCTCCAAAGAACAAATTCCTTGTAAGAACTGAGTACTAAGAAAGTTTTGTCTCTTAACTTCTTTTCGAATTGAGATTTATATAACCTTCTATATTACTAAACTTTGCCAAGAAGAACTAGGTTTGTTTTCAACTACAGTGGCATCCTTGTCCAACTGCTGATAAGACACATGCTGTCTCCCCTGCCACCTCCAATCTTAACTCTTCAGTCTTTTAGTTCACTGCACTTTTATCATTTATTGTAAGTCTCATCCTTTACAAAAGGAGTAGGGGCACAAGTGATAAAATATATTGATTTAGGAATGAACTTAAGATGCCAGGTTTACATTTAACATTTCAAAAATACATCTAATTTTGTGGATTAAAATCTATTAATACAAATTGCTACCTGTGAAGAACAGACTACGAAGTAACCTCAATTTGCAATGAAATTCAATTCTTGAACATTTGCACTCAACACCTCCTTAATCTTTCTAAACTAGTTTTGGAGGAAAACCTAACGCTCCTAAACCTAACCCTTATTGTAAATGTTCATCATATTTTCATTACCAGTAACCATCCAAGTCTTCCACAGTAATAGAAATGAGACACTGAGTAATCCTAACACAACAAAAAGAGATGTTTCTTATTGGAGCTGGAGTTAGGGATTTATAAAATACTGCTCCCAAAGTAATAGTCTGGAAACATTATCCAATTTTGTAAAATTTCAACCCCCAACTGGTTTCTTTAAAGTTCTTAAATCTCCTACAAAATTACTGTAGTCCCCATTAATCATAAATGTAGAAATAAAACCCAAGAAGTACAGTATTTCAGAATTTAAGTCCTTTAACTAAATAGCTTACACAAAGTTCTCTGGCTCACAATAAAGAAAGTCAAAACTTACCTAAAGTCATTAATTTAGCACAACTACTTTTGCTTGCATCATCTTCTAAGATTCGGTTTGTGTTTTTTTCTTTCTCAAGAGAAGTATCCTCCAAATGTAAGCATTTATCAGATACAACACTGTCTTCATCCACTGCATGACTAATTTTGCTATTAGCTTCAAGTACAGAAGTGACATCTTCCAGCTGAGCAGCTTCACTAGTTTCTGAATAAGAGGAACCCTTACCCTGGGCTAAATTCTTTGAAGAAACTGGTAGAGATTCATCATCACTATCAAATCCAAAAGGATCACCAGTATTTTCTTCTTCCACCTTAGGTTTCTTCGGAATTTCTTGGATATCTGGTTTGAAATTGGGCCTCTTCTGCCCTAATTTAGCCATAAATGTGGTCTCTCCCCATTTTGTGCTAAGGGTGGTCCGTTTGTTGGAAAAGACTTCATCAAATTTTGAACTGCCATTTCCTCCTTTCCTACTGTATGTTTTCCCAAATCTGGATGTCATTTTGACACCTGTTTCATATTCTCTGCAGAAAAAAAAAGTAAGAAAATGTATAATCACCAGATACTTAAGTGTTAACACTGAACATAAAAATAAAGACCAAGGGATTCTCCTCATGTGACTTCTCAATATTCATGATACAAATCTTTTAAAATTGTTAAATAAATATGGAGATGGGTATAAAGAGCGAGCTCATTTTTTACTCTGTATACTTCCATTATGTCAATTTTTTAAAAATGAGTACGTATTCATATTCTGCTTATAGAGTAAGGCTAAGCAACTTATAATACGGCGTATACAAAATCAATTTACAGTGGAACATCAACTCTCTGTTTCAAATGACTCTACTTACCATTCTTAAGAACATCACTTTTACCTTAAAAAAAAATCTTAAGGGTAATTTTCCCTAATATAAAAGCAAGCACAAAATATTCATTTTTTTCAAGATCTCAGAAATACCAAACAACTGACTAAATTTAGTTCTTTGAAATTTCAGAACACTTAATATGAAGGGGAAAATTGGGAAAATGGGGAGATTTTCTCATGTATTAAAACATGCAGCTTTTAACCCAACCTTAAATTCTAATTCTTGATCTACTGTAATTTGAAGTGTGATGTGAAAAATACTCTTTAGTCAGTCATCTCCCTTAGCACAAGAAACCATACTTTTATCTTCTTGTCCCTACAGCATTGTGCTCACTGCTGAAATTACATTTTCTGGAACTCATGAACTCCAGCATATTACAGTGGTCCATGGATTATTAAAGGAAGCAACAGAAACATATAACTTTAATTTGCTCTTTGCTTTATAAAAGATACAGTGATTTATCTGATTTAGCTACATTTTATTAACAAAGACTAGGACAAAAATTTTTAGGACATAAATCAAAAGAATCAAACACTTAAAAAAAGTTACAGTACTTTATAAACACTATCAACTCTTACCCATTTCTTACATTTGTCCTTCTAAAATTTACATTTCAATATTTAAATATAACTAGAAAGAAATGAACAGTTGCCTAGGGGATTGAAAAAAATCTTCACCCTTATAACAACTGGAATGATACCGGTGTCATACTTTCGAATAAGTCTTGATCTACCCTTTAAATATTACCCCTTTATTAACTTAAATCACTATAAACTTAGTTTAGTATATATTCAGTAAAGGATTTCTCCCTCTCATATATGGTTAGAAGCTAATTCTAATTGGACAAAATAATAATTTAGTCATCATACATATCTGCACTGAGTCCTAAATAGTTTGTTTGAAAACCTTTTAACGTATCACAAAACTTTTTGCTAAAAGAGGTCTATTTTCCTTTCTACTGTAGATTTACACTAAAGAATCTTACTGTTTTTCTTAAGTATAGCCTAACCAAAAATAAGCACATTTGGCAGCTACAAGAATTACAAAATAAAGTTATTTTCATTCCTCCAAGAATATAAAGCCCTGATCTACAGACCTACATTTACACCCCCCCCCCCCAAAGCTGGAATGTTTTGGATACACTTACACGGTAATGACCTAAAAATGCTGACTGAAGACTAAGCCAAAAATCTAGACTTGAGTTCCTTTAGAATCACACCAGAAAAACTAATTGCAAAAATTGTCCTAGAACCACAAAGCATTCAAGAGTTCTAGAACGTGCTGTAAGCTGAAAGTCTGCAGGTGAATATTTGATATTAAGGAATTAATTATTTTAAAGAAAAATCATGCTTATAGTTTTAAAAGGAATTTAGGTCTTCTACAAAAATATACTGAAATATTGATGAAATAATGTCAACAATTCTCTCACTTTAAGGGGTGCAGAACGTAAAGCGTGTACACGAGAAAATTTTAATGGAGTTACTGTTAAATCTGAGAGGTGAATACATGAGAGTTCATTACATAATTTCCCTTACTTTTGCTTTCCTTCAATTTTTCATGTCTTTTTTTAAGTCACTAGTGTAAACCATGTATAAATTCAAAATAAGTGTGCAGATATACTTGACATTACATTTTAAGTATTACTTCATATTTTTAAGTATTATTTCAAGTACGCAGGTTATCTTTCTCAGGTTTCCACTTTCAAAGACTATCACCCTACTATGAAGGAAAGAACGATTCAAAACTAGTCTTTTTCGGTCGCTGGGTTTTTTCCTTCCTTAGCCCAAAGCCAGGTCGAATTTTCAGGGAAGTGCGCTGGGATAAAAAGTCCTCACACTTACCAAACCCCGTTCACATCTAGTCTTTCGGCTCCCCAAGGGCTTAGGGGCTTCCCTTTAGGAATGAAAGCCGGAAAGGGTAAAGCTAGCCATTCAGAAAGCCTCACCTGCGGGCCGTCAGTACGCCAGTGGGTAGGCGTCCCCCTCCCCCACCCCCCCGCTCCGGCTGGAAGCTCACGCAACTTTTCTCCTCCCCGCCCCCACCGCCCAGGAAAGGGATGTCGCTTCCGACGCCCCGGAAGCCTCTGCCACCGAATCCCCAGGGCAGTGTAAGGCCTCGGTAGCGGCCAGGGGCGAAGGAAAAGACGGCCAAGGATTTAGGGCTGAAGCCAACACACTCGACAGCGGCTGGGGCGGGAAGTAAATGCAGCCGCATGGAAAGAACTCAGAAAAGGGACAAATAATAAAGGAAAAGGAGAGTTCTTCAGGTTCCCCTGCCCAACTTCCTCAGAAGCCGGGTGGGTGAGATAGCGAGACTACCATCACCCCCAGCCGGAACCCTGCCCCTATCTGGCTCCCTCCGGCCCTAGACAGCCGCCCCAAACCTCACTTACCCTCGGCGCCTGGCGGGTGCTTTGGCCTCGGGCCGCCTCCGCCTCTCCCGCCCCCAACGGCCCACAGGCGGGCGCCGGAGCCCCGCACGTAAGAACAGGGCCCGCTGGTGCGCGAAGAGTGGCAAGGGGCTCCGCCACCGTCAAAACCCGCGACTCCGCTCGCGGTAAATAGGAAACCGGGTGAAGGGGGGGTTGGGGGGGAGCGGCAGCACCGCAACTTCCCTCCTCGCCTTGAGCGCCGCCAACCGGGTCTGGGCCTAGGCCTCCCTGGCCACAGGACCCCGCTACGTGCCCCCGCTGGGCCGCCGCCGCCTCCTGCGCCGCCGCTTCCGCCGGTGAATGGTCAGCGCTGGAGTTTGAACAGGGCCCTGAACCATCTCAACGCCATTTGCGCTCCCGGCCCCCACCTCCTTCCTCCAACAGCCGCTCGCTCCGTCACTCCGCTTCCCACAGGCTCCGCGCGGCCGCCTGACCCCGCAGCCAATCGCGCGGCCGCTTACTCAAACCGCCGCGCAGGCGCCGCGCCCCGCATGCTCCGGTGCCCGCCATTGGCCCGACCGCGAGGCCCGACGGGAGTTGTAGTCCTTGTCCGCGAGGTCGTGGGTGCCGAGAGTCCCGCGCGGGAGCGGGCGGCGGGTTGAACAGCTCCCGCGGCCATGGCCTGACGGGCCTTGGGAGCCATCTCCAGCTCCTGGCCCCGCCGGGAAGTGCACGTGTCGCGGGGGAGGGCCGGGGGGCGCAGTGCAAGCAGCTGTGTCAATCGTTTCCCCTCCAGGGACCCGCCGGTGTCTGGGGACAGTGGGTTGTGCAGCTGCGCCGGGCCTACTGGGGCGCAGCTCGGGAGTGGGGAAGTCGGGAGCTCACGTCTCAGAGCTGCCCTCGACCCGGCCTGGTTGGCGCTGGCCCGGCGCAGGTAACGACAGCGGGAACGGGGAGGCCCGGGGTGCCGGGCACCCGCCGGCCGCAGCTTTTGAATGCGTGCGCTATAGTCCCTCGCCCCTTACCTTAGTAGTTTTCCGTCTGACGCGCACACGTTAAAAATGACCCTGAGAATATTGGATTGTATTAAGGAATTATTACTAACCTTGTGTGGTGTGATAACAGTAATGTGATTATGTTTTTTAAAAAAGATAAAATGGTTTGATGCTGGTGCCTAGAATGTACTTTAACTCCTATAGAAACTGGGGGATGAAAGGGAGAAGGAATAAAACAAGCCAGCGGGATGTTTTTTGTTAACGCTGCGTAATGTGTACACATGAGCTCGTTATTTCAGTCTCTCTATTTGTGTATAACTTTCCATAATAAAAAGTTAAATGAACAGTGATTGTCGGGGAGGACAAAGAGGTGGGAGATAATGAGAGGAAAAAGGCCTTCTCTCTGTGCAATCTTTTGTGCCACTTAAGGTTTTTCCCGAGTCAATATCACCTGTTCAGAAAAGTAGAAAGTTTTTGTTTTGTTTTGTTTTTTAAGGCTGTAACAGAAAACAAGAGTTCTCAAAAGTAGCACAGTCCGTTCCTGCCTAGAGGGGCACGATTTATGCGGCTCCGACGGCCCTGCGTTTGGTGGACTGTTACTGGAGATCCACCTGGGAATTTAGAAAACTGCTCATTGCTCTCGGTGAAAAACCCGCCTCTTCCACAAATGGATAATTTGCATTGAAGGCACCCAGAAGATACTAAGTTCCTCCAATATATTCGGAAAATTCCGAATAAAGAAAAAAAAGTTCAGAGATCCTGCAGCCTTTCCCAATAGGAATTTAAGGTGGATCTTACATGGTCGAAATGTTTTACTTTTCACACCACTGCTTGCAAAATTAGTATTTTGATATTTACAATTTTCCAGATGTTATATTGGTACTTTCTTTGGTTCAAAATAAATCAACTCTTATGTAGCCCTTGAGAGTGGCGGTTATAACAAGTTTGTACATTCCACTGTGGTTGGTGTGCACATAACTTTTTTATTTAGGTCAGTTTTGTCTTTTTTAAAAAATCAGCATAGGATCTTGTTTTATCAGGTTGTTTGAAGATTGCCCCCTGAGGTGCAAGCTGCCCTTACTATAATTATTTAAATGACACAGTGGTAGGTGGTAATTACGGGGTAATTATCAGAGGCAAAAGCTAAGATCAAAAAGCCAAAAGTGGTGGAGAGACAATTTCAAAATCTTCCTGTAGAAGGGTGCTGTGAACCCTTCAGGACCACAGGATGAATTCATTGTGCCCTGGCCTGGCTGGTGCTGGGAACTGGCTGGGTCAGTGACTGCACTAAGCTGAAGTGAAAAGTTCTTTTTTTTTTTTTAAAGAAATAGACAATCTGTGGAGCCCTTTTGAAGGCTTTTTGTGTGGTAGTAGTGTTAAGTAATGGAACTTAGTAGTGTTAAATTCTTGTTACTCAAAGAATGATCCCAGAGTCAACAGCATAGGCCTGACCTAGGAGCTTGCTGGGAACACAGCGTTCCTCCCGTTCCCAACCAAACTCCACTGAATCAGAATCTGCA
Source organism: Mormoops blainvillei (assembly GCA_004026545.1). NCBI lineage: Eukaryota > Metazoa > Chordata > Mammalia > Chiroptera > Mormoopidae > Mormoops > Mormoops blainvillei. The sequence goes on along the minus strand of PVJD01000183.1, from coordinate 284,125 downwards.
CTTTTAACAGGATTCCCCCAGGTGATTGGTCCACACATTAAAGATTGACAAGCACTGATTTAAAGTATACCCAAAGCATTTGACAACAGCCTGATATTTTTTGTTTGGATGAAGGAAGGGGAAGGGGGAACATTAAGAACCTACTCTGTATCAAGTATGATGCCAGGCTCTTCTGGAAAGCCTCATTTGCATCCCTGCCTGTTAACCCTATTTTACAGGTAAGGAAATGGAGAGGTTGGCGTTCATGCAAGGTATTGCAACTAATGAGGAAATCAAACTTTTTCTTAAATATTTGATTTCCAATATTACTTGTAGACATTCTTGGATTTGATAGAAAAATAGTACATGATTTGAAAAGTAAAAAAATTGTGTTTAAATATATGGAAGCTTAGTATATGAATAAGGAGCAGAGCTGTGGTAGGCCTCTCTAGCCTTATATGCCCCACTCTAGACAAGTGGCGAGCCTGCCCCTTTTGGAGGAAGTCTCAAAGCTGGGCTTGCACACTTTACCTTCTTAGTTCCAATGTAGCAAGCAAATGCCCTGAAGGCGCCCCTCCCCCTTCCCTGTACTTGGCCCTGAGTTCCACACCAGAGTGAGTAAACTGGATTCCAGTGTGGATAACACATAGGCAACCAGCTCTTTGTTTTGTTTTGGGGTTTTGTTTTTTTTTTGCTTTTGTTTGCTTAGCTCCCTTGGTTCATGCTGCACCATCTAGATTGGTTCTCTTCTTTCGGATCTGCCTCACACACAACAGGTAGCTAGTAGGTACTTCTTTGCTAGCATGCCCCTGTGCAAGTTCTCAAACATCTGACGTTTTTTGCCTATTTTTTTCTTTTTATTTTTTTTTTAAAGATTTTATTTATTTATTTTAGAGAGACGGGAAGGTAGGGAGAAAGAGGAAGAGAAATCAATGTGTGAGAGAAACATCAACGGGTTGCCCTCAGGCCTGAGATCAGGCTTGTGCCCTGATCAGGAATCGAACCGGTGACCTTTGACTTTGCGGGACAACACTCAACCAACTGAGTCATGCTGGCCTGTGCTTTTTCTCCCTGTTGTCATATTTATGCCAGAAACCGAAATCCTGGATCTGCGCCAAGCTCATACCCTTTGATACAGCACGCTCCCTTCCTGAATGCTGCATGGAGGAGGGTAGAATCCCCATGACCTTGAGTTCCACCTAAGTGGACTCATACTTTGCTTTAGCTGAATAAAGAAATTCCTGCAAAGAAAACAGAAGAATCCGTTTTGCCATTACTGTGCCTTCATTCTACCCCAAATGAGGGAACTGTCAGAACTGGAGTTGCTAAATAGAGCTGTCCAGTCTTTTTCTGATAATGTTAGTAAAATATTATTACAACTTATAAAACTCAGTTCAGAGCACTGGAAATCAGAAATTACCACACTGGTTACAGAAAATTCTTCCTTGTCATAGCATGTGGAATAAAATGATAAATTGTACACTTGGACCTTGTAGTGGTTATGTTACAAGGCCGTACAAGAGGTGGGCCAGGCACTGCCCTTTCTCTGTGACACTCTCCAACTCTGCTCTGCCCATATGGGCAGATGTAACGTTTCAATTAATCTTACCCTGACTAACCTATTTTAAATTGTAACACCCACATTCCCAAATGTTCACTATTCCTACTTTATTTTTCCCCAGGGCATTTATATTCTCATGTAACTTGTCACATTTTATCTGTTTCTCGTATGTAGTTATCCCTATAAGGGCAGGGATCTTTGCCTGTATTGTTTTCTGCTTTATCCCTAGCACGTAGAAGAGTGAGTGTGTGGCACATGGCAGGTGCCCAACAAATATTTGTTGAAATGTCCCCATTTATTTCCTTTTTTCATGTAAAATTATATTGGGAGAGGAAAGTGACTTGAAACTAACAATAGTTTCAGTAACCTGTGACACCATTAAATTGTTGGCGGTTTTCCCAAAGGAGAAGGGGGGCGCTTCATGGAGTTACAGAGTTTTGTTCTTGCTTTGGATAGGTTTTCATTCTGAGTCTTGAGGAAATAAATACTACTATAATCCCAATTACCTTGTTTTCCAGGATAATTGGAATATGCTCTCTGGAGATGGTGATATCCTTTGGGAAATAAACTGCTGTCTAGGTAGCTGAAAGACAAAACTAGGAAAATTCTCTGGGGACATGTTGCCTGACAAGGATTGGTTACCCAGCCATCTATAAAGCTCCAGCTACCTGACTCTTGTTTTGAAACAGCTCTCTTCTCCCAGGGTTTTCACCCCTTCCCCCCAAACAAAAACCCCCCTGGGATTTCCCATCACCAAGAGGAAAATCCAAAATCCTTAGCATGGCTTAGGAGGCCCTGCATGACCTGGACCCTGACTACTCCCATCCCTTCCCACAGTGCCAAGCCTGAATCTGTCAGCTTCTAGAACCTGCCAAACCTGCTCCTGTCAGGGCCATTGTACTTGCTATTCCCTCCACTAGTCCTGGAGATACGCACTGACTCACTCTCTCACCTCTTTCAGGTCTCCACTCAAGTGTCTGCTCAGTAGTGCCTACTCCTCACCTTGCCATCCCAGCACTTCATACATCCTTTACCCATCATTTTTCTCCTGAATAATCATCATGTTTGTTTTATATATTAACTTGTTTCTTTTTTTGTTTGTTTGTTTTCTTCCACTAGAATATAAACTCTGAGGACAGGGTTGTTGGCTTTTGTTCATTGCTATATACCCAGGAGATCCAGAACAGCGCCTCACACACACAAAGTGTGCCATAAATATTTGTTGGCGAAAACCTCGTAAATTGTGTTCCACTTGTCTATATCTTTACAAAGATGTACTAATTTTTGTGTGTGCTTACCCTACCAACAATTGCAAAAGGTACATTGAAACCTCCCCATATGAGAGTAATTTTGTCAAATTCTCCCTGTAGCTCTTTTTTTTTCCTCTAAATTTTTTTGTCATTTTCATTTATTGATTGGTTGATTCTTGCATGTGCCCTGAGCAGGGATCGAACCCACAACCTTGACATATTAGGACAATGCTCTAAGCAACCTAGCTACCCAACCAGGGCTAATTTCTCCCTGTAGTTCTATTTTTGTTTTTATATTTTGAGGATAATATATTGGGCACATGGAAGTAGTGTAGAATTTTTATAACTTCCTGGTGAAATTGAAAGCTTTTTAAGTTATATGGGAGATTAATTGCAAAAATTGCCTGAATTTTCCATTCCTCCATTTATGGACACCTTTTGCAATGTGACTGCAGTTCTTCCAAAGGACCTGAGCTGAACTTGTAACTTGGGCTGGCCAAAAGAACATGGCGGAAATGATATAGTTCTGAGCCTAAGCCTTAAGAATCCTTGAACACTTCCACATTCTCTCTTGGATCCCTGCCTCCACCATGAAAACAGGCCTGGGCTAGCCTTCTGGAGAGTGAGAAGCCACATGGAAAAAAACTGAGGTCATCCAACCCCAGTCAACAGCCAGCAGACCCCAAACATGCAAGCCCAGCCAGGATCAGCATAGCTACCTACCTGACCTGCAGCCACCCACAGATGCACATGTGAGTCCACATGGGACCAGAAGAACTGCCTAGCTGACTTACATGAGCAATAATAACTAGTTATTATGTTAGGCCTCTGAATTTTGGAATGGTTTGTTCTACAGCATTATTGTGGTAATAGATAATTGATGTTTAATGTCTCCTTATTTGGATTTCAGTCTCAGAAAGGCTTTCCCGACTGCCTCGGCAATCTAAATCAGCTCTTCCCAGTCTGTATAATTCAGGTGCATTATTTTCACAATATCACTCTGAAATGATTTTACTTCTTTATTATCCATCTCCCACCCTAGACTGTAAACTATATGAGGGCAGGGATGTTGTCTGTTCTGATCCCTGCTCTCTCCCCAGCACAGTACTGCACTGCCCTGTTGCATGTGTCCACTGAGCATTGGAAATATGGCTAATCCAACTTCAGATGTGCTGGATATATAAAATACAAACTGGATTTCAAAGGCTTAGTACAAAAAATATATATAAAGTATCTCAATTTTATAGTGATTAAATGTTGAAATATTTTTAATATACTGAGTAAGTAGAATGTTATTAAAATTAATTTCATGTCTTTTTACCTTTTTAATGCAGCCATTAAAAGTAAATTTGTGACTTGCATTATATTTCTGTGGGAGAGGACCAATATAGTTCAGTAAATATAGCCCTGGCTGGTGTGGCTCAGTGGATTGAGCATACACCCGTGCACTGAAGGGTCACTTGTGCGATTCCTGGTCAGAGCACATGCCTGGGTTGCCGGCCAGATCCCCAGTTGGGGGAGGTGGGGTGCGCTAGAGAGGCAACCACAATTGATGTTTCTCTCCTCTTTCTCCCTTTCTTCCCCTCTCTAAAAATAAATAAATAAAATCTTTTTTTTTTTAAAGTTCAGTAAATATTTATTGAAGGAAAATATAAAATAGACTTACCAAAATAAATGAGCTATCGAACCAGGGGTTCATGGGAATGGAGGAGAAATTGAATGGGCGAAGTGCCAAGAGTTTTGGGGGTGGTGAAATGATTCTGTGTGATATTGTAAGGTGGGTCCACATTATGCATTTTTCAAAATCCAGAGAACTGTACATCACAGAAAGTGAATGCTCATGTGAACTATAGACTTTAATTAATAATGTATCAGTATTGGCTCATTAATTGTAACAAATATACCACACTAATACTAGACAATAAAAAATGTGGGGGCTGGGAGGGAGGTATGCGGAAGGGCTCTATATACCATACATGCTCAATTGCTCTGTAAACTTAAAACTGTTCTTTAAAAAAGTGTATTTAAAAAAATTAATCCACTCTTGCACAGCCACCAGAATGGTATTTCTAAATGTAAACTTAATAAGCCACTTTCCCCTTTTAAAAAACTTTGATGACTCCCCACTTTCTCCCAGAAATAAGTGCATATCCATTGGTATTTGCGCTGGCATTTACAGCTGTTTGCCACCCAATCATACCCCTGGTTTCTATCTCCTGTCCTCCCCAACTGTAACAAGATGCCTCAAGGGTCTCAAGCCTCCATTGCTGGACTCATGCAGTCCCCTCTGCCTGGACCACCCTTCTCCCTCTCCACTGAGGGACCTTATCATGTGTCATACACTCTCCCATATAAGTCAATCATCTTCCTTATTTCCATTGATTCTAAATTAAAAATAGGTACAGAAGACAAGGCACATGGTATTGTGTGCCACTTTCTAGTAAATTTGGAAAGTGGATAATATGAGTTTACATGTTAATCTTGGAAATGTTAGAAAAGAATTCTGATAACTGTAGACAGGCTAGGGATTAATATCCTTAAGATGGAAACAGTGGAAGCAGAACAAGGAAGGTATTAAATGTCAGTTAAAGTTTGCTTGGGCTCACCTCCTATGCAGGAGGCAGTGGGATACCCTGCTGGCAGCAACATCCATCTTAGCAGTGAGGTGGTGTTAGCTGACTGCCTCCCTAGGACGATAGGAGAGGCCTCACCTGCTCTGAAAGCCAATCTGCCTCTGACTGCTGCTCACCCAAACCAGAATGCCAGGGTGATTTGGTTTCAGGTATTTCACTCCCAGGGCTGATGACAGTGTGGCAGTGACATTACCCTCTCTCTACCATCTTAACAGTGAAGCCTCAGGAGAACATGCAGTAACAGGTGAGCCGGCTTCCAGTTGCTGAGTTTACAAGACAGATATCTGTATATCTCCCTTTCAGGGATGTACTATCCCACCACTTAGCTGATGGGAAAACTTAAGGAATACTGAACAAATAAATGACTTGCCCAAGGTCACCCAGCTACTTAAGAGGCGTCAGTTTTTCCAAGGGCTATAGGCATAAAGCATGTGCTATGCTTGGTCCTAAATATGCCAGGTAAAGAAGCCCCATCCTTCTGCTGTCCTTTCAAGCAGGAGATCCAGACCTGTCTGGAGAAGTGAGGCTCCAGTTGAGACCTCAGGGGTGTTTAGAGGAAAAAGGCCAGGTTGGAGGAGTCAGGAATTGTCTTTGTGAGCACCAAGGCTAGAGGGGCAGACTGATGTGTACAAAGGTAGGCTTATTCACCAATTCGAGGCCACAGTGCCTTGTCTTAACCAGGTGATGCACAGTCTCTTCCTGCCCTGTCCATTGGGTCCTCTGGCAGCACCCAGATGCTATCACTGGAATACAGGGGGGCTCCTCTACTATTATATTTTTCCTCCCTTCCCCGTGTCCCTCAGCTGGCCCACGGCATCCACAACTGCCCTTGGGGAAGAGAAAAAGGAGTAACTGGGTTCCTAAGAAATGCTTATGAAAAAACCAGGCTGGGATTTCTTTTGGTGACCAACTCCAGACCTTGGGTGGGTATGAGAGCTCCTCAGTGAGCCCCCTCCCCTCTGTATACACCCCAGCCTGGCCCATAGTTTGGGTAGTTTGGGCAGCTCTGAGATTCCCTGGGCTGAGGGGCTTCTCCCAGGAGAATGGGAAAGAATTCTGTCCTTTGTGCGACTTGCTTCATTATGTATGGGTGGTGTTGGCTCCCGTGGTTGAAAAATGATCATTCCTCCTGTTGGGCTTTCCCGGCTTGAGGCAAATCTTTTGGGAGACCAGACAGCGCCTGCCTGGAGGATTTAGTGGATTAAAGAACCTTGAAATTGGAGATTGTGGGGGCCTGGCAACGTTTCAGGACCACGATGTGATACCCTGGTGACAACCGCAGCCCCTCCCCAGCACACACAAGTCCCCGGCCCTGGGTGGCATACCTGCACAATTGGGACCCCATAAACAACCGGGGCTCGCGCCCCAATCTGTTCTCACCTCATGAGGATGGATGGAGAGCAGATGATGTACCCTTTCTAGAAAGAAGCGATTCGATGACTTATCACAGGTTAATCCACGTGAAGGGTTCCGAAAAAGTGCCTGGCTGAGTGTCAGCGCTCCAAGGTACAATTATTAATTGCGGATACTATGATCACCTAGCCACCACTCCGCAGTGGAGCTGCGCTGGGATCCAGCCCATCAGGACCTGGGTGGGACCTGGTCTTGGCTCCGCCCACCATGACCAAGACCCGCCCTCCACCTGTGACCTGGTTTCTTCTGGGCTGGGCCAGGGCGGAAAGCCGCGAAGGTGCGGCCCAAGGCCGCGTAACGGGAGCCCTCAGCCTGTGGGGTGCAAATGACGATCTGTTGATGGGGAAAACTTCTCAAACTCCTGGAATCGGTGCACAAAGTGGTCTTTTGAAAGAGTGGCCGGGGTTGTGTAATAATTTACCCGCGTTTGTCTACGTACTGCCTTTCTCTCTCTTTTGGACCCACAAATGTTTAACTGGTTACCACCCAGCCAAATGTGGGTTTGGTTTGTTTACTAATCCCAGAGGCTTCAGTCTGCTTTCAAAGAGAGACCCGGACTAAATGGAAGCTTCAAAACCTTTACATTCATTTCAAATGAATGTGCTCTGTAGTTGGGGGATGGGGCAGAGAGAGCTCTGGGTACCCTGGGATTCCACTTTACCCCAGGGGCTGGACTCCGCATTTACAAGACAGAGACACCATTTGGGCCCGCTTTTGGTGTGCTAATGACCTCCGGCCACTTTCTGACAGATCGATGGCCCCAAGGCTACCCGACTGAAAGGCCGCGGCCTGGGAAGCGGATGCAGAGCGTTGAGTGAAGGCAAGTCCTAGGGCTCCCGCGGACCCGGGAGCGCGCGGGCTCTTCGGTCGGGTGCTGGAAAGCTGCAGGGGACCGACTGGGGGCTGCAAGGCTGGCTATCCACCCCATCTGAGCTTTGATCTCCTTGTTTGAGGCTGTTAAGTCCAAAAGTACTTAGCAACGGGCACTTAGCCAGCCCCGACTAGGTGAACACCCCGTACCTCCGTGCCTCCCAGGGAGGCACGGCCTGTGCAGCCCAAGAAAGTATGGGCGCGAACCTGCCATGGGGAGCGGTTTCTGGGCACCCAAACCGCCTAATGGTGCGTCGCGGGCTGCAGTGCCCACCTAGCCACGGTGCGGTGCCACGAGAGGCTAAGTCGCCAGATTCACGGTTCCTGAGCGTCTTAGCTGTGCCCTCCTTCCTCCCTCGCCCACGTCTGCATCGCTTCCTTCGTTCTGCTTCAGCTCATCCACACAGAATACTCAACCCTCCGGCCCGTGACCTCTTCTCTGCTCCCAAACCCCTCGACGATCCCTGATAGCACTCTACGAAAGTTGTAGTCACAGTTATAATTAGCTGTGTGAGCCTTCGGCTTTCCCGGGCCTTGGCTTCCTTCCAGAGCGGCCTCCCCTGGAGACTAAATGTTTTCATACGGGGCCTCCAGTACTCACCCCGGGCTGTGCACTCTTCTCTAGAATCACGGAGATACGTCCAAGAGTGCCCTTGAGATTGTGGAAAAGGAACTGGGTGTCAGTTTTGAAAAAATGAGGACAATTATACCAGTCCTCTTCCCCTCTCTGGAGAGGGTTTTAGGAGGCACCTGTGAGTTAAGGGCCATGCTATGTCAGGACGCCTTGATAAACTATAAGGTCCATCCCAGGCAGCTTCAAGTTTTATCTGGCTCTGCCCAGAAGCCACAGAAGTTGCCTGACAGTTACAGAGTCTCCTTAGTAATCTCAACCACTGAGAAAAGATATCTACCCACTTTTAACTCTGCCTTGAAAAATGAACGTTGTCTCCCAATTTTGCACCAGTTTCAGGCTCCAGGTCATAAAATTTGTCCAGGCCCAGATACAACGATTTGGTTCCAGGACCTTCTCAGACTCCACCTCCCTGTTTATCCTCCTTTCTCCTGCCAAGTTGGCCTTTGTTATTCCCTAGCAGGTACTGGACTGTCCAGCTTCAGTTTTTTTGTTAGCAGTGAGTTGCCTAATGGAATTCTCCCCCTTGACGTTCTCTTCCTCCACCCTCCACCACAACCAAGGGGCATCACTTCTCTACTGCAGCTGAGATAGGATAGGGTATGTGGCCAAAGGGCTAAAAGCGCTAGGAGATAGTAAGACCAATCCCCAAAAGATTTATGGCTTAGATCCAGCAGAAGACCAGCTCAATCCAACAAGGCAACTAATTTCAGCTTCCAGTAACTCTTACCCTCATTACAAGCTCATTGTAATACAATAGCATGCTAAATGACATAACCCTCCCTGCCATGATCAGAAAAGGAAAGCCCATCTAAGGACACACAATGGCCAAGAGGGCTCTTCTGAGACATCTCTGCCTTTCCCCTACCCTGGAAAAATTCTGAATATTCCTACCTTTTACTGAATGCCCTACCTTTTGATTAAATATACTTCAATAAAAGAATTATGTCCCACTAGGGAGGGGCTGCTCTGTCTGTGGGGTAGCCACTCTCCGTCTCACTTCACTTAATAAACTCTCTTTCACTTTAAATCCTATGCTGGTCCATCTTTGAATGCTTTCCTGCGTGAAGCCAAGAACCCACAGTGGGGTGCAGACCCTTGGTCCCTTGACCTCTGGATGCTGGCATAACTAAAGCCACTGGTTGAACGTTCTGACATGGAGCCTATTGCTTCCTAGGCTTTGACTTCACTGGATTTTTCTCAGTCCCTGTTACTGACATGCTCCCGAGACAGCCTTTATTTTGCCCTTCCCTGTCCCCTCCCTTCCCGTTAGTCCAGCTCCCTCTCAGAATTTATCAGGTTGCATCATTGGCTCAAGGATCCCTTTGATGACAACGCTTCCAAGGGAATCTCCCAAAAGCTGGTTTGACTAGAGATGCCACCAAGAATGGTTCAGAAACCTTCAGGTGAATCCTTAGGTGTCAGAAATTTCACAGGATTCCTCAAACACGGTTAAATTCCAACTCCCCACACCAGTCTGTCTCTCCTACGTGGATGCCTTCTTCATCTTGCTGGGGCTCTGACACCAGTGCTAGTTGTCCGCCTCCCCAAAGTCTGTGTGTATACCCTCTTCACTCTGCTCAGGCTCTGAGCCCACACACCAAGCTGCCGCTCCATGTCTTCTCTAATGGTTTGGAAATATGTGTGCAAATTCTTTGATATTCCTTTCTTCAAAAAGTGGAAACCCTCTCCTTGACAGGGACCGGAATTTAGCAACTCACTTCTAATGAATAAAATGTGATGGAAATGATACCACATGACCTTCTAGTCTAGGGAGTAAAAAACATGGCTTCTTCCTGGCTTACTCTCAGGGATCACTGGCTCCCAGGAAAGCCAGTTGCCATGTTTTGAGAGTTGCAGATGGAAAAGGGGTCCACGTTCTTGGTGGTCATGAATAAAGAATTGGACTGACCACACAGATATTGTGAAGCAAAGCAAGTAGGAAATTTATTAAGGGAAGTACACTTCCCAAGACAAGGAAGTGGACCATCTCTGACCCGGAAAAATGGCTCCCTTCTATCGAATGGTTACAGGCCTTATAGGGTTTTTACTTAAACTTCTACACATGTGATTTCCCACAATCCTCCTTGATTGCCCACTCAGGGAGGAAACCACAATGCTAATTATTATCAGCTGTCACAAGGCAGTTTTTTTTTCCAGAAATCAGGATGCTGACTGATGACAGATGCAGTGTCTCAGGATTTCCTATATTCTATCTCCAGCCTCAACTCCCCCCTCAACTCCCTCCTGAGAGACATGGTTCCCCCCTGAGAGACATGGTTCACAAAAATTCTTTTTTTGGGTTGCTGAGGAAGGTGGCCAGTCTTCTATATTTATTTTCTTCTGAAATGGGACAACAGACCCTACCTGCTGAGAACCATGAAACTCTCGCCCTATCTTCTTTAGTGGTTGGGGGGGAGCTCCTAAGACTGGCATGGACACTGGGTCTTGTAAGGTGTTGGCATCAGATTCTTTAGGGATTGATTGAAGACCCTGGAGCATCATGATGCTGATGTGGCACTGTTTAAGGCTGGAAAGAGACTAGGGCCAGAGGTTAGAATTATCTATTGATAGTTTGTTTGGCCCAAAATACTATAGGGGTATTTCTCGCCCACTCTATTGTGGTTGGCGATGGCAACCCATCAACTGTTAGAAGTATCATCCCAGAACAAATCCTCGATGATTTAGAAAAGAGAGTTATTGACCAAGAAAGAGCAGCGAAAGTGCAGATTGTTAGCAAGAAAAGGTTTCATATTGACTTATCTTTAAGGTTTCTTCTTTTTGAACAGGAATTTGAGGTCTTCTAAGTGTTCACAGGCATAGGTAGAGGCCAGATTCTTCTGCTGGTCTGGGGGAGGGTCTGCTGGCTTTACTCTGGAAATATGGACTCAACTATCTATCCCTAGCAGCTTCACAGATATGGGGGTACTTAGGACAACCTGGTAGGGTCCCTTTCATTTAGGGCTAAGTTTTTCTGTAGGGGATCCCTCTTTCTAAGTTTTCAGAAGCATCCAATCCCCCAGAGGTACAGTGGCCTGGAATTCTTTGTGAGCAGGTGCGGCTGTATTTCCATATTCCTGAATTACTTTTCATACCTGTCCTAAGTTTATTATTTTATGCTTAACTACTTGATGGGCCTTTGTAGCAAATATCAGATCTAGAGTTAAGTAAGTCCTACCATATAGCATCTCTAATGGACTGAATCTAGTATTGACCATAGGGGAGCCCCTGATTCTCATGAGTGTTATAGGTAGTAATTTAACCCAATTTTCATAAGTTTTTGACAGAGCTTTGCCAATGCCCTTTTCAAGATCTGATTTGCCTGTTTTACCTTCCCAGAGGACTGAGGTCTCCAAGGAGAGTGAAGGTAACTTTTTATGTCTGGAAGCTCAGAGATTGATTGAATGATCTTTGATGTAAAGGATGACCCATTACCACTTTGTAGGAAACATGGGAGACCAAATCGGGGTATTATTTCCTTTTGGAGAGTTTTTGCTACTTCTGTGGCCTTCTCTGTCCTTGTTGAAAAAGCCTCAGTCAATCCAGTAAAGTATCTATCCTTTATTTATATCCTCTACAGGGAGGTATTTTGGCAAAGTCAATCTGTCAATCTTGGCTGAATAGGCTCTAACAGTGGGGGAAGGGATTTTTCTTCCCCCAGGGTTGTTGTAGGCTCAAAAGGTACAGGCCTGTCAAATATTCTTTATAATAGTTGCTAGTCCTTTGCCTACAAATAATTTGTTAACAATTGTTGTTGTGGCATCCCTTCCTATGTAGAAGGAGTCATGCAGAGCCTTTAAAAATTTCCACTGGGAGGCCTGGGGAAGGAAGAGGTTTTAGCCAATGCATGTCCAAGGTCCTTCATGGATGCCCTCTTGCTCCGAAGCCCAAGATATCTCCCCAGATGAATAGTTGGACTCAATATCTGAGCTGTTCACAGAGGGGAATAAGTTCAGTTGTTCGACAGTCCCTAGTGCTGCCTTCTTTGACTCTTGGTCTGCCCTTCTATTTCCCTGGGAGATAGGGGACATATCCTTCTGGTGACCTTTGCAATGCATGACTGCCACTTGTTCAGAGCACCTAACTGCTTCTAATAAATTTAGGATACTTGGTCCATGTTGCATGGGGGAATTCCTGACAGTAAGGAGCCCTGCCTTTCTTTCCATGTGGCAGCATAAGCAGGCAGAACAAGGAAGGTATATTTGGAATCTCTATAGATATTAATCCTTTTTTCCGTGTCTTAGAATAAAAGCCTGGGCAAGGGCCATAATTTCGGCCTTTTGGGCTGAGGTTGAGGGTGGAAGGGGTCGTGCCCCAATGGTGTCACATAAACTATTGCATATCCCACCTTGCATTGTCCATTCTGTACAAAGCTGCTTCCATCAGTGAACCACACTTTGCCAGCGTTTTCTAAGGCTTAGTAAGCAAATCAGTTCTACTGGAATAGATAAGATTAATAATCTCTGAACAGGAACGAGTCAAGTCTGGTCATGATTCTATAGGTATTGAGGAGGTTACATTTAAGTTATCACAGGTTTTTACAGTTATTTCAGGATTGTCCAGAAGAAGGGCCTGATATCTGGTCAATCTATTTCCTATTAACCAGAGATGCCTTTTTCATTTCTAATACGCCTTGTACCTGAGGTGGAATTAAGACCTTTAACTTCTGCCCAAGAGTTTACTTAGCAGCTTCCTCTGTTAACACGGCTGTGGCTGCAACTACTCTTAGACATGGAGGCCACCTGGTTGTTGCTACATTGTCTAGATTTTTACAGAAATATACGACCTGCTCAGGTTCATTGGACTATGACCCCTAAGGTTATTGCCTGCTTCTCTGCTGTGTATAAAGAGAAAGGCTTGTTTAAGTTAGGAATACCCAGGGCTGGGGCCTTGACTAGGGCCTTCTTGATTTTATTAATAGCCTGATCATATTCCTTTCCGCATATAATGGGTTTGGTGTCTGGTCCCTTAGTAGCTTCATATAAAGGTTTTGCAACTAATCCAAAGCTTGGGACCCAAATTCTGCAATATCCAGCCACTCGCAAGAAAGAGCAGATGGTAGCAGGTGATATTAGGTCAATGATGCTTTTATTCTTGCTTGTGATGGTTATCTAGATCCTGGGGTTAGGATGTATCCTAAATAGTTTACTTTTTAGCGCTGGTTGGTGTGGCTTAGTGGACTGAGAGCTAGTTGCGAATCAAAAGGTTGCCAGTTTGATTCCCAGTCAGGGTACGTGCTTGGGTTGTGGGTCAGGTCCCTGGTTGGGGGTGTGGGAGAGGCAGCCAACTGATGTTTCTCTCTCCCTCTCTTTCTCAACCTCCCTTCTTCTCTCTCTAAAAATAAATAAATGTCATCTTTAAAAAAATAGTTTACTTTCTGTCTGGTAACTTTGGCCTTTTTCTTAGAGACTCAATATCCCTGGTCCCCAAGGAAGTTCAGAGTTTGGATAGTGTTATGGTCTGAGGCTTCCTTCAATGGCTGCAGACTAGAACATCATCTATATATTGTAAGACGGCTCGCTCTTATAGTTGTAATTCCCTTAGATCCCTTTCTTATGCTTTTGCAAATAGATGAGGGCTATCTTTAAACCCTTGTCATAATACCATCCAAGCATATTGCTGATGGGTCATTGTTTTGGGGTCTGTCCACTCAAATGCAAATAGGTATTGGGAATCTGGGTGGGCAGGGATGCAAAAGAAGACATCTCTTAGTCTAAAACTGTGTACCACCGAGTATAGTCCCGTACTTAAGTGAGTGTGGTGTAAGCATTGGTTACGAGAGGATGTAGGGGAAATACAGCCTCGTAAACTAGTCTTACATCCTCGACCAATCTGTACTCCCTTGTTGGTTTAAGGATAGAGGAGAATTGCAGTATTGGGCTGACAGGGCACTAGCAGCCTGTGTGTTATGAATTTCTCTCTGATGGGCTGCAGACCCTCCAGAGCCTCCTGTTTGATAGGAAAATGTTTCCTATGGGGATAGGCCGCCCCAGGATTTAAGCAAATTTGAACTGGTTGGACTGTCTTAGTTTTTTCAGGAACTCGAGTTCCAAACTATGGGACCTACTTTTTGTAAAATTTGTTCTGGGATGCCATTTTCTAGTTTAATTTCACTGGCTAACATAATTTTAAAGATCTTAACTGGGATCTCCTAAAGCCTCAAAATGGCCCCTAACTTGGGCAAGAGGTCTTGTCCTGGTAATGGTATAGGACATTATGGAATAATTAGGAAAGAATATTTAAAAATTTGGCTTTCAAATTGACAGGGGACAGAGGATATATAAAAACAAGTTCGAGATTTTCTTTCGACTCCCATAATATTGATTGAACTAGAGGAGAGAGGAGCAGCGTAAGAATTGAGAACAGACTAAGTGGCTCCAGTATCAACAAGAAAGTTAATTTTCTTACAGGTGCCATATCAAGGGTTAGCTGGGGTTTCTCATTAGAGACTGAAATGCTGGTGTGGGCTGGGGCCAGTCTGTACCCTGGGCACCCTCAGTCCTTGTGCAGCCATGGCCTTAGGTGATAACCCCTTACCACTCTGGGATTGGGAGCAGTCTACCTCCCAGGGCCAGATATCAGGGTTTGCACATTCGCACATGGGATATGGTTCTGGGGGTGGCCTAGTATAATCCCTTGCCCAGTGTCCAGAACGTTTGTACTTAAAGCATGTTCGACCATTTTGCCCTTGCCATTTTTGTGGCTTTCCCAGGTTACCTTGATGTGGCTTGACATTGCCAACGGTGCTGCTAACAGCTCACATCATTAGGTTGGCTTGCTTTTCCTCCCTCTTTTTTGTATGCTGGCTCTGCTCTTTCTTTTGTTCCAAGTCACGATTGTTAAAGACAGAAGGCAATACCTATCAGCTGGGCTACAGGAGTTTGTGGGCCCATTTGGAATTTCCGAAGCTTTCTACAAACATCAGGGACTGACTGGCAGATAAAGTGCTGTCCTATTAATACTTGACCCTCTGGAGAGGATGGGTCTAAATTAGTATATTTCCGGAATGCCCCCACCAGTTGGTCATAGAAGAGAGCAGGGTGCTCTTCCTCTCCCTGTGTTACTTCTCTGATTATATCATAATTCTTGTTTTTTTAATATAATTTTTTTATCCAGCCAATAAACACTGTATCAAGATGTTTTATTTCTGTTCCCTCTCACTGTATCATAGTCCCATTTGGAGCCCTGATCTGGGACTGCCTGAGCTGCAGGTCCTACCTCATTGAGGTTTTGAGCGTGTAATTTGTCTGCATGTTTGTGGGCGTCTTCCCAAATTCATTGCTTCCCTTCTGGAGAGAAACAGGTGGTCAGGATTATGTAAATGTCTCTCCTGGACATATCAAAGGCAAGGGTTAAGGTTTGGAAGTTACTATTGAAGCATGACGGATCCTCACAGAAGTTTCCTAGTCTATCTTCGCACTGTTGTAGGTCAGTTATTGAAAAGGGTACATGTACCTGGAAAGGGCTTTTTCGGTGCCTGCTACTTCCCTCAGGGGCAGGAGGGCAGGAGCAGTGGGGAGATATGAGGCTCTGCTCTGGGTATGCCCTGCTGGACTGGTTTCTGGTAGTAGGGTGGAGGAGAGGTTAATTCCTCTGAGTTAGGAAAAGAGGCTTCGGGACTTAGGGGCCTACTTGCTTCCCCCTAAGAGACAAGTGGGGAACTTCGAAGGGGGTCATCTAGAATGTCATTATTGATCCTTAGAGGGGCTGCCTCCCTTGTCCCAGAACAAAGGGCTGGATTGTGATACAGTGTCATGAAGCCTTGAACATAGGGAACCTCTGACCATTTGCCTAACCTTCTACGAAACAGGTCTAACTGGAATATGGTGTTGCAATTTTTGCTTCCATTTTCGAGCCAAACTTCCCCATCTCCTAGTTTATACTGAGGCCAACCCATACTATAAAAGAAAATTAGCCTCTTTTTCTTGAGATCTTGGGGTCACATTTTTCCCAGTTTCTAAGAATGCATCCCAAAAGGGATCCTGAGGGGATAAAAGGTGTATTACCCACCTTGTCCATTGCATACTTGGGGAAAAGAAAAAGAGAGTGGAATTCTCTTGCTCTGTAGAGGTGTCCTTTTCATTTGCCTAAGTAGTTCTCTAGTGGGTTATAGGGCATCCCCCATTATCCCACCATTCTGAGCTATCAGATGTCTGCAAAAACTAAGAGAGCTTGAGTGTGCTGATCAGCAGAAAACAGAGTTGCCATGGGATAATTGTACCCTCTTTCCTGGTATCTAATTCAGAGGTTTCAGTTAAATTGGACATGGCCTGCCTCACGAAGAGTCTGGCTTATCTGAACCCCTGCAAGGAGTTTTAGGGAGGGGACTGTACTAGTCATTTGAAATATTTCCCAGGACCAAAAGAAAAACTGCTGTTAAAGTAACAGAGAAAATTGATTAACTCTTCTCTGTTCCTCATCCCTGATTAACTCAAACTAGTTTCCTCTGCTCCTCTGCTTCTATTTGAAATAGTTTCAGAATTGATTAACTCCTAGTTTCTTCTGCTCCTCTGCTTCTCATAATTGATTACTACCTCTGCTTTTCCTCATCTTTTTTACAAACCTAACCTGGGTTGGGAAGGCCTCCAAAAGGATTTTAAAAGGCTCACCAACCTTGATCCCAGTTCAGCAAAAGCAGACACACAGGGAAAAGGTGCAAATAGAGAGGTCAAAATTCAGTGGATAAAGCAAGTCTTAGGAGGAATGTGGTTGGCTTGTAAATGAGACTGCTAGTACGGGAGGACATAGCAAAGAAGGGAGGTGAACCTGGCAACACTTTCTAAGAGTTATAATAGTCCTGAATGCAAAGCTGCACAGAAGGGGCAATGTTATGTTTTACATTGTGCTTCCATGCATGGATATTGTCTTGTGCCTGGCGGGAAGCTAGTCTCTAACCCCAATCCATGACCAGGTAATTCTCACATGGGAGTCTTTTTAGGTGGTAGATGTCCTTTTGGCTCTTAACTGCCCAACCCATGCCATGCAAAAGCAACAAAGTCTCTTCAAAGAGCCAGAGTGTCCCAAGGCATAAAGGAGAGAGAGAGAACGAAAGTCTCCTCCAACCACTGGGGAGGGTGAAAGGGGTTGTCTTTCCACTCTAGTGTTTTCATGGAAGACCTCCTGGCTGGCTTGCCAAATTGTTGCAGATGGAGATGGGGTATAGGCTCTTGGTGGTAGTGAACAAAGACTTGGACTAATAACACAGATATTGTAAAGCAAAGCAAGCAGGAAATGTATTAAGGAAAGTGCACTTCCCAAGACATAGGAGTGGGCCATCTCTGGCCAGGGAATGGTCCCCTTCTATTGAATGGTTACAGGCTTCATAGGGTTTTTACTTAAACTTCTACACATGCAAATTCTCACAATCCTCTTTTTTTTTAATTTTTTAAAATTTATTTTTATTTTTAGACAGAGGGGAAGGGAGGGAGAGAAGCATCAATGTGTGTTTGTCTCTCATGCGCCCCCCGACCTTACTGGGGACCTGGCCCACAACCCAGGCATGTGCCCTGACTGGGGAATCGAACCAGCGACCCCTTAGTTTGCAGGCTGAAGTTCAATTCACTGAGCTACACCAGCTGGTGCTCACAATCCTCCTTGACTGTCCACTCAGGAAGAAAACCACAATGCTAATTATTATCAGCTGCCACAAAGGTGATTTTCAGAAGTCGGGATGCTGACTGATGACAACTACAGTGTCTCAGGATCTTCTATTCTATCTCCTGCCTCATGAGGCCACTCAACAGTACTGTGAAGATGGCTGTGTGGATAGGCCCACATGGAAAGAAGCCAACTTGTTAGCACTGACTTCCCAGGTATGAAGTAGCCACCTTATAGAAGCTGATCCCCAGTCTCAACCAACACTTCAGGGGATTTCATCCCTTAGTCACTACGTCTGCCAGCCAAGGTCCCAGATGTCACAGAACACAAAAAAGCCATTCCTTCTGTGCCCTGTCTGTATTGACCTGCAGAGACAGTGAGGTAGTGAAAGATTATTGTTCTAACCTACTAAAGTTGAGGGTAATTTCTTATGCCATGGGAGACAGATAACTAACACAGTTTCATTACCCCGCTCAGGCTGTGGCACTTCACTGAGCTCCTCCTCTGCATGTTGTCCTTCTCACCCTTCTTGGGCTCTGACACCTATGCAAGACCACTGTCCTGTGTGAATGCCTTCCTCTGACAGTTCACATTCCGACTCTCTATGCCAGACAGCCCTCCTGTGCAAATACTCTCCTTACCCTTACCCAATTCACTTGCACAAGGAACTTTGCCTCCATTGGTCCTCTCTCTTAGGGCACAAATGCTTTCCTTCCTCTGTCTTACCTAATACTTTTAGGATTGAATTTTTCAGGAAGGTAAGGGAAAAGAAGAGGAGGGAAGGGTAGAAGTAAAGGGAAATGGAAAAAGAAAAAGAATTTATGACCTTGTTTTTATCAATCTCTTTTCTTAAATTGTCCTATAGAATTCAAAGAATTGGCATCACCCATAATTCTTGAATTCCTCATTTTCTGTATGATATTTTTTGTGACAGCAGCTGGGGCCCCCAGAGCCTTGTCTCAATGGGTACTTCATTATGGGAAACCCTAAGCAATAGCTAACTCACTTATCTCATCACCACATGCCATAACTTGAAAGTTCCCGTCCCTAAAGAATTACTGTTAGTTATCTATTGGTGTATAACGAATTACTCTACAGTTTAGGAACTTAATACATACTTATTATCTCACAGTGTCTGTGAGGCAGGAATCTGGGCACAGTTTATCTGCACCCTTTATATCAAGGTTGCAATCAAGGTATCAGTCAAGGCTGTGGTCTCCTCTGAAGACATAACTGGTGAAGGATCCAGGTTCATGCTCACTCATTTGGTGGCTGACAGGATTCAGTTCCTTAAGAGCTGTTGGTCAGAAATCACCCTCAGCTCCTTGTCATTTGGACCTCTCCAACATGTTAGCTTGCTTTATTAAAGTGTGCAAACATAGAAGGCAATAGAGCAAGGTAGAAGTCATAGTCTTTTGTAACCTAATCATGGAAGTGATATCCCATCACTTTTGTCAAATTCTATTTGTTAGAAGCAAATCATTAGGTCTGTGTTACACAATAGCCTGAATCGCAGGAGCCATCTTAAAGGCCCGCCTACCACAGTTATCTTCCGCCCTATCTAGCAAAGATGAGCAGCCTCGGGTCCTCTCCATTTCCCTGAGAGTCTGTTGCTTACACCTCACAGCTCACATGAACTACTGTTCTATTGAGGGTTCTTCATTGCAAAATTAAAAACCAATTTTGGTTAACTGAAACAAAAATTTTCTCTATAAAATTAGGTTTAGAGTTCTAAAAAGTTCTTAGTATTCTTAAAAACTACCACTAGGCATGTAGGGAACACTTTATGATGTTTTGAATGAGGAAGTGAGAAAATTAATGTAGAAATGAATGAATTAACAACTTCTCTGGTAGTAGGTGGCTGTTATCTGGTGATATATTCAGCTAGGGAAAACTTTTTTTTTTTTAATCTCTGTTCTTATTTATTTGTTACTCTTAGAAAATCTCATTCTTGACTGGACTTGGGTTTAGAAGATTTCAGGGCAGCCTATAACTCTTGGCAATCTGTTCCCAGCATTTTTCTTGGCCTCCTTCATTCTCTTAGCCAAAAGGTTAGCATATTCTGTGACCTCTTCCTTATTTTTCTTAGTACATTGTTTCTTCAGAGTAATATGTGATGTTTGGGTTGCAGGATACGTGGAGTAACAAGACGCTCAATATTGGATGCTTTGGACGTAGGTTTCTCACCCTCTTTATTTAGGGGTTTTCTCACAACATATTGGCATACATCATCTTTAGAAACATCGAAGTTTGTGGATTCTGCTAGCTCTTTTGGGCCCCAGGTGATGAGGCACAGTAGTATCAGTGAGACCAGGAATATCTTTCTCCACACCACCACTACCCTTTTTTTTTTTTAACAATGACTCAGTTGAGAACATTAAGATTGGCATCCACAGTGCAACCAGGAACGGATTTGCACTTTCTTTCTCCAGGCCCCCTTGGTCTACAACAGGAACGCCCCTTACTCAGTACAGACTCCCTGCTTTATGAGGAAACCTTGTTGGTCATTCCCACCACAGATTTGAACCCTTTCATTCTTCACCCAGGATGTCAGCAGCAACTGCTGTTGCCATACACTTCTCATAAAAGGCATGAAGTTTGCATTCATTGTCCACTTCAATGAGTTTCTGGCAGCCAGAAAGAAATGTTCAGCTTCATCCCAAAGCAGCTGACAGCCTCCAAGGAGCCACAAAAAAAAAGCCAGCTTGAAAGAACTCTTAAAAACTGGAATTTAATACTATGAAGTTTTTTTTTGTTTTTTTTTTAAGCAGGATACCTATATTCACTCACTTGGAAAGTTGTCGACAACAGTGAAAAAAGCAAGTTCTAGGATATGACCTTGTTCTGAACAAGAATTCAGTACATTTAATTCCAAGAAGTTATCAACTTTTAAAGTGTCCAGGAGCAAAATTTAAAACAAGATCATGGTGGAGCTAAAAATTGGTGGTTTGGAATTTTTTTGAGAGAATTAGGGAAGAATAATCTCCCAGAACATACTGGATACTTCAAATAGAATCAATATTGGTGACTCCACTATGTCTTTGCAGAAGGGACTTTACCAATTTTCTGTTGCTGTGTCACACATTATTCCAAAACTTTGTGACTTAAAACAATGGCATTCATTTTATTATTACCTCTCTCCATTCCTGGAGTTGACAGAGTTCAGGTAGGTAGCTCTCAATGGACTATCTCATGTAGCTGTAGTCAAACCATGGCTGGAGGTTGAAGGTTTTCTTACAGTTAGATAGCCCGACCCCTATGTGGCTTTTCCAGGTGGTCTAGGTCTCCTCACAGCATGGCAGCTGGATTTCATGAATGAGGATCCCAAGAAGAAGGAGGCAGGCAAAAGCAGATCAACTTTTATGACCTCACCCAGGAAGTAATGCCACATCATGTCCTCTGTATTCTAATTGTTATAAGCAAATCACTAGGGGTGGCCCATATTCGATGGAAGGAGGAGAATTAGACTGCACTCCCAATGGAAGAGTCTCCAAGAATTTGTAAGTATGTTTTAAAAACCATTACAAGAGCCATTAAGGAGAATACTCTGGGCTCTGCAAAGCCTTCCTGGACAAATGAAGTGACAACTGATAATAAGGAGCACACACACCAACTTCGGGAAAGACAGAAGAGGGACTACGCCCTGGCTGTGCAGTGGTTTAGGGCATGGAGCAGGCAAAGAGTACCTCCTCTATGCCCAGTGCTGGACCTCATCTCAGGAGCCCAATTTGCCCACTCTTCAAGCAAGCTCCGTCTTGGGTAATGCAGTCTGACTTGGCAAAAGGTGCAGACAGACCTGTTTTCCCAGCCAGGTTATGCCATTTACTAACTCTTAAATTTGGATGAGTTACTCCCTATCTCTTTAGGGATTATATCAGTCAGGGCCTTGGCAGAAAACAGGTGACACCTCTGCTGGGTCTGGAGGACAATATCTGGAGACAGAGAGGCTGTGTGAAGGGCCACGTTATGGGAGATGGGACCATCAGTGGCAGGACCCAGTCAGGCAGCGGAAAGTCTGCAGAGGGACCTGGGGAACCAGCACCTCAGGTGCTCTCTCCTCTGTGTGCCATCTCCTGCTAGTGCTCCTCATTGACCAAAACCAAGGGGAAGCTGAGGAGGGAAGAGCTGGCTGATGCTGTCTCAGGTTAGCCTCTGGGGCACACAGTGGGTGCAGAGGGGTGAAAAGTAGACATGGAACAGGAAACAGAAGACAGCTGGCACAGGGATTAAATAGAAAAATGTAGCCCTGGAAGGGTGGTTCAGTGGTTGGAGTGTCATCCCACACACCAAAATGTTTCAGGTTCGATCCCTGGTCAGGGCATATACCTAGGTTACAAGTTCTATCCCCTGTCTGGGTGCACAAGGGATGCAACAGGTTGATGTTTCTCTCTCTCTCTCTCTCTGTCTCTCTTTCTCTCTCTCTTCTTCTCTCCTTTGCCCTCTCTCTGAAATCAGTAAATACGTCCTCACATGAGGATTTTTAAAAAATCATCTATAGTCCCATGCCCTGACACAGCAACTTTTAGGGTGGGTGGGGCAGGGCGTGGTAGGTTGGTATGTTTTCTGGTTTTTGTTATGTAAATTCATACTGTTGTATAACTATAGATCACTTTCTCCATTAAGTGTTTCTCGGTGGTTCAATGGTTCAACAAAGACTTCATAATTATCACATTTTAATCATTGCATTATATCCATTGAGAAGATATGCTGTAATTTATATAGCATTCCCCTATTGTGGTACATTTACTACATTATTGTAGACTTTGTTTTGTTTTTGTTTTTTTGTTTTTTTGCTTTTAGAAGAAAATGTTACCAGGGACATACATTTTTATATAACAAAGTTGGTAAAGGAGGCTGAAGTGTGATTCTGGGATGTGGGCCTAAAGATGAGATACATGGCATGAATACCAAAGACTAAGCTAAGTCCTCAATGTTGGGGAAACTTTCTGCTTTGCTAAAACAAACATGCTTGGGCCTCTAAACAGCCAGGATATGGAATGGAAAGCTCATGGTCATACAGGCTTGGGTGCATAGCCCTTGCTTTGTGATGTTATACATTAAAAAAGTAATTATACCACACTGATATAACACGTCATACTCTTAGAATACCAACTGTGGGGGTTCAGAATGAGCCACCCCAAAACATGCCTCAGTGGGATGAGACTTAGTTTGTGCTAAAGTTTGTGCAAACTTTTGCTTTGGCTCAAGGGAAACTTCAGCCCCTCCCTTTAATTACCAGAACTTGAGTTAGGGGCCTTGCCCATAAGGGATTATCAGTAATAATCTCATTTTGACTCACATATATGTCAGAGTAAACTTTTATTTACTAAACATCTGCTCTCCTTAACCTGCAATGACCCTTTGAAGCCCCCAAGGTGCATTACCTCATCCCTAGCTCAGAATGTTTTTTCTAAAAAAATAATTTATTTTATTAATCCTTACCCGAGGGTATGCAAATTGATTTCAAAGAAAGGGGAAGGGAAAGAGAAAGACAGAGAGAGAGAAATGAAACATGGTTTGGTTGCCTCCCTAACGTGCCCCAACTGGGTATGAACCCGAAGCCTAGGTATGTGCCCTGACTAGGGACTGAACCCGAAAACTTTTGGTGTACAGGATGGCACTCCAGCCAACTGAGCTACTTGACCAGGATGCCCAGGATGTCTTATATGCATCAATCACACTTTCTGCCTCTGAACTTTTCATGCATGCAGGGTCTCTTACCCTCTCATGTATGTGGGATTTCTATACATATGTATGTATTGAATTTGGCTATTTTCTCTTGCTAATCTGTTTCATGTTTATTTGATTATTAGGCCAGCCAAAAGAACCTTGAGTGTGGAGGAAAGTTTGTTCCTCCTCCACACTATTATTTAAAAAAGAAAAAGAACCCTGGCTGGTGTGGCTCAGTGGGTTGGGTGTCCTCCCACAGGGCGAGGGGTGCCCAGTTTGATTTCCAGTCAGGGCACGTGCCTGCACTGCTGGTTAGGTCCCCAGTTTGGTGGGGCAGGGGGGCATACAGGAGGTAACTGATCAATGTTTCTCTTGCATATGGATGCTTGTCTCCCTCTCTTTCTCCCTCCCTTCCCCCCTCTCTAAAAATAAATAAATAAGATCTTTTAAAAAAAAAAAGAAGATGTGTTGACAAGGATGTGGAGAACTTGGAACCCTCATACATTACTAGTAAAAATATAAGATGTAGTTTCTGTGAAAAACAGTGTGGTAAGTTCTCAAAAAGTTAAATATTGAATTATCATATGGTTCAGTAATCTCACCCTTGAGCATGGACCCAAAAGAACTGAAAACAGGCACTTGAACAGATAACTGTACACCAGTCTTCATAGTTGCATTATTGACAACAGCTAAAAGATACAAACAACCCATGTCTATCAACAGATGAATGGATAGACAAAATGTGGTACATGTGTACAATGGAATATTACTCAGCCTTAAAAGGGAGATTCTCTTACATAATATAATGTAGATGAACCTTGAAAACATTTTTCTAAGTGAAATAAGCCAGGCACAAAGGGACAAAAAAAAAAAAAAATATATATATATATAAAGATTTTATTTATTTTTAGACCAAAGGGAAGGGAGGGAGAAAGAGAGGGAGAGAAACATCAATGCGTGGTTGCCCCTTGCACGCCCCTTACTGGGGTCCTAGCCCACAACCCAGGCATAGGCCCTGACTGGGGAATTGAACTGCAATCCTTCGGTTTGCAGGCCAACGCTCAATCCACTGAGCTACACCAGCCAGGGCATAAAGGGACAAATATTATATAATTCCACTTACATGAGGTACATAGACTAGGCAAATTCATAGAGACAGAGCACAGAATAGAGATACCAGAGATGTAGGGAGGGAAGAACATGGAGTTATTGTGTAATGGGTGTAGAGGTTGTTTGGAATGATGAACTAGCTCTGGAAATGAATAGTAGTGATGGTTTAACGACATTATGAATATACTTAGTGCCACTGAACTGTATACTTAAAAATGGTTAAAATAGCCCTGACCAGGTTGCTCAATTGGTTGGAGCATCATCCTGTACTCCAAAAGGTTGTGGGTTAAGTTCCTGGTCAGGGCACATACCTACGTTTGATCCCCAGTTGGGGTACGTTTGGGGGGCAACTGATTGTGTTTCTAACAGTGATGTTTCTCTCTCTCTCCCTCTCTCTCTCTCTTTCTCTCTCTCATTAGTTGACATATCCTTGGTTTAGGATTTTTAAAAACTGGTTGGAATAACAAAATTTATATTATATATTTTACAACAATAAAAAATATGTACATCCAAGTGAAAAAAGTAATTATAAATCCTCTTTTTGTAGTCTTATTGGGGTTTTCAGAGGATTAAAATTAGAGGCACATGATTAATTTGTTTGTTCATCTGCTCAGTGAATATGTGTTAAATGGATAAATGAATCATATCTAGTAGAAGTCTTTTGGATATATACAGAGGAACAATCACACAAACCTTCACCCCGAAGCCTTTTTCTGTCTTTTAAATTTCGAAAGGAGTGCAGAATATGAATCCATGATTGTTACTACAGAAAATCATTCAATTTCAAATTGTAAGTATGTGAAATTTCATTATCCCAGATCCTCTATCCTACTCTCACTCTCAAGTTTTTACTTCCAATTGCTAATTGGCTGAAACCTTCAATTGCATGTACCTGTCGAAGCACCCCGGAAGCTTCAGATACCAGCCTTAGCCAGAATCCAGGTCCAGCAGGCTCTTCCCAGGAAAGCCTCTTGTGTTATGTCTGATTTCCACCACCCGCCTCCTGCTGCCTTGTCTTTCTCTCCTTCTTCCTCTCCCTCTCTCTCCACCACCCCTGTCTTTTAAGACTGATAGGACTTTTGTACCCTGTTCTCTCTTTCTTTTCCACCAGAGGTACAGGCCTAGAGATCTCTGCTAGGTTGTGGGTTCCCTTATTTGCTCTGATTTCCAGCTAGAGAATCCCTGGCATAATCCAGGTGCCTGGATTTTTTGTCTATATAGTATACCACCATATGGATACACAATCATCTGTTTATCCATTTACCTACTGATGGATATTTATTTTATTTCTATATTTTGACCTTTTTATATAAAGCTAATACTCACATACAAGTCTTTGTGTGGATATATATTCTTTCTCTTGGGGGTGAAATTGCTGAATCTTATGTCAAGACTATATTTAATTTTGTATAAAAAATATTACCAAATTGCTTTTCTAATTGATTTTAGCAATTAACACTCATACCAGAAATACATGACTTCTGGTTTATCTCTACTTTCATAAACAAATGTCAGCCTTTTCAATTTTAGTTGATTTAGTGGGTGTGTAATGGTATCTGATCATAGTTTTAATTTGCATTTCCCTGATGATAACAGATGGTGATCATCTTTGTGTTCATTGGCCATTCATATACCTTTTTAAAAAGTTTTTATTTATTTTATTTTTAGATAGAAGGGAAGGGAGGGAGAAAGAGAGGGAGAGAAACATCACTGTGTGGTTGCCTCTCACGTGCCCCCTACTGGCGACCTGGCCTGCAACCCAGGCATGTGCCCTGACTGGGAATCAAACCAGTGACCCTTTGGCTCGCAGGTCAGTGCTCAATCCACTGAGCCCACCAGCCAGGGCTCACTTATATATCTTTGGTGAGATTTTTGTTTATATTTCATTGGGTTTATCCCTTATTCCATTTTTCTTAAATCTGTTAGAGTTGGTTTCTATTGCTCATAACTAATAACCCTGAAAGTAGAATTTAGAATCCAACAATAAACCCTTGCATTTACGGTTAACTGATTTCAACAAGGAGCCAAGACCATTCAATGGGAAAGAAACAGTGTTTTCAACAAATGATGCTAAGACAACTGAGTATCCACATGCATAAAAATGATGTCAAATCTCCACCTCACATCATGTGGAAAAATTAACTCAAATTAATTGGCAAGCCGTACTGTAAGAGCCAAAACTATAAAACCTTAGGAAAAAACACAGACTGAAACCTTCATGACCTTTACTAGATATGACACCAAACACACAAGGAAACATAGAGGAAAAAGATAACTGAACATCATAAAAATTAAAAACGTTGGGGATACAAATGACACCATCAACAATGTGAAAAGATAAAATGAGAGAATTACAAATTATACATCTGGAAAAGAACTGATTATATCCAGAATGTATAAAGAACTCTTACAAATTAACAATTAAAATCCAATTTAAAAATGGGCAGAAGACTTCCAGCCAAGATGGAGGTAAAGTAAATATACTTTGTCTCCTCACAAAACCAAAAGAAGGACAATAACAAATTTAAAAATGAAAAGCAACCACAACTGCCAGAAAATCGAACTGTATGGAAGTCCAACAACCAAGGAGTTAAAGAAGAAACATTCATTAAGACTGGTAGGAGCAGGGAGACAGGCATCTGGGGTGGAGAGGACGAATGGCAAGGCTGCAGCTGGAAGACCCGGGGGGTCCTACATTTATGTGCGCATAAACTTGGAGGAACAACAGGGGAGCGAGAAAGACTGTGCAATCCAGGTTCCAGCATGGGAAGAGAAAGCCTCAAACCTCTGGCTGTAAAATTCTGTAAGGGTAGCAGCAGCAGCGAGAGAAACTCCCAGCCTCACAGGAATATTTGTTGGAGAGACCCACAGGGTCCAGGAACATACACAAACCCATCCACACAGGAATCAGCACCAAAAGGGCCCAATTTGCTGTGGGTAGTGGGGGAAGTGAATGAAAGGGGGTGAAAGCTAAGCAAGTGGTATAGTTCCCTCTCTGACTCCTCCCCCATATACAGCACCATGAATCACAGTGAGTTGCTCCGCCCTGGTGAATACCTTAGGCTCTGCCCCTTATAATGTAACAGGTACACGGAGAGAAAGAAATATGGCCCAAATGAAAGAACAGATCAAAACTCCAGAAAAAATACAACTAAGCAACAAAGAGATAGCCAGCCTATCAGATGCAAAGTTCAAAACACTGGTAATCAGGGTGCTCATGGGAATGGTTGAGTATGGTTGCATAATAGAGGGAAAAATGAAGACTATGTAAAGTGAAATAAAGAAAAATATACAGGGAACCAACAGTGAAGGGAAGGAAACTGGGACTCAAATCAATGATTTTGAGCAGAAGGATGAAATAAACATTCAACTAAAATGGAATGAAGAAACAAGAATTCAAAAATATGAGGAGAGGCTTATGAACCTCTGGGACAATTTTAAATATTCCAACATCTGAATCATAGGGGTGCCAGAAGGAGAAGAGGAAGAGCAAGATGTTGAAAATTTATTTGAAAAAATAATGAAGAGGAACTTCCCCAATCTGGCAAAGGAAATAAGACTTCCAGGAAGTCCAGGAATCTCAGAGTCCTGAAGAAGTCAGACCCAAGGAAGCACACACCAAGGCACATCACAATTACATTACCCAAGATTAAAGGTATGGAGAGAATCTTCAAAGCAGCAAGAGAGAAGGAGGCAGTTACCTACAAAGGAGTTCTCATCAGACTGCCAGCTGATTTCTCAAAAGAAACCTTACAGGCAAGAAGGGGCTGGAAAGAAGTATTCAAAGTCATGAAAGGCAAGGACCTACATCCAAGAATACTCTATCCAACAAAGCTGTCATTTAGAATGGAAGTGTAGATAAAGTGCTTCCCAGATAAAGTAAAGTTAAAAGAGTTCATCATCACCAAGTCCTTATTATATGAAATGTTAAAGGGACTTATTAAAGAACAAAAAGATCAAAAGTATGAACAGTAAAATAACAACAAACTTACAACTATCAACAACCGAACCTAAAAAAATATAAACAAAATAAACTAAGCAAACAACTAGAACAGCAACAGAATCACAGAAATGGAGATCACATGGAGGGTTATCAGTGGGGAGGGAGAGGGAGTAGAAGGGGGAAAAAGGTACAGAGAATAAGAAGCATAAATGGTAGGTACAAAGTAGCCAGGGGGAGGTTAAGAATAGTATAGGAAAGGAAGAAACCAAAGAACTTATACGTACAATCCATGGACATGAATTAAGTGGGGCAATGCTGGTGGGAGGGGGGTGAAGGGCAGAGAGGAATAAAGGGAAGAAAAAAAAAATGGGACAACTGTAATAGCATAATCAATAAAATATATATAAAAAAATTAAAAAAGGTGATTAATAATGCAACTCTGTTACAATTAAGAAGTAACTATTTAATCTAGTGCTCCCCAACTGTGTTTCATAAAAAAGATGATAATTCTGTTCTATCAATAAAAGGTTCATAATAAAAAAAATGGGCAGAAGACTTGAATATACATTTCTCCAAAACAGATGATATTATAGAATAAATATGAGAGTCTTGGAGAACAAGGCATGGAAATACGCAGGTCCAGGGGAAACGATGCAGTCAGTCACAGCAAAAATTATGCTGTAAAATGAAACCAGTGATGTGAAATGAAGACACTACTGCATCTACTTGATCTGTTAACACAGGACCTGACACATCACCACCATCAGCCCTGGACTCTCTGCTGACATTGGTTCCAGGGTACCTTCACTCCCCCAGGACCTGGATGGTACCCTTGCTGCCACTGATGACCCTAGAAAGGATTCTTCAGACCACTAGCTCCCACTTCAGGTGCTGGAGAGATATAACTGATTGGCTGAGCCTGTGACATATGCATCTACACCCTATTTACAGAGGAAGCTGGAAAAGTGAGTATCTGATCTTCGTGGTTTCCATAGTGGAAAATGGTGGTTCTTACTTCCACCAAGAGTCATAGGTAGGTTCATATACTTGGCAACCTTAAAAAAAAGTCAACGCTCCATTTTACTGCCTAATTTTTCTTCTAGTTATAGATTACATTTTCTGGTTTGTTCAGTGTTTAGTAAATTTGAATGGGTGCTAGATATTGATTTACTTTGTTGAGTGCCTGAATTTTGTTGTCTTCCTTTACTAGGTGCTGGGTTTTGTTTTCATACCAGTTAGGTTACCCGAACTTCAGTTTGAGCCTTTGAGGCTTTTACTTTATTTATTTTTTAAAAGATTTTACTTATTTTATTTTTAGACAGAGGGGAAGGGAGGAAAAAAGAGAGGGAAAGAAACATCAATGTGTGGCTGCCTCTTGCGCGTCCCCTACTGGCGACCTGGTCTGCAACCCAGGCATGTGCCCTGACTGGGAATCAAACCTGCGACCCTTCGGTTCATAGGCCTGTTGACGCTCAATCCACTGGGCCACACCATCCAGGGAGATCCTTTGAGGCTTTTAAAAAGCTGTTGTTAAAGTAGATATAGAGACGCCTGTATTCTAGGAATAGCTTTGTCCTTTTACTAAGGCATGTCCCATCTGGGGACTCTACTGAATGCCCCAAGTGGTCAAATATAGATCTCTCCTCTGGTTGGTCAGAACTCAGATGTGTTTTAGCCCTTTGCAGGTTCTGGGAACCCGCAGCTCATAGCTTCTTGATTGCTTAATACCCAGCCTTGTGGAGTTTTGTCCTATGTATTCATTTTGGATTTCAGCAAAGATTCATGGAGATACCTATGGAGATTTTGAGAATTATTTTTCTGCACCATTCACTCCTCTCTGAACTATCCCCTGAATTTCTCGTCACAAGAGACACCCTGAGCTGTATCTCTGGCTCTCCACCTAAGTGAGATTGCTGAGCTCTGTTTGGCCTCCCCTTCCTTACTCCATTGTTTGAAATATGCCTTCTGGCAGAAAGCTGTGAAGATCATAGGGCTCAACTCCTTTATTTCCTTCCTTTCTACTATGTTAGTTGTGTGTTGCCTGCAACTCGATGTCTGAAAGCAATTGTTTCATGTAATTGTCCAGTTTTTGTTTGTTTTTTGGTGAGATGCTAAATCTGGTCCTTTTTATTCCATAATGGCCTGAAATGGAAGTCTGTCATTTGTTTTGACAATTGTTTCTAGAGTTTTTTCAAAATTTTATTTATTAATTTGAGAGAGAGAGAGAGAATGAATGAAAGAAAAAGAAACATCAATTTGTTATTCTTCCTGTTTATAAATTCATTGGTTGCTTCTTCTATGTACCCTGACCAGGGATCCAACCAGCATCCTTGGTGTGTGGGGACAATGTTATAACCAACGGAGCTAACCGGCCAGGGTTGTTGTGTTTTTTTGCAATGCAGAAATGTCTGAATGTTATATAATCAATTGACGGACTTTTTATTCTATGACTTCTAAAGTTTGGAGAAATTTGAAGTTAGAAATGACATCTCCACTCCACACTTAGGGAGGCATTCTGGGCCATGTCTTCATGCTGACTCTAACCTTGTTTGCCAGACAGTCATGTCTTTGTAAGCTTGACTTAAGCTCTTCTAACCTCTTTTCAAGATTGTCCTGCCCATCAGTGGAACTTTTATCTCATATATGTGAAGTGGGGTCAATGTGGCATTTTATCTACTCTTCCCAAAACAGTTATTTACGGTGTAAGTTGTATGCCATGAATTCTTTTGTGGGTTTGTTTTGTGTGTGTGTATGTGTGGGTTTTTTTGCTTTTGTTTTTTGTCATTGAAGTCAAGAGAAAACTTTGGGAATCCCAATATCTTGTCTATCAAAATGTTGTCTTTGTCATGAATGCCAAAAAACCTATTTTAAAACTCTAAGAGTTCTTCAATATCTGTGCCCATCAGACCTTAAGGCAGGATTGTGGGAAGGTCCTGGCTGACTGGGCTGGGGAGGGCCAGAAGGTACTAGAAGTGAACAGGGGAAAGCACAAAGGTTAATATTTCAACATATGCTTCTGCCACACCCTCTGACTTCTGTACTTTCTGATGCATCAGTCCAATAATGCCATCAAAAAAGAAAATACAGTTAGCCTGGTAGTACTTGCTCTTCATTCTGGGGCTCACTGCCTTTTTAGGTAAGCTCACAAAACAATCTCCCCCAAAACTGGGTCTAGAACATGGTTCGGGGCTGCAGGAAGCTCTCTATGGAGAACTCTTTTTGGGAACTGGAAAGGGTAACCAACTAGTTTTGTAGCTTATTTGCAGGTTTTCCAAAATGTAATTCAGCAGATCGGGGGACCTGTATTATTTAGCATAGTCATTTTACTAACACCTTCACCCATCTTTAGATCAACTGCCCCTTGGTGCACTTGGTTCTACACTTTTCAGTATCATAAACAATGTTTTTCTCCTAGTCATCTATCAATATTATGCCTTCAGTTTCTAGCAGAAGACTCTGTTTATTGCTTCATAAATTATTCTCACTCAAGTTTTGCATTCTTTGTCTTATTTGAAATATCAGTTGAATTCACCATTTTATATATCTTTTAAAATATTAAGTTGCTTTTCCTTCTGTGAGCTTAGTTGTTTATTTGTTTGTTTTTCTTATGGGGCACCACTCTCCGTATTAGTAATAGTGGCCTATCAACAGAAAAGTGAAGTGGAAAGCTTGTCTTGAGCTTGGAAACTAAGACACTGAGTGCCCCACCGTTAACAGAGATGTAGCATTTCCTGACCTGGCTGTACAACCATAGGACTTTCATGCAGATAGTCTTGAGGCTGCATTCATAGAGTCCACGGCAGCACTGGCCTCACCTCCCACCTAGCACACCATACAGGCCAGCTAATTACCCAGCCCCTCTCTTTGGTCCTGAGGTCAATAAACTACAGCTTTACTACAGCCTGCTGCCTTTTTACAAATAAAGTTTTTTTTTTGAACACAGACACTTATTTTTTTTTTGCTGTATTATCTATGCTTTCATGCTACAATGGCAAAGTTGGGCAATTGCAACAGAGACCACCTGGCCCACAAAGCCTAAAATATTTACTACTGGCCCTTTATGGAAAAAGTTTGCCAACCCCTGTCCTAGAGCACTGAAGCTGTGAAGGAAGTTTGGTACGTCCTCTTACTAGGTTGTTCCAGAGCTCTAACTGGGCATCAAGGAGCCATGTGACGTATGGTTATTGTTCTCAGACTTTTGGACTCCTATGTCATGGCTGATTCTCATTTCCTATTTGCTAAGCATAGTGTCTTAGTTTGCATAAGCCCAGAAGCAGATTTTGAGATAAGGATTTAAGTGAAAGTAACTTACTTGAGAAGGGATCCCTGGAAACCCCAGGAATGGCATGGTAAAGTAAGATAGGGAAGAAAGTCAATACAGAGTATGTTATCAAGCCAGTTACTATTGTGGGCAACTAGAGGTCATGCTATGGAGTTGTAGAAACCAGTGTAGAACACCTGCCTCACTGTTACTCCGCCTGAGGAGGGAGGGAGCTGGTGTATTTATGTACAGCTACTGCCTGCATTTAAGTAGAGCGCTACTACATTGAGGGATTAACCCTTTGTCTCTTCTGGACTTGTTTTGAGATCAGAGTGGGCTCCAGCAGTGAGACTGAGCTCACACACACACACACACACATACACATAGGCTCTAGAGAGAGAAAGGGAAAGAGAGAAAGAAACATTGATTTGCTGCCTCCCGCAACCTACGTATGTGCCCTGACCAGGAATCAAACCTGTGACCTTTCAGCATACATTCCAACCAACTGAGCCATCTGGCCAAGGCTAACAGATCTACTCTTGATGGACTATATAGTAAATAATGCCACAAGGGAAATCCTTGTACATCTGTCTCTGCTTAGTTTGGCAAATGTTTCCATGGGATAAATTTCAAGAAGTGCAATTGCTTGATCAAAGAGTACACATTCAAAATTTTGAAACTATTGCCAATTGAAAGAACTGTATAAAACTATATGCATAGTCATAACTTTGACTAAAAAAAAAAAAAGGTGGTCAGGGGGAGGCTGTGAGTGTGTGGGAAATTAAGAAGCCAAAGAACTGGTGAGTGCAGCCCATGGACATGGACTAAGAGGTGTGGGGATGGTGGGATGGGGTGCAGGGCAGAGGGGATAAAGGGGGGAAAATGGGACAACTGTAATAGCATACTCAATAAAATATACCACACACACACAAAACAAATAAAATTTAATGTAATTGGTTAAAAAAAATAAAAGGAAAGAAAGAAAGAAAAAAAGAAAGAAAGAAAGAAAGAAAGAAATGTTAAGAGCAGAGAAAAAGAAGAAAAAAAACTATGTGCATAGTCATAGAAAGTAAGGGCCAGTTACACCTCACTAACCCTGGGCATTTTCTAACCTTTTGCGAATTGTATTTTACATGTCTTTCCCCAATTTTCTATTGAAATGCCCATTTTTAATTTTATTTATATGAGCTCTTTATGTATTAAAGATAATATACAACCAAGATATTGACAAAATCAACACTAAACTCTGATGAAAAGACCAGACAAAACACCGCTTGCTTAAATTTGTTTGTCTTGCCCTGGCTGGTGTGGCTCAGTGGATTGAGTGCTGGCTTGAGAACCAAAGGGTTGCTGGTTTGATTCCCAGTCAGGGCACATGCCTGGGTTTGCAGGCCAGGTCCCCAGTAGGGGGCGCATGAGAGGCAGCCACACATTGATGTTTCTCTCTCCCTCTTTCTCCATTCTTTCCCCTCTCTCTAAAATAAATAAATAAATAAAACCTTGAAAAAAAATGCATGTCTTAAATTGATGAAGAGAATTCAGTGGTGCTAGGAAATCTATAGAGATTAGAATCATTCTGCAGGGCAGATGAGGGACAGATAAATTCCTAGGTCCTCCCAAAGCTTCTCCTGGGACACTCATTTGCAGTTAATACATCTGTGTGGGGTGTGTGTGTGTGTGTGTGTGTGTGTGTGTGTGTGTGTGTTGGAGGGAAGAGGAGGAACTCAGCTGCTCCTCCTCCAAGGCCACCTTTCTGTGTTCAAAGCTGAAGCAATTCTGCATGAAATCTGGTCAGAGCTGACAGCTCCTTATCAATTTAGGAATGAAATTACATACAATCTGACTACAGGGTGTGGTACACCAAAGCCTGGGCCAAGTGCCTTTTCCTTCCTTCCTTCTTTCTTCCTTCAGATTTTCCTTATTTATTTTTAGAGAGAGGGGAAGGGAGGGAGAAAGAGAGAGAGAGAAACATCCATCGGTTGCCTTTCGCACACCCTGCAACCAGGGTATGTTCCCTGACCAGGAATTGAACCAGTGATCTTTTGGTTTGCAGGACGATGCCCAACCCACTGACCCACACCACCCATGGCTGCATTTCTTGATTTATTGCGGCAAGATTCTTTGTACTTTTTAAAAGTAATTGTTTAGGAGCAAACAGGGGCAAAGGCAGAGGGGTCAGCAGGACCAGAAAAGCTTTATCTCCCTTAATTTCCATAAACTACTCTCAGACATCCTCCTCTCCACCCTTCATCATTATTCAAATAATTATCTGTTGTTTTGCAGTGAAATGTATAAATGAAAGCATCTTTGGAAAACTGCAGTTTAATTGATCTGTAATACGTTATTTAAATGAAAAGGTTGTGCATGCTATACATGTAGCTTGGAGAAAAGTCCTTGTGCCTTTTTGGAGTTGTCATTGGGTCGAAGGGAACAATCTCTCTAAAAGGTGACCTGGCTCCCCAGTTTGGGTGGGCAAACCTGGCTCTGGGGTTGGACACTGGCGGAGGACAGTGTGAGGAGGAACCCCCTCCCTGGCAAACCCTTGGTGTCCCCAAGTTCCCTTATCACTATTCACCACCATTACTTGTAAATGACAAAAGGAGATAGGGGAGTAGCTGCTTGAAATGACACACCGGTCCCTGGCCCACAGATCCCAGCTCCCGTACCCCTCAGTTCCTGTCATTAGATTGGGCAAAAAGAGGTGGCCCCTTCAGGTGATGGATGCAGGTGGGCAAGAGTCCAGCAAAGCTCCTCAGGACTACTCCAGTGGTTTGAAGGCTTTAGCCACAAACTGTAGCCTGTCCATCTCCCCTCGTGTGTCATTTTAGGAAACTGATTTTAGTTCAACCATGAGGATGTGGGTTTCAACATCATGATGGGTTAACTTCTGAACAGAACATTTGGAAATAAGGAGTCTTTGTTCTACCTTTAAAAATGTAATGAAAGTTTATTTACCAGATAGATATTAAACCATTTCTCTGTTGCTAAGCTCAGCCTGTCAAATTTTACAGACACCGTGGAGATGAATTGTTCTCCAAGGACAAGATATTTTCTGGGCCTTGCCCAGGCATGAAGCCAGGGAGGGGGTCCTCCTCCGCAACTGCCCGTCTCTGGAAAGAAGACCAGGGGTGGTCTCAGGCCAGCAGGCAACATCACAGGCTGTCCTTGTTGCTGTTGGATTTCGTTTTCCCACCCTGTGGCTTCTGATTAACCTTTTTCATTTTTCAACATATTCATGTACACGAAAAACCCCTTTTACAGATGCAGTCACTGAGCCCCAAGAGCTGCTATATCTGGACCCAGGTTCTGGGGCAAGGTGGGTTTGAGGGTGCTCCCCAGGGACGCACAGCAAGAGGACAGGAGGCCAGTCATCTTCCATCCCACCTGGGGCTTCCAGCATTTTTCTAGTAGTCTTAACACCAGGGGCTTCTCCTCTGCCCCTGAACTAAGTGCTTCATGGAGACAAAGAGCACCCTGGCAAGGCTGTGCTGAAACCTCTGTGCATGGAGGCCCAGCCTTCTGCCACCTGCAGCTCCCAGCTCCCAACCTTTGCCCTCGTAGGGACTCTGCAACCCCCCTTCCTCCATCCCCATGTCTGTGTGCAGTGTCCTGGGAGCCAGGGCCATCATAGCCATCCTGTCCTGGAATGGATGGTCCACAAATTTTACATCAAGGCTCAAATGGTACCTCTTCACCTGGTACCCTCTGCTGGAACCAGTTGTTGAAACAATTAATTATGTCTATTATTGGAGCAATTAACTAGTTACCGATGTGTCCACTTGCCCCATGGTGGGCTCCTGGAAGACAGGAGTTATTTCTCATACCTCTTTTAACCCCAAATCCTGGCACAAGAGCGCCCCAGTAGCGCTCCCACACCTTTTTGTGCCCAACCAGACTAAGAATGCTGTTCCCTTTCTGAGGAGCTGCAGTGCCACCCAGTGGCAGGATAGTTGTACTGAGGCTGCTGATGAGGGTCCTTCCGCCCTACTCCCTGCTGGGGAAGCCACTCACTGCAGGAGTTGAAGGTGATCAGCTTCAACCTTAGGGCCCTCCTGCATTCCACAGCAAAGGTCAAAATGAAACCAGAAAAGCCTGCGTTCCGGCTGCCTCTCACCTACCAGACCCAGGAAACAGAGATGGGGATTGAATCTTTATGGGTGCTTTATTCAGATGGCCAGCAATCTGAGAAGACGGCGGGTTTGTACCCTAACAGACCATCTTAAATTCCATTTTAAAATGGCCATTTTTATAAGAAACACAAAGTGTAGGTAGGGGTTTTGGAATTTAGGGAAAAGTTAATTGGATTAAAAAAAAACTTGCAGCATTCTCGCCCTGGGTGGTGGTCTTTAGCTATGTCCTAGGCCATGGTCATTTCACTCTGGAGTACAATGGCTCAGATACCATCTTGATTGCTTGAGACCTTCTGAGGCCCGAAAGTGGAACTACCTACGGTCTCCTGGGGTCAAGGCGGGTTATACCTTTAGTTCCTGAAACAATAGCTTTTTACATACATTGATGACTAAGCTTATTAGCTATTATCTGAAACTAAAATTTTTCTAACATTCGAGTCCCCCATCAAAAATGGGAGTAGAACAGCAGAGAAGCAAGCCCAGTGCCTTTGGGATCCTTGGGCACAGAGACTTGGATCTAGGTTCCTATATCTGCCTCAGGATCATGTAGTTCTTCTCCCTGTCCTGCTGGCCTTTCTCCCTTCCCAGTCTATCAAAACTTCCAAAATTTAGCTCAGACACTACCCTCTTCCATCGCCCCTCATATGCATGTACCTGCAAATATCTAGTTTATGCAGCCTGGATTCACATCTCAGCTTTGCCCATTATCTGTTGTGAGACTGCAGGCAAGTTACTTAACTTCACTGGTCTCGGTTTGTCTATAAAATAGACAACAGCAGTAGTACCTCCCTGGTTGGGAAGAATAAATGAATCTACACAGGTAAAGTGTGGGCAAGTGTAGAGCCTGTTTAGTTTGTACTATTATCCCTCAGCCAGTTACACTGCCTGGGACACCGTGGGATCCATTCCATTTTATCCTTGCAATGATGGCATATGGCAGACACTCAGAGGGGCTGCACCTGCCAAATTCATGGGAACAGTCAGCCTTTGATTTGGGTCTTAGTCAGCAGAGGGGGCAGGGGAAGACCCTTATCCTAGTCCTGGCTGTGACACTTTCTCATTGTGTGACCTTGGACATGCCACACACCTCTCTGGTTTCCTCATGAGTACGTCATGAGGTTAGACTATACTGTTACAAAGCTGTGCTGACCCTCGTGGGGGCTCAGGACTCCTGATTTCAGAAAAGAATGAAGTTTTCCCTCCCCAAACCTTCTCAATCCTCAAGCATTTTTCTTGGGTCAGCATGACTTTTAGTTACAGGATAAAGCTTTCCCGCTCAGGGTAATAGATAGGAACTGCACTCCAGATAAGGAGTGAAGTTGACCTTGAGAGATGGAGGAGCAGCTCTGGAACAAGGGGAAAGATTTATCTTTACAGGTTGAAGCCAGGGAGCAGGGATACCTCTGGCGTTGGTTCAGGTGGAATGCAAGAGGGGACTCCAGTGTTCAAAAAGGGGATGGGGCTACCCTTGTGCACCAGAGAGAGTGAAGAGGGAGGGAGCAGAAACACAGCATCAGCTTTCAGCTTTTGCATCCTGTGTCTAGCCAGCAAATATGTGACAAAGCTATGGGACTGACTAGAAAGTCAAGTTAATAGAGTGATTCCTCACTTGGGAAGTGGTAGGTTCTGCTCTCTGGGAAGATTGCCAAAATATCAAATGTGCGGGTGGGGCTTCAAAGGTTAAAAGCATATTCAATAAATCTAGGATTTTAATCAAATAAACAACCAAATGTAAAGCTCAACTAATTCTCTAGGAGATGCCTAAAAGCCGGAGTGAGAAAGTGCTGTACAGGGGCCTTGGTTAAAATGCTCAGAAATGTTGCTCTAAAGAGTTTTTGTTGTGATTCTGGACCCCCTAAGCAGTTGTTGTTGGCCATTCTATTGGAGATTTTGCCAGTACGCAGGCCACACGTATGGGTCAGCAGGCGACATCTCAGGGTCCAAACTCCTACCATTCTTTGAGGACTCTGTTAACCCCTAATACCAATGACCCTTTCAATTATATTTGTGCTTTGTCTTAAAATTCTACTTCTAAGTATCTCTCCTGAAGAAATAACAGTAGATGTATACCAAGATATATTCAAGGAGATTTATTATAGCATTCTTGGCAACAGAGCACAATTGGAAGTAATAGAAGAAGTTACCAATAGGAGATCACAATAGATCCACAGAATGGTACATTGGACATTTATTAAAGTGGAGATATTAAAGAGTTGCAGGGGAGCTTGCAATATGACTGGACATAGTGACTGGCGATTTTTATCTGCTTATTTGTACTTTTCTGCCTTTCCAAATTTTTGGCCATAAAGGTATATAATTTTTGTAATTGGGCAAATAATTACAAAAAAATAATTTATGGCAGCATCTTTAGCAGTCTCCTAGATCTGTCTCTCGCTTCAACAGTGTTTGAATGCAACACACCCAGGGACGCTACTTCTTCTGGCCTTTAACAACCCTCCAACCTCTCTTCCAGGCGCAACCTTCAGAACCATCTCAGCCACACCTTGCCTCTGAGACCAGCCAACATCATTTTTTCAGCTTAACTCCTTATTGCCGAGCAATCATAAACTCTCAAATAATTCAGAATTATTTCACCAAGGTGGAGGCTGCTGTCAACTTTCTGGTCAACCTGCAAGTGCGGGCCTCCTACACCTACCTCTCTCGGGGCTTCTATTTCAACCTCAGTGATATGGATTTGGAGGGCATGGGCCACTTTTTTAGTGAGTTTGCCAAGGAGAAGCACAAGGGTGCAAAATGTCTCTTGAAGATGCAAAACCCGCACAGTGGCCATCACACCCTCTTCAGGACATGTAGAAGCCATCTGAAGATGAGTAGGGTGAAACTCAGAACACATGGAAACCTCCCTGGTCAAAGAGAAGAAACTGAATCAGGCCCTTTTTGATTTGCATGCCCTGGGTTCTGCCCACACAAATCCCCATCTTTGTGACTTTCTGGAGAGCCCCTTTCTAGATGAGGAGGAAATTCATCAAGAAGATGAGTGACCACCTGACTAACTTAAGTAGGGTGGCTGGCCTCCCTGCTGGGCTGGGTGAGTATTCTTCAAAGGACACCCTGAAACACAACTAGGAGCCTTTGGAGTCCAGAAGCCTTTGAGGGGCCCCACTGTATCCCCCTGGTGTTGAGCTTCTGCCTGAGCCTCTTCTTGCAACCACTAGGCAGCCTTTTAACCACCCTGGAGTTCTCTCCAACTCCATGGACTAATTGAAAACAATAAAGCTTTTTAGCAGCAGCATAAAAAAAGAGCAAAAGTAATCTAGCACCTAAAGAAGTTGAACTGAAAACTCATCAGTAGGTTATTTGTAATCGAGACAGAAATATCTAGTGGACATCCTAGGTGCCAGCTTGTTTTCCACCCGCCCTCTCCTTTCATCCTCACAATACTCCTGGGAGGTTGGGATTATTATCTTCACTTTCCCGAGGGGGACTCAGGCTCAGTGAGTGTGTGATTTGACTGAAGCTACATGACACGTTATAGAGAAAGAAGCATAAAGTCTAAGGGTGTTGAAAATTTTGACCTGAAATTTGGAGCAGCAGAGGTGTTACTAGAAGAACTTTGGTGCATCTTTTTGTTCCAGGGGGGCAAAAAGACCTGATAGCATGATGGAAGCATACTCCCTTTGGAAGGCAATTATCAAGTTGAGTGTTCCGGGTAGCTCAGGTACTGGTCAGATGATCACTGGGAGCCCCTGAGACGGATTTGCCCTCATGCTCCACAGGAGTGAAGACTCCTGCTGATCCTTCATGCCCTCTCTTCGGAGAGGTCTTCCCAGCCTGCCATTCGTTCCACTCACGGGGAACTCTGTCACTCCCTCTTCTGTCTGAACTGGGAGGAGACCTGTGTTGGGCTAAGACTGAGTTTTTGACTTTCCACTCTACCCAGAGCGAGGTGCATACAGCATTGTTCTCAGTTTCCACTTAAGTTAAAGCGAAACATTCATAATGTCCAGAGCCCTTGATATCCTGCAAATGGAGAAGTATGTCCTCAAATTGAAAACTGTGGTGCAGCAGGAACCCACTTAGGTAGCACCAACCTTGACTTCCAAATGGAACAGTACTTCTACAATAGGAAAAGTGACGGCATCTACATCACGAATCTGAAGAGAACCTGGGAGAACCTTCTGCTGGCAGCCTGTGCCATTGTTGCAATTGAAAACCCTGCTCATGTCAGTGTCATATCATCCAGGAATACTAGCCAGTGAGCTGTGCTGAAGTTTGCTGCTGCCACTGGAGCCATTCCTAGTTACTGGCCACTTCACCCCTGGAAATGTCACTAACCAGATGTAGGCAGCCTTCCCGGAGCCAAGACTGTTGGTGGTTACCGATCCCAGGACTGACCACCAGCCTCTCACAGAGGCATCTTATGTTAACCTGACTACCATTGCTCTGTGTCACACAGGCTCCTCTGCACTGTGTGGACACTGCCATCCCTGGCAACAACAAGGTGTCTCACTCAGTGGGTCTGATGCAGTG
Organism: Mormoops blainvillei; assembly: GCA_004026545.1. Lineage (NCBI taxonomy): Eukaryota > Metazoa > Chordata > Mammalia > Chiroptera > Mormoopidae > Mormoops > Mormoops blainvillei. The sequence goes on along the minus strand of PVJD01000183.1, from coordinate 242,586 downwards.
GATGCTGGCCCGGGAAGTTCTGTGCATGTGTGGCACCATCTCCCGTGAACATCCATGGGAGGTCCGGCCTGATCTCTACTTCTACAGAGGTCCTGAAGAGATTGAGAAGGAAGGGCAGGCTGCTACTGAAAAGGCTGTGACCGAGGAGGAATTTCAGGGTGAATGAACTGCTCTGGTTTCCGACTTCACTGCTCTTCAGCCCAAGGTCACTGCCCGGTCTGAGGGCTTGCAGGTGCCCTGTGTGCCTATTCAGCAGTTTCCTGTTGAAGACTGGAGAGCTCGGCCTGCCACTGAAGACTGGTCTGCAGCCCCCACTGCGCAGGCCACTGAGTGGGTAAGAACAACCACTGAGTGGTCTTAAGCTGTTCTTCCACAAAATGTTAACAGGATGCAAATAAGGTTGACAGAAAAGAAACAGTTTCTAAAAAAAAAAAAGAAAAGAAAGAAAGAAAGAAAGAAAGAAAGAAAGAAAGAAAGAAAGAAAGAAAAGACTGAGTTTTAAAAATTGTTTTACAGTGGTTAGCATACTCAGATGGTCATACCCACCAAAACTGCATGCAATGAAGAAGCTACTGTCAAAAAAGAAAACCAAGGAAGTCATGTCTTCTACCTGGACAGAATAGTCAATATTTCTTTTATGTCTTCTGGATTTATTGACATGTACAGCTGCCAAGACTACAAAAACACATTTTTATATATTTTCAAGGACTTCATGTGTCAGTCAGCCTCCAAGAGAGCCCTATGATCCCTGTTCCTAATATTCACACCCTCATATAATCTCCTTCACAGTGTCAGGCTTGGTACAATGTGACCAAAAGAATATGGCGGAACTAATGGTATGTCACTTCTGACAGTAGGTTATAAACCAGTGTACCTTCAACCTTAGGATCTCTTTTTCTTTTGGGGCCCTCGCTCTGGGGGAATTCAGCTGCCATATTGTTAGGACATTCAGGTAAGCTATGAGGGTGCCCCTGGCTAGGAACAAGGCCTTCAGCCAACAGCCACTGGAACTGAGGCCTTCCAACAACCACCTGAGTGATCTTGGAAATGAATCCCTTTCCAGTTGAACCTTCAGATGCCTGCAGCCTGGGCTTATATCTTGACTACAATCTCACAAGAGACTTCGAACCAGAACTATCCAGCTGCTAAATTTTGGGTTAATTTGTTATACAGAAATAGAGAACTAATCCAGTTTGTTGTTTTTTTAAGATGGGTAAATTTTGGGTCCATTTTGGAACCTATTTTCATTCACACTATGCGGTATAGATCAAACTCCTTTTTTAAATGAAATCAGTGGTATCAACATCTTTATTGAGATTTCCATCCTTTCTACTACAACTTGAAATGATACATTTTATTTATTATTTAACCATATTATAGAGGCACTCTTGGTGTCTTGGTGTCTGAGCTCCCTTTTCCAGGCTGGTATACTTACCTCCTTGCTGCTGGGGCCCTTGACTGCTAAAGCTCATGCTTGCATTGTCTTAGGGAGTGCTGACCTCAACCTATGGGAGCTGGCTTACCCAGCGATTCCTGGGAAGTCCACCCCATGCATGCGACTGACTGATGGATACAGGGTACACTTGGCCACCGAAGCTGGAAACGACTTCTGTGGTGCCGGTCATGCTCCAGAGCCCAGGGAAGATCAGGCTGAGGCTAGGCGTTTGCTGAATCCACAGCTTGCCTAGCTTCTTCTCCCATCCTACCTTGCTTTTCTTACTCCTCAAGGGCTCTGAGAGCTCTCCCTCAGCAAATCACTGCACAAGAACCTCAGAGTCATGCTATGCTACTATGGAGCCCTCCTGAAGTTGTGTGTATAAAAGGCTCTGTTTTCTGGACCATTTGCTCTGATCTGTTGATATTGTTTCCCAGTATCGCAGTGTTTTGATTGTTTTGGCATTTAAAAAATCTGATCCAATAAGTTGCCCTTGTTATTTTTTATTTAACTTTAAAAAATTGCAGTAAAATGCACATAACACAATATTCATCATTTCAATCATTTGTAAGCATATAGTTCAGTAGCTTGAATCATTCATAATGCTGTGTTCCCATCACCATTATCTATACCCAAAACTGTTTCATTATCCTCAATGAACTGTATCAATTAAATAATAATGTCTCTTTCCCCTCATCCCCCATCTCCTCAAAACCTCTATTCTGCTCTCTGTCTCTATGAATATAGGTATTCTAGGTACCTCAGGTAAGTGGAACCACATTATATTTGTCCTTGTGTGTCTGTCTTATTTCACTAAACATAATGCTTTCAAAGTCTACCATGTTGCAGCATATATTAAAATTTCATTTCTTTTGATGGCTGAATAATATCCCAGTGTATTTATATACCACAATTTGTTTATTCATTCATCTGTTGATGGACACTTGGGTTGTTTCAACCTTTTTTTGGCTATTGTGAATAGTGCTGCTATAACCTTTGGTATATGTATACCTGTTGGAGTCCCTGCTTTCAATTTTTTGGGGGGTATGTAACCCTGCTTACTCTTTTGGAGGTTATATAACCCAAATTGAGATTGCTAGATCATATGGTAATTCTATGTTTAACTTTTTTAAAAAATTGTGCTTAAAAAATCACATAACTGGTAACTTACCACCTTAACCATTTCTAAGTGTACTAGTAGTATTAAATATATTCACATTGTTGTGCAACTACTCTTTAGAAATTTTTAATCTTGCAAAACTAAAATTCTATACCCATTAAATAACAACTCCCTGTTTCCCCTCCTCCCAGCCCCTGGCAACTACCATTCTACTTTCTGTCTCTATGACTTTGACTTCTCTACATACCTCACATAAATAGAATCTGACAATATCAAGCTTCTTGTGACTGGTTTATTTCAGTTATCAAAATGTATTCAAGGTTCATCCATGTGTCAGAATTTCCTCTTTTTATAGCTGAATAATATATTCCTACATTTAAGTTTTTGATGAATCATCAAACAGCTTTCCACAGTGGTTGTACCATTCTACATTTCCACCCAGCAATGCACAACGTTCCAATTCTTCCACAACCTTGACAATACTTGTTATTTTCCTTTTTTTTTTCAAATTAATAGGTATAAAATGGCATCTCATTATGGTTTGGATTTGAATTTCCCCAATGACTAATTACGTTGCCACTCATTATTATTTATACATTCATTTTTTAAAAAGGTTTTATTTATTTATTTTTAGAGAGAGGGGAAGGGAGCCAGAAAGAGAGGGAGAGAAACATCAATGTGCTGTATCTCTCCATGACCTCTTCCATGCCCCAAGCTGGGGGTCCCCCCACCCCCAACCCAGGCACGTGCCTTGACCAGGAATCCAAGGGGTGACCTTTCTGTTCCCAGGCGGACACTCAATCCACTGAGTCACACCAACCAGGGCTATACATTCATTTTTTAAAGTTTCATTTGGAATTTATTCCTTAACTTTCCCCAAAATTCAAAGTGGTTTTTACCAGAGGGTATAATATCTAAAGGGTAATTTGGGGAGATTGAGCATATTTAAAGAGTTGACATTCGCGGCTTTGGGAATGGGTAGGGGCGTTGAGAGATTTTCCCTGTGTAGTTCAGGTAGTGCAGCCTCCCTGACAAAATATAGTCATTGCCCTAAGGCAGTGGCTCTCCAACAGTCACTGGGAAGCTATTGAAGAACACGGAGGCTGTGGCTAGTTTCAGTAGATGGGCCTGGGCCTTTGCATTTTTACCAAGTTCCCAGGTGACTCTGATATCCACCAAAGTGTGAGAACCACTGAGGAATCAAAACGCTTTGTTTCCAGGTGAAGGGGAAAGTTCACATCCTGGAGCGGCCCAACCCGAGGGCAAGGGCGCCAATACGGAGGGCGGCTGCAGAGATGCGGGCTCTGCTTAGCGTGGGGCTTTGGCCAAGCCCTGGCGTTCCGATGAGGTTCGATGGCTCTCCCTTCCAGCTGGGATAGTCCGGAGGATTGACAATTGACGGGAGGTGAACTCCCAGATCCGCACCTGAGCAACCTGCACCTGCAGGGAGCTCTTTGGGCAAGCCATGTGCCCGCTCCGCGCCCCAGCTCCGCGTCTGTGCAATGGGCGCTCTATACTCCTTGGGCTGGTGGAGGATCCCAAAGTGTTTCGACGGTACCAAGCGGGACACACGGTGTGACAGATGCCAATTTGCCACTACTCTGAAAAGTTCTGATTTGTTAGGGTCAGAGTTGGGACCCGCAGAGGGTTAAGAGCCCTCTCGCCCCCTCCCTGGCCTCCTCCTTTCTGCAGACCCTCGGGACCTTGGTCCCGGACTCTGATTCTCCAGCCCCACCCCACTCCACCCAGTAAGCGCCCATCCTTCAAAAAAATCTCACTTTCGGGGTGGGGCGGGAGCCGAGGGAACTTCTTTCCCAGCGCTGGCGTGAGGCCCTGGCTCAGAGTCTGGGCGTCATGCGCTTGCGTACATTAGGAGTTAACCAGGTGCTGGCACCGGGCTGCGGCCAAGTGAGCCCTGGGGTAGCAGCCGCCTGCGTTCCTGACGCCGGCTGTACTGTTGCGACCCTGACCATGAACTTGCAGGTGGCGCCCAACTCTCCTGGAGGCTGGCGCAACTTTCCGCAGCCAGGATATAAGGGCGAGATTCTGTAACCCTGTGGTTCTTCCCATTGGCCAAACTCATCTGAGGGCCTATTGATGCAATCCATAAAGAGCAAGTGCAGGGGAAGAAGGGTGGAGCGTTGGTCCGGAGGGTAAATGGAAGTTATGTAATACAGACAGGCAGCTGAAATGAGCAAATGACTATTAGACACTACTTAAAATATGTTACTTCTAAAGAATTACAGTCACATACGTTGAATTATTGCTTTTTCACTTATATTTCACAAAATGATTTTATTTGCCCATAGATCTTTAGCATTAGATTCCAAGAATGCTGAAACTTGAAAAGAACTTAAAGGTAGATACCCTTATGGAGGACCCATCCTACGGATGTGAACAATAAGCAAAGTGTTTTTGGATGAGGTCTCACACGGTTTGTGACCGATCTGGTAGCCAGGCCCCTGTTTCTCTCTCTGTGTTCTGACCGTTACCAGGCTACCTCAGTCCCTCCAAGACTGTTTCGCAGAGGTGCCAGGCCCTGAGTGCTGTTGGCCCAGCTCCCCAGAGAAATCCTAGCAGGGGCCTTTCTCCTACTTCCCTCCAGGCAGGCCTTTGTGGGGTGGCAGGGCCAGATATCAGATCTTGCAGGCTGGCTACTCGGAGGCCCTGGGCTCCCTCACCAAATTCCTGGGTACTCTGATTCATCTAGCAAGTCCTTGCCTAGTCAGAAGGGAGCTGGTCTGTCCCTCCTTGCCTGTACCTGGGGCATTAGGAGCCCACAGCACAACCCTGGTCACACTGTTTTACGTGACCTATTGACTCATCCAAGCTCAAAGCTCAGCTCAAATGCATCTTTCTTCCCCTAATGGGAATAATCACTTATTGTAACGAATTGAAGCCATTGATTTGCTGTTCAGAGTCATTAGGTGTTAGTGTGCCTCCCCACTATGAGCTCTTGGAGCTCCGGCAGATACCGCATTATGTCTGTCTTGGCACTCCCAGCAGCTGGTTTTCTTGCTTAGATTCGGGAAAGCCTCTGATTACTGTATCAAGCTTCTGTGAGAAGAGCTGTGTTCCCAAGTAGAAATGGCCTTTGTTGGTGTAAGAAATGTCCAAACCTGTAGAGAATTTTTATGAGAGTTTATTTGAGCCAAACTGATGACATATGCTGGCAAGTAAGATCTCAAATGCTCCCAAGAACAATAGTTTTCCAGCTTCTTTTACACATTTGAAATTAAGGAAGGAACTAATAAAGATTACATGGAGGTGGGAGAAAGCAAGGTGGGGACTGGATTACTGGATAGTTAACAAGATTATATGTTCTCCAAAGGGTGGTTACAGTTTATTTCAAAGGTGTGTTAATCTAGTAATTCCACAATCTGGAGTATCTCTGTGTCTCTTTCTGTTGGTTATTGTTTATTCTGACACTTTTTTTTTCAAATTATAAGAGAGAGTTTACATAGAAAGTTACAAATGTAGTAGAAGTTAGCCAGCTGGCCTGCACAGGCTCAGGAAACTACAGAAGCAAAATTTTTCTTTGCAATTGTTCTTTATTTCATTTAGTGTATCCTTCATTTCTGACTGGATCATTTTTATGCTGTTGAGGTCCTCACTAAGTTCCTTGAGCATCCTTATAACCATTGTTTTGAATTCCGCATCTGACAGATTGCTTATCTCCATTTTGTTTAGTTCTTTTCCTGGAGCTTTTTTGATCAGCTCTTTCATTTGGGCCATGTTTCTTTGTCTCCTCATTTTGGCAGCCTCCCTGTGTTTGTTTCTGTGTATTATGCAGAGCTGCTATGATTCCCTGTCTTGGTAGCATGGTCTAATGTAGTAGGTGTCCTATAGGGTCCAGTCGCACAGCCTCTCCCAAGCTGCATACTCAAGGTGTGCCCTTCCTTTGGGCTGAGTATACCCTCCTCTTGCAGTTAAGCCTTGATTGCTGTTAGCAGGTCAATGGGAGGGGTTTACCCAGGCCAGTCAGCTGCAAGGACTGGCTGTGACCACTCACCGCTACCCTCTGCCCTCCATGCAGATCAGCTGTACAGGGGCAGGGTGGTAGTGCTTCGACATGGTCTATAGCTGTCCACTGGGTATGTAGGCTCTGTTTCCCTGGTGGTGCAGGCCAAGGTCAGCCCCGACCTGCGTTCTGCCATGGACCATCTTGCCTGGGTTATAAAGCAATCTGAGATGGCTGCTACTTGTGCTGGGCTTCGATGTTCCCAGGTGAAGCCAAGCTGCACATCTAGGCTGACTGCTGCTAGTGCTGGACCTGGGGCCACTTAGCAAGAGGTACTGAGGATGGGGCTCACTGAGGCCAGTAGTTGCTTGTTTGAGAGGTTTTAGGAAGTTGTGAAGCATGAACCAAGAACAGCCATTCATATGGAGAAGTCTCCGTTAACCAGCTGGGCGGGCCGGTAAGTTGGGTGGGATGGAGCTTCAGGGGACCTCCAGGGTAGGGCAAACAGTGTTAGTTGATGGAGTCTCAGATATGGCCCTCGCCTGCCAGCGCTGTGGCTTGGTCTGGATGGATGTGGTTTCTCTAATTCTGTAGTTGTCAGACTTCCATTCAGCTCGATTTTGGATGGTTTCATGTGATGGTTTTTGTATATTTTAGTTATAATTTTGAGATGTGGTTGTGTGAGGAGGCAAACCTTCTATACCTATGCCGCCATATTGACTGGAAGCCATAGTGAGCATTTTAGTGGATAAGTTTTCAGTGATATTTCTATCATATGTAGATATATAAAAAAAGATCATATTGTGATTGACTATTTCACTTATCAATATGGTGTGTCTATTTCCCTACACCATTAGGAGAGGGAGAGGGAGAGGTTCAGTAAAAAATGCTGTAAAAGTGAAGCAAAGCAGCCTGGGCTCTGTCAAAAACAAATTAAGCCTTGACTGGTGTGGCTCAGTAGGTTGAGCACTGGCCTGCAAACCAAAAGGTCACTGGTTCGACTCCCAGTCAGGGCACGTGCCTAGGTTGTGGGCTGAGTCCACAGGTGGGGATGTGTGAGAGGCAACCAATCGATGTTTGTCTCACGTATAATGTTTCTCTCCCTTTCTTTCTCCCTCTCCTCCCTCTCTAAAAATAAATAAAACCTTTAAAAAAATGAAATAACAACAAAAAATTAAGTGCACATATTATGAGAAGTAAAGAGTTAAATGTTTTAGCCTTAGTTAACAGGCTTTAGTGATTAATGCATGTGGAAAGCTGTTATTCCAGGAACTGGAATATATGACCTACCTGATTCCAGGATGTCAACAAGCAGTTCAACCTTTGTGTCCCTAGGGAGAGAATGTCTGGACACAGATAAAGAACTGTTGATCAACAGATAAAGAAGTACTAGGAAAATTGCCCTGGACTGCAACTCTTATCCAATTAAGTTTTTTTCCAAACCCCTAACCTACCCTTTCTTATAAAAAGGTTGGCTTGAGATGAGATGTTAAGATGGTTTTTAAGGGTACATAACCCACTGTTTTCTCAGATCACTGGCATCTAAATAAAGTACCCATAAAGGTTCAATCCTTGTCTCTACATATTGGTTCTGGTAGTGACAGGCAGCACAAATGCCAATTTTTCTGGTTTCACAGATTGAGTGGTATAAGATGAATGGTGTGATTTTCAGTTAGCAGTTCTCTTCAACATATTAAAGGCCAGATAATTAACATTATAATTCACCCTAACAGAACAGATCTTAAAGTATAAAAATTATATAAATAATTCAAAATGGAAAACTGTGAGAGTGGAAAAATAATAGCAATATTCCTACACTCTCCTGAAGCAATGGTTAACATTTTGGACTATACTGGGAACTGGGAATTGGATTATGGGTTCCAACCATCTGTTCTCTTCCCTATAAGGGGCTTATGTGTGATCTTCAGTGCCTTCCCGAAGGTTGAGTGCACTTCCCCACCTCTTTGGCAATATGACACTTGCTTTGGCCACTGGAATATGAGCAGGAGTAATATATGCCATATTAGAGCAGAAACTTAAGAAGCCACTAGATGATTCAGCTCTACTTCTTGCTTGTTTCCCTTTGCCATAAGAAAGGCATGTCATAAACAGGGACTGCTCCTTCAGGCTAGTCCTGGAATGAGAACATGAAATGAAGTTACTACCACTGACTTGCATACACCAATATGCAATGTATATGAAAAATGTATACCATTGTAAATCACTGAGATTTAAGGGCTGTTTGTTACCACAGAGAAGCTGGCTAATACATTATTTCCTCAAAATACAATAGCAGTTCTTTTAACTGAACCCCACTTAACTGACTTTCCAGATTGTTCTCCTTTCCTTCTTTAAGACACTGGCAATGCCTGTGGCTCACTGAATATTCAAGGCTGATAGGCCACTTTCCAGCATGAGTGCTCACTCCTGCCTGATTAGCTGACCAACTACAAGTCCCGATCCAAATCAAGACAGATGAGAGGGCTGTGATATAAACTAATTTGCGGTTCTGAGGTGGTTGGCTACAACTTAGAGGACTGTGGTTATTAAGGGAGAAAGCTCTGGAGTGAAGCTGCTGAAGGCCAAGTCCAAACTCTACTGTTTAGTAAATGTGTGGCCTCAGTTCAGTTACCAACGCCGACACCAATATTGAAATTTATTGTTTTCACAGACTCTGCCAGAGGGAATAATAAGCGAGTCCTTAAAAGTGTCAATTTTATTAACCAACATCACCTTATTAAATTTAATAAAAAAGTAAAAAGTGTCTCACATTATAGGCTATTCTCTAAATTACCCGAGTTTGAAAAACAAACTTTTGCAAATATTTTATGTTTATTTATTTTATTTTTAATATGGATAAAGTCATACTTAAAAGTAGAGAGAATAGTATAATCATCCCCCAAGTACACATCACCTGGCTTGACTGGTGATCAGCTGTGGCCTGTCTTGTTTCTTTTTTATTCTCCCCTCCAACACACACACACCGTCTCCTCCCCAACCCCTGCTGCTTGATTGTTTTAAAGTAAATTCTAAACACTATCTGTAAGAAAAGGACTCTTTTACCATAAACAACATACCATTATCTTATTTTAAAAATAATCATTTCTTAAAAACATATAATATCCAATCATATCTCCAAATGTGGGCTTGAGTCACACATTGCATTCTGTTGACATGACACTTATATTTCTTTTAATCTATCAAATCTTTTTCTCTAACCTAAGTAGCGCTTTTAGATTCTTTGTCTGTAACATAATCTGTTGTGACCATTTCACCAGGCAGTCCAGGGTCATTTGCTTTTCCCACCCCTTGGTAGACAGTCCTTTGGGTGTTCCCTGGGTGTCACACCAGCCTCACACCTCCGCAGAGTGGCCCAGTGAGTCCCCATTTCCACCTATGATAAGTGCACCATCTGAAAACTTATTTTCCTGAGATCTTTTTGATGATAAGCAGGGAATTGAAATTTTCAAGGCTTTTTTGGTTTTGTTGTTCTCAAGAAATGTTTTTAAAAAAATCTGTTGGATGACTCAACAGGGAGCTTCAGGGTTGATCAAGACACTGTTGTTTCACAAAATACAGAATGGAAAAAAGAAACATTTATAGATTGAAATATTGCTTTATAAAATATGTAGTTTAAAATGTGAATAACTATGCCCTGGCCGGTGTTACGACATCGTCCCCTACACCAAAAGTTTGGGGTTTCGATTCCTGGTCAGGGCACAAACCTGGGCAGTGGGTTCAATCCCCAGTTGGAGCACATATGGGAGGCAACTGATTGATGTTTCTTTCTCACACCAATGCCTCTCTCTCTAAAATCAGTAAACATATTTTTAAAAAATACACGAGTAAGTAATAAAGTAAGTGAACATAGACATAACTATTTCATCTACATCTCAAAAGGTTTATATATCTCAATGAACCAAAGCTGGAAAAAAAACTGAGATATTTTGATTAGGAGCTGTCATCTATTCAATTATATAAAGTGCTTTTCTAGTTACAGCAGGACAGGCTCATTTCCTGAGAAGACTCTGCCTCACCTGTCCCTCTAGATTTTATTTTGACTTTGTGAAGTCACTCCTACTTGTCCTTGAACAGTTCTCTCACTTACCCACACTAAAAGACTCTGTGTATATCTTGGATTTGGTCCCTGGTGATGGCTATTGCCAAGTACCACCAACTCTGCCCCCTTTTATCTGAGCCTCTGCTGGCTGCTCACTGACTCACTTTCTGGAGCTGCGCGCACTCTTAAAGTCAGGTGGGAGCAATTGCTGAAGTGCAGGAGACAAGGCAAAAACCATTCCCACAACCTCCAACCTTAGGAGCAAAGGAGCTAGCTTCCTTTTCATTTCCTCCCTTGGCCAGGAGGGGTGGTGCTCCAGTGGCTCCTACTTGGTGTTTTCTATTGCGGGTCTTACAGTAGGCTTACTCTCTGAGTCAGGGAGCAGTTCCATGACAGGTCATTTGCTCCATCTATGCATTCAGAAACTAGGAAACGACCCTGGTGATAGCTGCTTTCTAGGTCGCGGTGTTTATTCTGGTTAAAGCTTCAGTCATCACCTGATGCTCTTGTGGCCCTGACTGGTGGACCAAGTTGGTGGTCCGAGTATTAAGGAATTGGTTCTATCTCAGAGTCAGGGTTAATTAATTGTAACTGAAAATTTAGAAGTTCCCTCTTTACTTGGCCCAGTTACCTGGCAAAAGTCCCATAGGTTCCTTGGTGGAAGACTAGGAGAAATTTTCACAGTATGTACTTGTGCTGTTAAAAAACTGGTCATGGGATTCTTAGGTCTGGAAATGGGCTTATGAGGGGCTGCAACTCTAGTAAAGTTGCATCTCTACTCAGCAGACCTAGAATATATTTGATTATATAGTTCATATGCAGTTGGATTGTGCCCTTGGCCAACTATTTCCTGCTATACACCTTCAGGGCACCTGGTCGTTTGCACTTCCTGGCCTCCTTGTGGTTGGGTAGGGAACTACCTGAATAGTTCTGGCCAATCAGAGCAGATGATGTGTGTCACTTTAGGGCCAGAACATCTAATTGCCAATATGTCATATACTCTACAACACCTCCTCTGCTTTTCAGTCTGGCATGACTGCTGTTTTAGCTTAAATCCTGGAGTGAGAAGGTATGAAATGCAGGTACCCCAGCAACTGGCAACAGACATACAGTTTAAGCAAGAAATAAACTTTGTTATTTTGTTGCAGGGGACAGCATAGGAAGAGCTCTGAGACTGTGCTGCTGTTGCTGGCCAGCTGCTCCTATCCTGGTTGCCAGGCAACACTGTTTAACACTTAGGTAGCCACAAGGAACGAGCTGCCAGAGGGGAAATCAAGGCAGGGCCCTCACCATTGTAATCTAACAAAGAACTTCATACAGGAGGCTGAAAGCAAAAGACCACATGCCTCACCTGTGACCCAGTAGTCCTGAGTCTAGTCTGATAAGGCTGCCAGGCATTCTGAACAACACAAGTAAACTTTGCTAGCGCAGGAGGGGGGAAGTCCTTGAAAGTCTGTGTATTGTCTCTGCTAGCTGGGAAAAGGAAAACTGTATATTCATCTCAAGGCCTGGAAGAGAGGAGGAGAGGGAGACTACAGTACCCAAAGGAAAAACCCATAAAACAACTTTGGTTAACTGCCTGCTTCCCATCATGTATACAAAATGAACAAACAGGGCCTGGAACAAGATAAAGATTCAGCGAACAGACCCCCACCGTTACCTATGTTTGGGTAGTCACATCTCCCAGCAGGGTTGGGAAGCTGACACCACCTTTACATAATAGTCAATATGTAACTCCCTCATTCCCTTCCTGACAACTATGTAAGTCCTCAGAACAAAGGACTCTCTTTTCTTGGCCTCTTGGCCCTTTTTGGCCACCCAGCCTCTGGCCACCTGTATGCTGGCCATCTGAGCCTTTTGTTACCCTTGCTTTTGCTCCCCTGTTCACTAATAAAATTTGCATGCATGCAAATAGGCTTGCTGACCTGTAACTCTCAAACTCACAGCTATCAACGACTGAATCTAAAATCAAAAACAAATAAACTAAGCAAACAACTAGAAAGGAACAGAATCACAAAAATGGAGATCACATGGAGGGTTATCAGATGGGAGGGGGAAGGAGGCAAATGGGGGAAAAGGTACAGGGAATAAGAAGCATAAATGGTAGGTACCAAATAGACAGGGGGAGGTTAAGAATAGTACAGGAAATGGAGAAGCCAAAGAACTTATATGTACAACCCATGGACATGAACTAAGGGAATGCTGGTGGACGGGGGGTGAAGGGCAGAGGGGAATAAAGAGGAGAAAAAAAGTGGGACAACTGTCATAGCATAATCAATAAAATATACTTTAAAAAAGATTTTTACATAATCTAGCATACTTCGATTGATATAGGAATTGATGCTGAGAAATGGAGTGTGTCTTAACAAAAACCTTATTTTTGTGACATTGACACAAGGATCAACTAATAGGGCAAGAAAACTGATTTACATTGGTACAATTTTCAAAACTATCACCTATAGTAACATAGAAGGTAGACAATAAACCTAGTAAGCTTGTAACTCCAGGAGAAGAGACTAGAAAACAAAATGTTAATAGCATGTGTTGGTCAAAGATTGGCTGCATATGACAAGATACTTTAAGTAAAAGAAGTACCCAGAAAATAATGGACTCTTATAAGTTTATTATAAGAAAGATTGGAGGGAAATAGCACATACAAATTCAGGAAGTTGCAGGGTTGGGAGTGGCAAATGCTTCTCATCCTTAAGAGGTAAGCTATAAAACTGAGAAGCCCTTAAAAAAAAACATAATTAGAACTAAACCTTTAGGCAAGGAACAAAACAAGAGTATTCCTATTACACCCACAATGAAAATCTGAACAGATTTCGGTGTCACCAGTAAATCCTTTCAATTGGATAAAATTGCTCAGGAGGAAGAGAATAAAGGCATTGCTCCCTGTAATAGTTTTCTCAGACTTTCATGGCAAAGTACCACAGACTGGGTGGTTTAAATTGCAAAAATTAATTTTCTCACAGTTCTAGAGGCTACAAGTCCAAGATCAAGGTATTGGCAGTGTTGGTTTCATTCTGAGGCCTCTCTCTGGCCTTTAGATGGACTATCTTCTCCCTGTGTCTTCACATGTTTAATTCTTTCTTGTGTTTGTGTCCTAATCTACTCTTCTTATAAGGACACCAATTATGTTAGATTATACTCCACCCAATGACCTCATTTAACCTTAATGATTACCTCTTTAAAGACCCTCTCTGCAAATACAGTCATATTATGTGGTCCTGGAGATGAGAACTTGAACCTATGGATTTGCTGGAACAGTTCAGCTCATACTTAACATGGATACAGTCATGCCCATAACATATTCCCACCAACCTGGATAGGTGCAAACTACCTAGTATTAAGTAGATAGATAGATGAAAATGAGAAGAAAGAACAGTGGGTATGCTATTGCAAATAAAGTTGATTGGAATAAACTGGTAAAATGATAATGAAATGCCCCACTTTATCTATGATACTGCTCCTTGCCTTAAAGTGCAATTTGCCTGATAATGATATAGCCATATCAAGTATAAAAAAATTTATTTTGTGATGCCAGGATTCCAGCTGCAGCGTAGTCACTTTTTAAATTTTATTTTTCAATTACATTTTACATTCAATATTATTTTGTGTTAGGGTTAGGTGCACATCATATCAATTTTTAAAGTATAGCTTTTCCATTTTGTTTTCAACTTATGTGTAAGCGACAAACACTTGCATTGTGCTTTATTATTCAATCTGGTAATTCTGCATTTTAATGTTTTCCCCAACTTTACTGAGATATAATTGAGATATAATATTGTATTAGTTTAGTGTACAACATAATGATTTGATATATGAGTAGGTATATATTGTGAAATGATCACCACAATAAGTTTAGTTAACATCTATCACCTCACAAAGTTATACATCTTTTTCTTGCAATGAAAGCTTTTAAGATCCATTCTCTTAAGAACTTTCAAACATGCAACACAATATTGTTAACTACAGTCACCATTTCTAGAACTTATTAACCTAAGAATTGGAAGTTTGTACCTTTTGACCACCTTCACTCATTTCTTCCACTTCCTATCCTCTGCTTTTAATTTACTTTAGTAATTTTTATTTAGTATAAGTGTTATATGGTTGAGTTTAATTATTTCACCTTGCTATTTATTTTTTTATTTGTCCTAATTATTCTTTGTATCACCTCTCTTGCTTTCGTTAGGGTCAATTGAGCATTTTTTTTTTTTTAGTATTGTATTTCATCTCATTTATTGGCATTTTACCCAGAGCTTTTTGCACTATAATTTTAGTAGTTTCTCTAACAATTACAATATGCAACCTTAATTTATCAAGTTAGTGAAATTCTTATCTTTTTGTTCTGATCTTTTTTCTCTGTTCTTCAGTTTGAACAGTTTTTATTGACTGTCTTCAAGTCCATTGGTCCTTCCCTCTGCTGTGTCCAATTTACTTTTAGGGTCTTTCAGTAATTGTTTTTGTTTTAGATATTGTTTATGTTTAGTTTTAACATTTGCATTAGGTTTCTTTGTTAGAATTTTCATATCTCTCCTCAAATTCCCATATCCTTCCCTTTTATATTTATTTTTCCTATGCATTCTTAAACATATTTGTAATATTTATTTTAAAATATTTGGCTGCTGCCCTGACCAGTGGGGCTCAGTTGGTTAGGCGGTGTCCTGCAGAGTGAAAGGTCGCCAGTTCAATTCCCCGTCAGACCACACACCTGGATTGCAGGTTCAGTCCCCCAGCTGGGGAGCACGCGAGAGGCAACTGATCAATGTTTCTCTCTCCCACTGATGTTTCGCTCCCTCTCATTCTCCCTCCCTTCCCTCTCTCAAAAAATAAATAAATAAATAAATAAATAAATAAATAAATAAATAAATAAATAAAATAAAAATACTTGGCTGTTAATTCCAGCATCTGTATCATCAGTTGGCCTGCTGTTAGTCACCATTTCCCTCTATATTATGAGTCACATTTTCTTGCTTTTTAGCATGGCTGGCAAATTTTTATTGACTTCTGAATATTGTGCTTGATACAATTTAAAGATTTTAAATTCCATTATTTTCCACTTACGAATGTCAGGTTTTGTTTTTGAAGGAAGTTAAATCATAGGCAGATATTTTGGTCCTATGAAACCTTAGTTTTAGACTTTTAGAACAGACCTGTTTCAATTTTGCCCTTAGTCTTAGGGTAGAGTCCTTAGTCCCAGGAAGCAGCCTTTCTGGGTTTTCAATGGGAAAGCCAAAGTACCTTCCAAGCTCTTCTAATATGATGGGGTTTGGGGCTCAAATTGTTTCTGTTCAGCTCTTGCTTTCCCTCTGGATTCCTTGGAGTCTTCAGTATACATATAGAGTTTAGGAATCAGTCAGCCAAGGATCTGAGAGTTTATATACAGATTTTAGGGTTTTCCCTCTGTTGTCCCCTTCTTTCTGGGATTCCCTCTACCCCACACCCCAATTTTGGCTACTCTGAAGCCCTGACCTCTGATTCCTCAGCCCAGTATGTGGGCATCTTTCTGCTTGAGATCTGTTCCCATCCCCACGCTACCTATACCTACTCCACCCCAGTCATGCTCTGCAGAGTTTGGGGAGTGAGTGACCTTAGGGAGAAAAGCTGGGTAAATGAGGATCTCACTCCATGAAGGATGGAAAGAAGGTCCTTCCCTTCTTTTGAGGACCATATCCCCTCTGATTTCTGACTACTTTTAGTTGCTCTCAAATACTTTCAAATAATTGCTCTTAAAAATATTTTGTCTAATCAGTAGATGAGTGGATAAAAAAGCTGTGGTACATTTATACAATGGAATACTATATGGTCATAAAAAAGAAGGAGATCTTACCTTTTTGCAACAGCATGGCTAGACCTGGGGATTACTTTGCTCAGTGAAATAAGCCAGTCAGAAAAAGACAAATGCCATGTGATCTCATTTATATGTGGAATCTAATGAACAAAATAGAAACAAAAGCATGGATACATGTAACAATAACAGACTGACAGCTGTCAGAGGGGAATGGGAGGGAGGGACTGGATGAAAAAAGGTGAAGGGATTAGCCAAAGAATATATAAGCATGACTCATAGACATAGACAACAGTGTGGCGATGGCCTGAGGGAAGGGAGAGTGGGGGTGGAGGAGGGCAAAGCAGGGAGAGGGGAAATGGGGACATCTGTAATAGTATCAATAATAAAAATAAAGTTAAAAAAAATGAAAGAGAGAAAAAAGTTTTTGTCTAGAATTTATAATATCAGCAGGATGGTTAGTTTAATACAAACCACAATTATTAGAAATGAAAATTGCTGAAGAATTTTAAGCCTGTTCATTGCTTTTTAAATGTGCATTTCTTCATATATTAGTGAGCCTTACTGTCTTTTATATCTTTATTGGCCATTTGTATTTCTTTTGTGGTTGGCTGTTTTATGTATTTTTCCCAGATTCCAGATATCTATTAGGATCTCCATTTGTTTTCATTAAACTTAAATATTAACTTCTTGTCTGTTATATATGTCATCAATGCTCTTTCCAGGCTTTTAATTTGCTTGTGCTTATTGCATTTTTAAAAAAATAAAATTTACATTTTTGAGTAGACAAATCTGTCAATATTTTTCTATGTGGCTTTGTTTTTTCTGAAATGTTTGGGAAAGGTCTATAAGGTTATGAAACTATATCCCTATAATTTCTTGTTTAGTTGTTTTGGTTTGTATTGTTTTTGCTCTTTTATTATGACTGATTTTTAAAAACTATTAAATCTTTGCTGTGAAAGTGATATTTCTTTTTAAAATGGATTAAAATTATCTGTGTAAATGCTTAACAACATCATTTATTGAATAATTTATCCTTTACCAGAGTTTAAAAGTGTGACCTGTGACATACAAATAAGTAGGTAGGTGGGTCTCTGGTCTCTGTACTTTCTGTTCCATTGATCTGTTTATTTATTTCTCTGTTAGTCCTACGGTGTTTTATTAGTAATTTTCTGGTGCATATTTTGTTTATATCTGGCAAGACATGGGCCTCTCCTTATTCTTTTCTTTTTTTAAAAAATTTTCCACTGTTTGCATGTATTTCTTCCTGTACATGTCACTTTACAATCAATTTCTCAGGCTATAAAAATTATATTTGGGTTTGTTTCTCCAGCATTCAATGTATGGACTTTCTGGAGGAGAATCAAAAGTATGACAGGTTTAAATTTTAGGTTGGGGATGCAGGGTGCTTTGGTACTCTCCCGGAGAGGCGGGGACCCGGGAAGGGTGTGGAGGGGGCAACTGGAGACTCCTCTGCAGTGGTTCAGGTAGCAGAGTCTCTGCAATGGGACTGTCACTGCTGTAAGGCACCTGCTTGGCTTGTTAACCTGCAGCTGCAGACTCTGAGCCCTGGGGTGCTGAGGCCTGAGAGATGCAGGTCTCTGTCTAGAGTGGCCCTTTGTTGCACCTTGTGGTTGTGATGAGGCCCATGGGGCAGTCTGGGGCCTCCCTCCAGGGCTGCTCTAGAGTACGGACAGGGAGGGTAGGAGGATGGACTGAGGCGGAACTCCAGGGTGTCTTTGCTTACAGGGTACGCTTGGGGATGCTGAGGCTAGCTTCTGGCCTAGTGCCACATCTGTGAAATGAGCAAAACGAGCACCCTCTGCCTCTCGGGGAACCACTCAGTCAGCAGGGTCCTGCCCTGGGGACTTCCGGGCTGCCTAAAAGCTGTTGGCACCAAGGTGGGATCTTTGAGTGCTGGGTGCTGAGGATTCCAACTCTGCCAACTGGCACTCACTGGAAAAGGGCAGAGGCTGGGGAGTGTGGTCAGTTGAGTCCCAAGGCCAGTCCCAAGGCTGGTCCCAAGGTAAGACACCCAGAGCTCTGGACACAAAGACACTGAAAAGCCAAAAGCCCATAGCTGTCAGCATGCTTATTGACCTATAGGGCCAGTCTGCAGAGTATGGGCTGCAGGAGGGCAGGTAGGTTGTGCCACTGGCTTCTGACTACTGTCTAGCTTAACCCACAGGCAATGGCCAATGCCAAAGATGTACAACCATGGCCCTGGGATTCAACTTTTTTTGCTGCTAGCTGGGCCTTGGGGGGTACCACATACAAGTGCAGGGTGGAAGGGCCCTGTCCAGGCCAGTCGGGAAACACTGCACTGGGGAGATGAGAGTTGGTGGGTCAGTTCTTCTCCCTTCCCTCTCCAAGGCAGACTTCTTGGCATCACAATGGTTCATACCGCTCCTCTGAAGACATCTTACATGGCTAAGTAATCACTGTGCTTATTACAGTGCTGTTGCCAGCACAGTCATACCCTCCCTTTGCTTCGCTGCCTCTCTGCCTGTCTCACTCCTGCTTCCCTGGGACCCACTTCCCCCAAAAGTGTTAGCATCTAAGCTTTTGCCTTAGATTCTGTTTTCCCAGGAATCTAGACTAAGGCAGAGCTTATTCTTCACACTTTATTTTACAAAAGTCACCCTGTGACATCAGTTCTGTTCAATGAACAGTCACTTAGCACCTTCTTCTGTTTCTGGGCACTAGGAGTGACCTTGGGACACAGTGGTGAACACAGCAGGTACGGGCCTTGCCCCCAGAGCCCTCAGGGATGGAGGATGCCCTAAGGGAGGACAAATAACATGCTATATAGAAAAGAGGAAAGGCAAATTCTGGAAGCCTCAGGATTTTACATCCATTGCTGGTGTGGGGGAGGAAGAAACTTTCTTCTTCCTTTAAGGTTCTCTCAGCCAGCCTAATAATCAAATAGACATGAGATAGATTAGTCAGAGAAAATAACTAAATTTTTTACATACATATGTGTATGGGAACCTGACTTACATGAGAGAGTCAGAGACCCAACCTACAAGAGAGGCTCAGAGACAGAAATGACATTCTGAGCTAAGGATGAGGTAAGGCACCTTGAAGGTTCAGAAGGTAATTACAGGGAGAGCACATGCTCAGTAATTAGTTTGCCTTGTCATACAGATAGATAAATAAGTAAAAAGTAATTTCTAGTGACTACTCTTATCATGTGCCAGACCCTTAATTTTATTTTTTAGATAGTTGGCAGCGGTGGGGTGGTAGAAATTTATCTTGAGCCTACAGGGTCTCAGTTGCTTTTAACTCACTGCATACTGCTGACGTACACCTTGGGTGGCTTGTTCTGAACCCCTACACTGATCAATTCTAAAGCCTGGGGAAAGGGAGAAGTGGACAGATTCACTAGAAATTTCTCATGCAAGATAATCTCTTTACTGAAAGTCTCCTAGAGTGAATACGCAGGGGGCTGGCGAGGTGAGTCCTAGGGTCGGAGCAGTCATCTGAGAAGATGTTGGCTGAAGGCTCTTTTAGCAGCTTGAGAGTCAGCTGGTGGTTCAAGCCCTCTGGTGGGCTAGAGAGAGAATAACTAAACTGGAATGTTAAACCTTTGCAGGGGAGGGAAGCCTCCTTATCCCCAGAGAAGGTGGAGCAGAAGCTGGGAGTCTACCTATAATAATCACTGACCTTCCTTCCCACTCTGGAATTCTGTGCCTCACTGAGCACTATCCGTCTTTCGGGAAATTTCATTCCAATGACTTGCTAAATGCAGGAGGCATTTTTGGTGCTCTGACCAGGTCCTGTAGCGCCCATTCATCAGGCCTGTGCACCTGGCCCCTTCTCAGGGCTGACACCTCAAAGTTCCTCACCTCTTGTGTGAGCTGAAAGTGCTTGGATATTTATGTTCTTCTAGAGAAGCATTTGGCCACTGCTTCATTGCTAGTGAAGAAAGGCTCAGCTCCCTGCTTGAGGTTGAATCAACTCCCAAGGGTAATTTATACTCCAGAGTTCTCAGTATCCGGCAGAGGATAGGACTTTGCCTGAGATGTCACCTTTGGCTGCCTTTCCTCTTTCCTGTTCTGCTCTCCCTACTCCTGGGTCTGGCTCAGTCCTTCCCACCCAGACACTTGTGTTTTTAAAATTGAACTTCCAGGTATTCTGAATCAAAAGTGGCAAGAGTGTCATCTGGGTGGGCCCTCAAGAGCTGGCCAAGGTGCCCCTGCTCCTGGGGCTCCATGCAGGTGGGCAGGAGGCAGGACCTAGTGGCAGCAAGGGTGGGTTGAGGGCCTACACAGCACTAGCCACAGCCCCTCCCTTTGTAAAGCTGTAGAGTACAGGTGGGAAGCCCTAAGGGAGGCTTTCCTGGACCTCACCCTGGTCAGCCCCACTCAAACACAACACCAGTGGGTTCTCTGGGAGAGTCAGCTCTAGCACAGGACCAGGACAGAGGGAGAGGTAGAAGGAAGGGAAGCAGGGTAGTTCCTTGATGGGACAAGTTCTTCTATTTTTTTTTTTTAAATCCCCACTCTAGGACATTTTTTCATTGCTTTTAGAGAGAGGAAAGGAGGGGGAAAGGGAGGGAGAGACACACTGATGTGATAGTTGCCTTCCCTACACAACCAGACCTGGGATTGAACCCACAATCCAGGTATGTACACCGACCGGGAACCAAACACACAACCCTTCAGTTACGGGATGACACTCCAACCAACTGAGCCACATTGGCCAGGGCTGGGACCAGTCCTTGCTTAGGTGGTCCTTAGTGAGGCACACATGTCTGAAGAGTACCTCCACCCTTCTCAGTAGGCCTGAGTCTGGCTCTGAGAAGAGACTCTGTCACTCCTGATGCTAGTTTCCTCTTTAAAGCCTACTCCTGTGTCTGGCTCCTGCAGACTTCTGTCTTTGTGTCCTCAGCAGGTGCTGGACCCAGGAGGGAGCCCTGTCCCCATCACAGGGCTCAGAGGTGCCGAGGCCTCACACCCAGTCTCCCTAGATTTCAGCATATCCATGTTCACTAACCAGAGGCAGGGGCAGCACAAATTGTGATGGACCCCGGCTGCTGTAGCTCAGTGGATTGAATGCCGGCCTGTGGACCAAAGGGTTGCTGGTTCGATTCCCCAGTCAGGGCACATGCCTGGGTTGCGGGCTGGATCCCCAGTGGCGGGTATGCAAAAGGCAATCACACATTGATGTTTCTCCTCCTCTCCTTCTCCCTCCCTTCCCTTCTGTCTAAAAATAAATAAATAAAATATTTTTAAAAAATGTGATGGAGACAAATAGAGTTCAGATTTCCTCCATGAGGCTGAAAATAAAACAGTCAGCGATTCCGAGGCCTGGTTTCTTTCTCATGGAGAGACATCACTTCTGTGTAACAAGTCTAAAGATCAGGAACCCAAATCCAGGGAACTCCAGTTCAGGGCTGGAGAGAGGACTGTGAAATTCTGGTTCTGTTCTTCAACTAGACCTGGGATTTGGGGATACTTTACAAACTTTTATGCTTTTAGGCTCGGGGTTCTGTAAAAACAAATAATGTCTTTGTTTTAAGTCCCAAAATTAAAGCAGTTTGTTCTAATTTGTGCTTTTCTACTCAGCACAGTCCAGGATGTTGTGTCACTCAGGGTTGGCTGTGCTGTGTGAAGCAACCACGCTGTGGAAGAGGAGTGGGGGAAGTGTTGGCAGCAGAGGTCCACCCTCAGAGCAAGGCCCAGATCCCTGACCCACACCTTGTTGTCCCCCTTCAGGCACTTTGGGTAAATAAGCCTCAAGAAGGACCATGATGATGCACAAAGACAATTATGGAGAGTCTACCAAGTCATGGATTCCAACAGTAGATTAAAACTTCCGCACAGAGTCTCTCCCCCAGTAACTAACTAAGTGAGCTTAGAAAAAAAAAATTTAAAAAAAAACCCTATTGATTAATCAACCATTTTTAGAAGACAGCAGAATACAGTTGTCCTAACAAAGACGGACAGTGCGTCAGTCCAGCACACCGGTGCCTTCTTGTCCTCTCCTGCCCTTGGCCCCATCCTCTGAGCCTATAGGGAAGGGGGAAAACATAAAACACACAGCCTCCTATTGTATCTCAGAACAAAAACAAAACTGGAAACTTCTGGTAAAGATGGAAGATGGAACACATACATCTAATTTTGCTCTCTCCTAAACTTCTGTTACAATCCCAGTAAATGGATATAATAAAGGTATAAACCTCCAAAGATAAGGAGAACTGAAGAGGAAACAACAAAAAGGTCTGGAACCTAGAAGCAGGTGGATGAGTAGCCCCACAGCAGCCCCACAGTAACCCCACCAAAAGTCAAGTCCTAAACTAGCAATGGAACAACCATGAACCATCAACCAAAGGACCCGCCAAAGGCTTCACTGTGAGCAGCACCTGATATCTTGGGAAGAGGTGAAGGAGAGGAGGGTAGCCGACAAAGAGGATTGTAGGACACTGTTCAGAGCCCTTGGGGTCCTCCCATCTCTGCACATCCATTTCCCCATCATAATAGACTACAGGGTCTCTTCTGGAGTGGATAAATCAGAGAGTCTCACCACTGGGGCATCAGGCAAAGGTGAGTGTGGGGGCTACTGAAAACAGGAGGCTAAGGGAATGCTGAGATGCTCCTCTCCTTTGCCATCCCTATTGTCCACTCAGCTGCTCTCCAGGGAAACTGTTATCAGGGCTCCTCCCAAACAAACAGCCTAGCCGAATGTCTCTGTGAAGAAGTGGGGATGGGGACTCACATAGCCTCTAGCTCTATGGGAGGAAAAACACCAGTGCAGTTCTCAAAAATGCTGGGCCTTGTTGTGGTAGGGGGAGTTCCAAGGACCAGTTTGGGCTCCTTTGAGGTGGCCTTAGAAGGCTGTCAAGCAGTTCTGTGGTGTTATTTCTAGAATGTGGGGGACCTGTAAGCCCCTTGACTTCTTCTTTGGTGTTTTAGCCAATGCCAGGAAAAGTCTCTTTCCATACCTTTCTAAACAAATTCAGTAGTGTAAGCCTTTTATATATAAATATGAAGATAAATAGCAGAAGAAATGCTGAAGAGTTGAAAAGAGTTCATTCCAGGAAGTGAAACTGGGGAGTAGAAGGAATGGGAGAGGGTGCTTTTTTTTTTTTTTTTTTTTAAGAGGGAGAGAGACAGAGAGGAAGGGAAGGAGAAAGAGAGGGAAAGAAACATGGATATGAGAGACATCGACCCTTCCTTATGTGTCCGGCCCAGGGACCACACCTGATACTCAGGCATGTGTCCTGACAGAGAATCGAAACAGTGACCTTTCAGTTCGTAGGACGATGCCCAACCAACTGAGCCACACCAGTCAGGGTGGCACTATTTTTCATAATAAACTTTTTTATATAATTTCATTTTTCAATTAGATCACACATAAAAACTACAAAACAAATCCAAGAATTCCCTTACCTGGGCCCGTCTTCAGGGATTTGTGGGGCAGAGGGGAGCACTCACTCTTCAATCCCATCACGCAGTTTACTCACCCCTGCCCACCACTGCAGATACAGTCTAGAGTCCCAGAGCAGAGCATGGGGAAGTGCTGTGAAATTGTAGGCTTCCCAGCCTGCAGCCCTAGGGGAGAAGCTGTGAAGTTTTTGCTTTCAGAATTAGGATTCTGAGAGGCTTTTAGACGATCAGGGAAAGCCTAAGGTTCCTGACGGAGACCATAACCTCTTGAAGTGAAAAGTGCAGAGGGGCAGGCTGGCTGGAGGATCTATACTGTGGGGCACTGGGACTCCAATTCTTTTTGTGACAGATGGCAGGGCAGGGGGAAGCCCAGGAAATGGCAGTCAGCCCTTCACCTGGTTCTCACTTCTTGGTCTCTGTCCAGGTCTCCCTGGAGGCCACTGGCCTGCAGTGAAGACCACTCTTTGTCTTTCCAGGGAAAGGCCCCAAGCACGACTCACATGCTCAGAGTCTATCGTGGGGGCAGCTGTCACACTCTGTGGTGCCCTGGTCTCTGGGTTGCCCAGGCTTCCTGAAGACTCTCCACCCTTACAGTGCTGGTCAGCAATGCTGGCTGCAAGGAGTCACAGCTTGTCTGAGGAAATCTGAAGGCAAAACTTGCAGCCAGGTGCCTGGGCTCAGGGGTTGGGATGCATGGTGGGGCTTCAAGGCTGGACAGTTCTGGTCCGACTGGTTGGCTCAGCTGGCTGAGAGACAGGCAAAACTGAACACCTAAACTTGGCTCAGACAGGAGTCTTCCAGCAGAACGGCAGCCATCCCACCTCCTGGTCTCTGAAAACCCCCTGCCTCAATTCCTACTCCACAGTTCTGACCTTTTCTGTGCCAGGGGTCCCTTTGGATTCCAGTGCAGCCTATGGGATGTTTTCAATGCATAAAATAAAATACAGAGGATTACAAAGGAAACCAATTACAGTAAAATAGCATTACTAAAATATTAGATAATAAATTTTGTGATGGAGTAACATGATGTTTCATTAAAGAATCAATAACAATATCTGGTGACAGGTCTAAGCAGGGCTGTAATTTTGAAGTAGTGATGAACAAAACCAATATTGTGCCATTTCTGCAACAACTTGACTGTCATGTAAAAGTAGCGGTGATTTCTTTGGGTGACAAAGTTTATGGGTAAGACTACTGTGGAGTTTTGTCTGTGTTTCTAATGAAGGGAAATGCTAAATCTCAGCTAGAGGTTAGTGTAAGCAATGACATAATTTTCTCACCTGAGTTCATGGATGCCCTGAGTTCTATCTGCAGAACCCAGGCTAGGAACCCTGTCCAGTCTGCCTGGCCCCATAGCTTCTGCTCATCACAGCCCTTGCCACTGGGCTTCTCTCTTGTGCCCCTCTGCCTATAAGCAACAAGTACCTAAACCCCACCCCACCATTACCGCCTTTTCTTCCTACTTTTCAGAGGCTTAGATGGGCCTGATAGGGCCTGAATCCAGCCCTAAGCAGCTACTGGTCAGAGAATGTGGGAGAGTTCGCTCCCAGGCCCAAGCTGCAAAGCAGCAGCAACATGCAAAGCAGAGAGTTCGGAGCCAAGGGGACCTAAAGCAAGTGGGAGGGAAGGGGGGGCTCCCCTGTGAGTCTAGGTGTGTGCATGGGCAGCACTGGCATAAAGATGCAAGTCAGATGCCTATGATTTTACATTAGGCAGCGCTTTAAAAAATCCCAATGTGTAGGCCATACCCTGGACCAACTAAATCCAGAGTCTCTTGGGGTGGGCTCTAGGTACCATAATTTGTTAAACTCCCAGGTGATTCCAGTGTTCCTTGGGTGCTTGATGTGAAAGTGGGGGGACAGGGTGGTGGGCAGGAAGAGAGGAGAGAGGTGAGAGGCCCCAGAGGCTCTCAGAGGTACACTGGGTGCTGACTAGGAGCTCAGCCTGGAGTCTCAACTGGCCTGGGTGGAGAAAGAAAGATAGGAGAGAGGACCAAGGTCTCTGAAGTGTTCTGCTGTGTGTGAGAACTCACTTTGGAGGGCTGCATCACCAGTGTCTGATTTTGACTGCCTGAAATTGCCCACAGCTCCTGGAGATAGCTGGCATTCCAAGAGGATGAATGAGCACTTTCTCTACCAACCTGCTGCCCTGTCAGTAACCAACTCCCACATGTCCTGAAAGCAGGAAAGCTGGGATACTGGCTGTACTTGGACAGGGAGCTCACCTCTCCTCTCTGGGAAAGGGGCTGTGATCCCTGTATCTTTCTCACCTCCCTCTGCCTCTATGCCCCCACCTGAGAGGGCTTGGGGAAGAGCTCCATTCTGCCACAAAGCAGGCCATGAGCCTGATGAGAAATGCCTTGGCTGCAGAGGAAGAAGCCCCATTGTCCATCCCAAGGCCTCAGCGATCAGGTAAAGGAGAATGGAGTTGACACCGCTGAAGCCCACTGTGTTCTAGGCCCATGTGGGATGACTCTTGTTTCTTCTGGAATTAAAGCATTGTATCCAGTGAGTTTGGCATTGCCATCACCATTTTATAGGTAAGGAAGGAGGGAGGCTCAGAGGGCAAGATGGAGTTTCCCAGGGTCACACAGCTCTGCAAGGTGGTACAGGCCTGGCTGATCCCAGTGTCCTTGGAGGATGGTTCAGGTTTTTCGTGCTGTACAAGCACTGCAGCTCCAGGTGAGGCCAGGGTGTCTCCTCTCCTGTTTCAGCAGCCTCTACAGGCTTAAATCTCCAACTCTGGAGGAGGCATGCTAGGGCGCTGTACAAATTCTCTCATGGATGAAGCAGATGTTAATACCCTCATTCTATAGGTGAGTCTCAGGGATGAATGAGTCCTGTCACTTCCCAGATTCTTACAGCAGATGTGACAAAACCAGAATGCCAGCCGAGGTCTCTTGACCTACTAGACTAACATGAGAAAGAATATACAATGTTTACAGCTTTGAGATTCTGCATGCAAAGCTGGCATTTCTACAGTCAGATCAAAAGACAAAGCCAATTCAAATACAGAGTTTGCATTCAGAAATCTTCCAGTGCCACACATGCAATGCTCAGATAAATGAGGGCTTGAGAGCTTGTCAGAGAACAGGCCCAGACACACGTTATATGTCAGCATCACTCTTCAGGGAGAACATCTTGTGTGTTTCATGTAGATTTCCATCTTGCCCCATACCTGTCCTCTCTAAGTAGTCAGAAATTGCTCTGGGCTGCCATAAATCAAAGCGCATCCCTTCCTCCCTTCCCTTCTCCCTTAGACAAATGCCCTACTTTTTAGGGAACTGCTCAGAAATGTGGTTGAGATCAACTAAAGCATTTTAAAGAAGAAAATTGCTTCTCCTGCTGTTCCAGCATGTTACGAAAGGTTAAAAAAAAAGTACATAATACCTAGGGTAGATGCAGCCTCTCTGTGTGCCCTAATTAGAGGGCTCTGCGTGCTAGCTAGGAAATGTCAAAGGTCTAAGGAATGAATTTTGTGCATTTAAAAAAATTGACATATAATTCACACATAACGTTATATTAGTTTTAGGTATACAACGTAATAGTTTGACCTTTGTCTATATTGCAAAATGATCATCACAATAAGTCTAATTAACATGCATCACCACACACAGTTACAAAATTTTTTTCTTGTGGTGAGACCTTTTAAGATCTACTCTTTCAGTGACTTTCAAATATACAATATAGTATTATTAACTAAAGTCATCATGCTGCACTTGCTTGTTTTATAATTGGAAGTTCATAACTTTTGACCACTTTTACCCCTTTTGCCTACCCTGAATTTTACTTTTTAAATGCAGTAGTAAGTTCCTGCTTTCCATGGGCTGCTGGGTGTGCCTAAGGGATATGAAATACAGGGTTTCCCATGTGACAATTGTTTTTAAACCCACATGTCCCTCTAAGATGTATAATTAATTCTCAAGTTAAAACTTTGTCCTTTTGGCCTTACTCATGTTTTCTTTGACTTTGTGTTTCCAAATTCCTCTCCCACACCTGTTAACTGGCCCTAACCTCTTCGACAGAAGCCTCCAGCTAAGGGGAGGAAGGGGCCACTATCTGGGGGCGACTGTCATTTCCCTCCTGATTACAAAGCCAGCTGGCCCAGAGCAGCTGCTGTGACTGATGCCTGCCCAAGGCGTGGCATGCTGCTGTAGTTTGATGAGTGCATGGCGCTTGGATGAGTATGATGCTGGAAACCCCAGACTTAACTCACTGAGAAAACACGCATGGATCAGGCAGGAATGGCACAGGAGACAGGTCTCAATGCCCTTGTTCAGGGTCCCAGACCAGGAATATGGGCACTAGGAAGTGCCAAGCCCAGGAGGCACCATAGGTGTTCCTGCAGGGACAGGAAGCAGTCCCACGGTGCTATGTAGATGTGGCCCCAGGGCTCTTCCCTTACCTGCTCCACTTTGCTAATGTGGGCTGCAGAGGAGGGAACTCAGTGGGAGCACCTTGGAGTGGGGAGTAAGGGTGAGAGGAACCACAGAGAGAGAGAGGCAGGCTGCAGGGATCAAAGGACACTCAGATGACTCTGGGGACATTAGCAGAACCACGGGGCCACTTGTCTGGCTCCCAAAGGGGCATGGCGGCACCTTGAGGCCCAGGATAAATAAAAAGACAGAGCTATACCTGTTGCTCTGTGGTGTAAGGCAGCAGAAAAGCAAGGATTTTTCTCAGTGGCTGCTTTTATGGCCCTTCCCTCAGGCAATGGAAAGGAGAGCCCTGTCCTGACAGGGTTTGCCCGAAGCCCAGCAGATTCCAGCGGGGGAGGGCCCAGGTGAGCTCCTGGCCAGGTGCTTACAGGAATATACTTGTTGAGACATTTAATATTCCCTGGGCAACAGCTCCTAGGAGTTTTCCAGTAGTCTCTGGGTAACCAGATAGTCTTTGCCTCCCCAGGATGAGGAAATTGATCCCCAGCAGTGGGCAGGATGGCAACGGCAAGGGAGTGGCATTACAGTGCCGCCTGCTAGGCCAGGCTGGAGGGCAGAGACAGGCCTCTCTGGACCCTGGGTGCTACAGTCAGAAACAGAAACACAAGGGCCAGAGGCCTTCCTGGCTTTTGTATCAGCTTTTCTTTCAGGGGCACTCAGGACTTCTCTACTAAGAACAGGAATTCTGCGGCTCAGAAAGCCTGCAAGTAAAGTCATCAGTGGGGGCTTTCAGACAGTGTTCATGATGCTGGTTGATTCCAGTCCCGCAGCAAGTGGACCCTGCTGAGTCCACTACTGAGTTGTTTATGACTCCTGCTTGATGCAACATCAAACATCATACTGTCATACTCTTGGCCCCGCCCCCAGCTGAGCAGACACTCAGTCTCTCTATGCCACCTCAGGGCAGCTCTTAGCCTCCCATTCCTATGCCCCGGTACTCCCTCAAGGGTGAGTGGCTTGGAAAGCTTTTCCCACCTCCAGCCACATAAACAAGGTGTGAAAAGCAGGCGGTGAGTCAGTGCAGAGCTATGGGCAAGGGTTCCAGTACCGCAAAGCACACTCGACCCTTTCAGATGTCCCTGGTGTGGTATGTGGGGGTAGCGGTGATAAGGGGGAATGAGTGTGATCTCCCATAGGTTCCCAGGACAGGTTGAGCAGAAGCGTAGCTAAGGCTGGTCCATGGGAACCACAGGGGTTGGCCAAAGAGCTGATACCACTGCCCATCCAGGGATCAGGCCATCCCTCCATGAGCAGCCCCTGTGTGGGGTTAGGAAATCAGGGGCAAAAGAATTCCCAAGTGAACTGGGAGGGGAACCCACACCATTTGCTGGCTATAATGGCAGGTAGGGGTGGGTGGAGGGATGACATATGTCTATGCCATCACCCTTCCCTGACCTGCTTTCTGTCCCAGGGAATCACATATCTAAAGACCCTCTGGCGCCCAGTAGGCTGGCCATTGGAAGGCCTCTGTAGTAGTCAGACCAGAGGATAGCAGTGGGAAGTCAGAGTTCTGCTCGTCATGGCGCCTCTGACAGGAGCCACATCCCCACGAGGCTCCAGCTCCCATCTGTAAGCACTGGCTCTGTGGCACCCTGCTGGACAGCCCCAGCCCCTAAAAGCCCAGCACCCACTTCCTCCTGCTGTCCGTCCAGCCTTGGGCGTGGTTGCTAATCTCTGGGTTGCCTCAGTGTCCATGCAGTTTGGCTTCCACCACCTGTTACCAGTCTCTAAGTCCTCTGAAGAATCTAGACCAGTAAATATCCCACTTAGTGTGTGATTGGGTCACCTAATTCAGTAGATCTGGAGCATTTCTAACAAGCTCCAGGTGACTCTGATGTGGCTGGTCCTTGGACCACATTTTGAGAAACAAGGACCAGGGAGATTTTTATTTTCCTGCAACGAAGTGCTAGGCACTCTTCTGGGCAGCGGGCCACAAAAGTAAAACAAATAGACCTGTTTATGATCCAGAGAGGGAGACAGATACAATCAGATGACAATCACTATAAATGACACCATTGGCAAATGCTCCAAAGGATGGACAGGCTATGTGAACAGTTGGGTCTTCAGGATAGCTTCCTCGGCACATTTTTGAGGTGGTATTTGAGCTGAGACCCAGGGAAGGGGCTGTGGGAGATTTCAGCAGCAGAGCATGAGCAGAGGCTGGGTGACAGAGCAGAGGGACAGTGTGTATTCTGTGGTTGAGAGAGGCCAGCCTGGCTAGAGCAAAGTGAGGACCCCCGAGATTGGACCCGGAGCTCAGCTCCCCAGGCACCAAGCTGGGTCCTTCTCCCGCAGCAAGAGGGTCTGCACCTGAACTCACCTTCTCACGTGATCAGGCCTCCCCTTCTCCTATGGCCTGAATCCAGCTTCCAGTAGGGTCTGCAGGTGCCGGCAGCTGGCGCTTTCAGACTCCTCTCTGCTCAGCTGGCAGCCACACCCAGACTGCCTGGCGCCTGAGTCTGGCTGCTCTTGCATTAAAAAGGGGCAGTAGTAGGGGCAGGTTCCTGCCCTGGCACACAGTCCCCTGGTGTGACAGCAGCCTGTCCCCCACACACAGACACTAAGGAGGACAGCATGCCTCTGCTTGCTGACCTTTGGTGTTTCAGTTTCCCCAGCAAAAGCCACTTCTTAACCCCATACACTGGTGACATTGTAGTATTTTTCTTTACTTGCCTCACTATATTAGGGCTTTTCTATGTTTTAAGAGCAATGGAAGCCTTAGAAGTGTTAAGCTTGGGGTTGTCTGATGGGATTTGTGTTTCCAAACAGTTTAGGGCTGTCGTACAATGGGTGGGCTGTAAGGAGAGAAGGAGAGAAGGGAAGAGCATGAAGAAATGAGCTGCGTGTGAGGATGGCAGCCCTGTGATCAGCTCAGGGGTCCCTGGGACTATAGATGCACCAGAAGCCAGCAGCTGGTTCTGAGTGCTGAGGTCAGCCTGCCCTCAACTGCTGGTGCTGGGAGAGGAAGAGATGCTGGCCTATCTCTGAGGGAGTAGGCACTAGCCAGGGAGAGGACTATGAGGATTTAAAGGCCCCTACACTGAGATTCTTGGAGGGAGTAGGCCTCATGGGACTGTGGATGGGACAGCCAGGAGGGGCATTTGAGAGGCTGGGCCAAGTCTGGAGTTTGGGGCGAGACCAAGGGGCTCAGGGGTGGGAACGCAGCCAGGCACCTGGAAAGACAGGAGTCGCCTGATCTGAGGAGAACAACGGAAAACCGTAGGCTCCCTGACCTCACACCTGTGGTTCACAGCATGGACAGCTTGGGCAGTGGTGGCTCTAGAGAACAGTTCAACACTCCATCCTTGGAGGCTGAGGCTGCCCACACAGCCCTCCTGGCTTAACCTGGACAGGAGGCCCCAGGAAGGTGTGGGATGCAGAGGTGAGGAATGCGAGGGTCATAGTGCGCCCTTTCCAGAGGGGATGCAGCATCTCCAGAGGAGATGGTGTGGACTCCAGCCCGAAGGAATGGCAGCATCAGCCCTGAGGGTGGCAGTGTGTCAACCATGGAGAAATAACACAGAAACCAGATATGGGCTTCTGAAGGCCCCAGGTATGTGGAATTCAATTCTTTGGACCTTTAGCCATGGCCCAGAGGCCCGTGGCACTCTGAGTGTGTGGTCGCTCCATGGCTGTCTACCTGACAAACACTTCAATCTGGTGCTAGCTACTTCGGCTGCATTCTGTCCTAATTATCAGGTTGGAAAGTGGGGTAGGGTGTGAAATGGAACTTTGTGTTAGTTCAGAATTGCTCCCAGCTGAGATCAATAGTTAAATGCCCATACTTGAAAGCAAGTCCACATTGGGCTTAAAGGAGAGAAAGCGAAGCCAGTCCCTCAGCCTCACCCACCACCAAAGGTGAACCTCTGTGAGTTAAAGACCTGGAATGAAAGAGAAAGTACATCTGAGCTGAGACTTGGCACCTATGGACAGGGCAACTTCTCTTTGAAGGTGGGTATAGCCATCCCAAGCCCAAATTTACCACTCTAGGAAAACTGTGAAGACTAGGGGGACCCCTGGAAGAGGAGGTAGCATATCGCTTCACTCTGTGGCTCCACAGATCTCGGCACTGTGCCTCAGGACATGGCTCCCAAGCAGGACAAGGTTGGAAGCCAGCGGATCCCCTAGAAAGAGTGCCAGGCTTTCACCTTCTCCAGCTCTGGGGCTCTAATCCTGCTGCCTCCTCTCAGAGGGGACACATGCAGGCCCGGGGTCCCCTCCACTCTGACATTCACTGTCTTGGGGCCAGGACTGCAGACCTGGGGAGCTCTCAGGTCTCTACCAAGTTTGCATGTTTGTTTGTTTGTTAACGTTTGTACTTCCATTTAAAAAACTAATTATCAAAAAACAAGAAGCAAAAATTCTTCATGATCTGATCTCACCCTGACTGAGAGATCTGTTTCTCTCTATGTATATATCCTGGCTCATCCTCTTAGCTTCTTCATCTGTGAAATGGGCGGCCAGTCTTGGTTCTGTGCAGGGTGGTTGTGAAATTGTGATGGCTCATGTGGGCTGGATGTGAGTGTAGAGCACCCTGTGGAGAGCATGAGGCTGGGCTCCACAGATTCACCTGCCCACTGGACAGCCCTGGGGCTTTAGAGGGTGTCAGAGGCTGTTCTTGATGAGCTCCAGGAAGGAAGAAGGTCCAGTCAGAGGGAAGGACAAAGCTTTCTGCCCAATGTCCATGAACCTAAGCCTGGCAATCTCCCCTGAAATACACACACATACATTCACACTGACACACACTCTCACACTCACAGGCACATACACACATTCACACACACACATGCTGCCATCATCAGGGACCTGTGTCTGAAGGGGCGGTTGCACTGAGCTACTGGGCATGCACACTCCCTGCCCCGCTACTTAAAGGTTGTGAGTCGCCATAATTGTGACACTCTCTCCTCCTTTGTGCTTCACTAGACGCAGAGCAGCCACCACACTCAAGCTAGGTCCACACTGGCTGCAGAAGCAGGCGGCTGGCCGACTGGTCAGGGGAGCTGAGGATGAGGGAAAGTTGGGAGGAGGCTGGGCATAGCTAACATCCTGAGCGCTCCACGCCCTTGACTTCTCTGTGGGCTCAAGAAAAGACCACCCACCTCAGGATGAACTCTCCTTTGGGGCCAAGAGTCTCACTGGACCCAGTGCAGGAGCCCAGCTGTGTGGCCACCTCAGTCTCACCCAGCAGGTGGGACAGCTCCCAGAGCAGCACCTCGAGCTTGGACCAGCCTCTGCCCATCAGTCCCACGGTAAGCCTGGGGAGATCGTCTGCATGCAATAGCTTTCCCTCCTCCATTCTGATCCCCATCTTGGGGACAAATGGGGCCTTAGGTAGGGAGATAGAAAAGACCTGTACTTTGCTGTGAGACCTTGGGCATGTTTCTGGACCTCTCTGAGCCTGCCCTACACAAAGAGGCCACTAGAGGAGAGTGTGGGCAACAATTTTGCCTTTGGCTGCATCCACTCCTTTCTGAGGATGGTTGGATGCCTCATGGAGCCTTCTAGAAAAGAAGGAATACTCTGGGCTTCTGGAATTGTTCAGCCCAGAGTGAGGCATTAAGTGTGCTCTGCTGCCTCTATCATTCTAGCCAAAGCCCCAGGGCCATATCCACCAACCCCACCATTAAGTGCGGAGGGCTAAGGGTACTCTCAGGACCCTGGGATGCTTGCCTACATCCTGGACAGGATGGGAAGGTTCCTTCTACTTTAGAGGTCAGAGCAGGATAGAGATTACACCACTGCTCCAGAAAGGAGCTGGGGAGGGAGGTGTCTTTAACTCTCTTTATACTGGCCTCATAGTCTCGTATCTCCCTGCAGTGACCCTGGGAGGACTAAGTTTTCTTTTCAAAGGGAAACTCTCCCCCTCCATCCTGTTCCAGGCCTACCCAGTTATACTGTGGGGGAATACAGCCTCTTCTTTGAGGCTTGGGAAGGGGAGAACTCCAGAGTAGAGGGGCTCCATCCCATTCTACTACCCTAGAGTCAAGGGGGCCAGGAATACCACTCCTAAATGTCTTGAGCACTTGGCCTGGGTCCCATATAGCAGAGAGGAGCCACCAAAGAATTGGCTCTGCCTTCTCCCCAAGGAAAGATAGAGTCGTTTCAGCCATTTTCCTGCTTGCCAGACATGTGTCAGCCTGTCTCACCAGCCTCCAACAGGGGATCTGAGCCCAGTCCTAGAAGCCTTTGCCTCTGTGCCATGGTATAGCAGCTCGGGCTTGACTTTAGGCAGACTTGCATTTCCATTTGAGCTCAGCCACTTGCGAGCTGTGTGGGCAAGTGACTTTGGCACTGGGAGCTTTAGTTCCCCCACCTGCCCTTCTGGGAACCCTAACCCTTTTTTCTCAAGGTCATTTGAAGGTGGCAGGAAAATGCCATGACCTTGTTTCTCTGTCTTTCCGCAGGTAGCTGGGGCTCAGGCTGCTGCCCGGGTCCCCTTCCCCACAGTCAACGTTCCAGACCATGCCCACTACACCCTAGGCGCAGTGGTCCTGCTGGTGGGCCTCACGGGAATGCTGGGCAATCTGACAGTCATCTATACCTTTTGCAGGTACCTGGTTGGTGAGGTTGGGGCCTGGGCACTGAGGGTGGCCAGCCATGAGACAGGGCAACACACAGGGCAGAAATGCTGGTGCTAGCTCTGCCAGAGCACTGTTGCGCTTGGGCAGTGAGGCCAGGTTAGGCCCTCAGTGACCTCAGGCTCAGACTTCAATCTTTAAGCCCAGGGAAGGGGCTGAAAAGTAGTCCAAGTAGCCCAAGTGATGCATGCCAATTGGGCCCCAGGCACAGCCTCTATGTAGGGCCATTTTCCCTAGGACACTGGGCCTCTGCCCATCCTGTCTTGCTGTCAGCTCTCCTCCAACATCACTTGCCCCAGCGGGCATCCTCCTTCTCCCTAAAAGAACAGCTGAGGCACCAAAGTGCTGAGTCCTCAAGCCCCTCAGCAACCACCTGTTCTTTCCACACCTGCCCTATTTGCAGGCTGAACGGCTGAGACAGGCAGGCAGAGAAGTGAAGCCATACCCCTATCACCTATTAGCTGAAATGTCTGTGGGCAAGTTGTTTATCCTAGTTAAACCCACACATCTGTCTGCAAAATGGAGCTGTGTTTTACCTCACCGTCAATGTAATGATTAAGTTCATGTATAAGCAGTGCCCAACAAATCTGTTTGAATCCTGGCAGTGCTACTTGCTGAGATTTGTGATCTGGAGCAAACCACTTCACAAGTGGTAGCCTCAGTGTTCTTACCTAGAGAATGGCGGAAGGGTATATGTGAAGAGGGATGGTTACAGGAGATGAGGCTTGTGAAAAGGCCTGCCTCTGGAGCATGGTCATCAATTCCATTGCCCTCAATGGGCAGAGACCCAGGGTCCTAGGGACAGCCACCTTACATAGAGGGTGTGCCTGGGGCCCAATTGGCATGCATCACTTGAGCTATTTGGACTACTTTTTGACCCCTTCCCTGAGCTTAGAGATTGAGGCCTGGGCCTGAGACCATTTGCCAGACCTGAGGGTGAAGAATGCAGGCACAGGTGTGCTGAGCAGGGCTCAGACCATGACTCTGGAAGAAGGCAGGTGAGGAGGGTACCTGAGGAAGAAGGAATCACAGTTTGGGCACATGGGAAGGAGAGCCTAGGGAGAAGACACTCGGGAGAACCTGGCCTGGAGGAGCTAGAAAAATGAGGGGTGTGTCCAGGGAGAGAGAGTGGGTTATGCTGACGGGGTGCCCAGGGTGAGAAGAAGTAATGATGATCCCCAGGCCCGGCTTCTGCTGGGCTAAGCAGCAGCTCTGGGAGAGGCATTGCTCTCTGCTCCGTTCTGAGTGAACCTCCCTCAAAAGACGAGTATCTCATTTCTCAGCCTGCACTGCCAGGCACCAGAGCTGTTTGGTTGGCAGTGGGATGGCCCAGCATTGTGTACATGTGTGTGCATATGTGTATTGTAGCTGAGGGAAGGCACCCAGAAGAAGCGTCTTCTGACAGTTTCTGATCTCTACAGGAGCAGAGGCCTCAGGACACCGGCCAACATGTTCATTATCAACCTCGCAATCAGCGACTTCCTCATGTCCTTCACCCAGGCCCCCGTTGTCTTTGCCAGCAGCATCTATAAGCGGTGGCTCTTTGGGGAGGCAGGTAGACACTCAGGGCTCCCTTTTGCTGGAGTGGGGAGGAAGGTTGTGGCAGGCGATGTGCACTGTGCAGGGTGGCTCATATGAGGAGGTGATTTCATCTTCCTTGGCAGAGAGTGCATAACTGCCCTCATCCCATGAGTTAGCAACAGGGAAGACTCAGGTTCCAGTCCCAAGGCCTTCACCAGCCTCTGCCAGATGTGGCAAGTAGGCAGGGTGAAGAGGGGCTCAGTGTGCATCTCTTGAGAGGTGAGGGCAGGAGCCAAGTACATGCTGTCCACAGACCTTCCCTCCCCTGGGGTATCTAATGGGCTCTCTGCCAAGGGCTGAGGTCAGGGAGTTGTGTCCACAGGCTGCGAGTTCTATGCCTTCTGTGGGGCTCTCTTCGGCATCACCTCCATGATTACCCTGACGGCCATCGCCCTGGACCGCTACCTGGTGATCACACGCCCACTGGCCACCATTGGGGTGGTGTCCAAGAGGCGGGCAGCACTTGTCCTGCTGGGTGTCTGGCTCTATGCCCTGGCCTGGAGTCTTCCACCCTTCTTTGGCTGGAGTAAGTGGGCTGCAGGAATCGGGAAAGGGGGAGGATAGTCTGGGAGGGGCACATTCAAGGGCAAGTAGGTAGACTTTTGTTGGCCATCTGGCAGGAAGGGGGCCAGAAAACTGCCTGAGCCCCAGTGCTCAAGGGGTATGAGCAGCAGCAGGGGGAACAGAGGCTGCATCATCAGCTATCAGAAGATGACCTGGGCTCCCTTCCCTCAGTACAGAGGGGAAGACCACGTGGTTCTTGGGTGGCAGGAAGTGACAGGTACACCTGATGCTGAGCTTTCTGTGGGCTACACAGGCAGGGGTTGAGGTATGAGGCCTCATTAGGTAGTAGGATTAGCAGCAAGGCACCAGCCCTTCTGGGGCAGGACCAAAAAGCTGGCTGAAGCCTGGGGGAGTAGGACCCTGGGGCTCTGACGAGGTCTTTGCTCCACACTGGCAAGAATGGGCAGCACTGGGCATTGCCAGCCGTCTCCCAGAATAGGTTTGGAAAGCTCCCCCTCCATGTGCCCTGGCTTCCTCACTGCACTGGGCTGGGCTGGGGCTGGGGCTGCTGTCAGTGTTTCAGGATCCCGGACCCCACGTCCAAAATCCCTGCTTGTTGAGGAACCTACGTCAGCACTGCCCAGAACACTGAGAGCCTGCCTGCTCCTGGCTTCCAGGTGCCTACGTGCCCGAGGGGCTGCTGACCTCCTGCTCCTGGGACTACATGAGCTTCACGCCATCGGTCCGTGCCTACACCATGCTGCTCTTCTGCTTCGTGTTCTTCCTTCCCCTGCTTGTCATCATCTACTGCTACGTCTTCATCTTCAGGGCCATTCGGGAGACAGGCCAGTAAGAGCTGGGAGTGGAGGAGGGGCTAGATGGGGGGGGAGGCCATGCCCCTTCAGAGCCTTACATCTGCACCCACCCCTGGGGCATCCCCAGCTCCAGATGGGCAAAGACAAGCTGATTACCTGTGCTTATGTGGTAAGTGCCTATAAATCAGCACAGCTTGGTGCTTCGAGAAGTCTCAGGAGACAGAGTCTTCTCAAAAAGGGACCTTTAGGCATGTCGGGAGGTCTGTGGGTATGGGGCAGCGAAGACACCACAGGTGGAACCAAAGGAGGCAGGTCAGGCTGGATGTCAGGGAGAACTTTCTGGGTGTGAGGGCTGCCTGCACTGGAAGGGATGGCCAACTCTAGGGAGGCTCCCCAACAGTGACCACGACCCTGGCACTTACTGCAACCCAAGTGTGGTGAGACCCAGACTCTGCAACCTTCCTAGGGCTCTCCAGGCTTTCGGGCCCTGTGAGGGCCGCAGTGAACTGCCCCGGCAACAGCAGCGGCTGCAGAGTGAGTGGAAAACAGCCAAGATTGTGTTGCTAGTCATCCTTCTCTTCGTGCTCTCCTGGGCCCCCTACTCCACTGTGGCCTTGATGGCTTTTGCAGGGTGAGCAATGGCTAAGGGGCTGAGGGGGTTGGGGGACGTGATGGGGGAGAAGGCTATGGGAGCTTGGGGCAGCCTCTTCCTCCCAAGCCCAAGCTCAAGCCCAAGCCCAAGCCAGTTGTCCTCACACCCTAAGTCTGGCCTTACAGCCTTCCTCTCTCCCTGCAGTAAGATTCTCCCCACTAGCTGGGCCTGCCTGGTTTCTGGAGGCACTAGGACACATTTGCGGGGAGCTCTGAGCCACACTTGATTTAGCCTAAGTGCCTGTGAGGGCCACAAGTCCCAGACCCCTTGAGAACACATAGCTCTCCCTGAGTTCTGGTTTCCTCTTCACTTGGGCACACAGCCAGGAGTTCTGCTCCCCTCCTGCCCTCTGTGGTGAGTCTGGGGATTTTGACATTTGCAGCAGTGTAGATGGAGGCCAGACTTCACGAGCACTTTGGGGCAGAGAGAGCTATTAATCCCTGGAAGTGTTTGGGTAGGAGACCTTCTCCTGGTACAGGAACGACTTCCTCATGGACCTTCTGGTGAAGTAACTCTGAGAGAGCCAGGGGAGTGTAGCATCTAGGTTGGTGTGCGGTATGGGAAAAGCTGAGCAGAGGACCAGGGTCAGCAGGGGTGAGGAGGGTTTATTGCCGGTAGCACAGGCTCCAAGGGACAGTGAAACCCCCCAGCCTGGCACATCTTCCTCCTAGCCCCTCCCTCAACTGCTCTCTGGGTTCCCACTCACTTCAGATCAGAATTCTTCCTGGCATTGCAGTCCCTCCCGTGGGGCTGACTTGGCCCAGCTGATTTGGGCCAGGCTGGGTTGTGCCCCTGGCAGGGCCTGGCCTAGAGGAAGAAGAGTCCCAAGAGGGCAGGAGGGCCAGCTGGCAGGGAGACCACAGCTTCTCTGTCCTAGGTACGCGCATGTCCTGACGCCCTACATGAACTCAGTGCCAGCAGTCATCGCCAAGGCCTCTGCCATCCACAACCCCATCATTTACGCCATCACCCACCCCAAATACAGGTGCAGCCCTACTTCAGGCCCTAGCCCCAGGTCCCCAGGCTCACCCTCATGGGCATGGAGGATCTAGGCCAGCAAATCGGGGCAGAGGCCACTGTCTTTCCTGTTTCATGTCTATGCATTGGGTGGGGGCTCTAACAACTGGAGCACCCAGTGACACTGGGTGGATTTAGAGCTGGTGTCACCCTTCTGTAGCTCCACCTTTCCAGGAGCCTCAGCTTGGAGGGATAGCAGGGCTCCCTGGGCAGTATCCAATCCTAACTAGCGATTTTTGGAGCTGAGGCCAAGAGGCAGCCTGGATGGCTGATCAGCAGTGCTGCTCCATACAAGGAGAAGCCTCCAGACAGCTACATCCTGGAAGACCACACCAGGGAGAGCTCAGCTATACTTCAAGAGCCCTGGCAGAGGACTGGGGATGGTTCTGACCCAGAGCGCTCTCTGCTGATAGAACCCCAGCACACTGGCCTCTCCCACGGGGGCGTTTTCAGTGCTTCCTTTTGCCTGGTGGTGTCGGTAACTCACCACCCAGCTGAGCCACCAGCGTGCCTTATCCTATTCAGCTCAGAGATCCTCATTCGCAGAGATGTGGCTTGGGCCAGCCACTTGAAAGCTAGAACTGAGCACCTGGCTGATCCTGCTACCCTAAGGCTCTCCCTCCATGCCCATGGTCCCAGCATCTGTCTGTCCATCCCCAGTCCTGTAAGTCTGTTGGTCTCCTTCACCTCAGCATCTGTCTGGCTTCATTATCATTTTTCATGACTCCCAGTGTCTTTCTGTCCATTCCCATTACCCCATCATCTGTCTACCTGTCCTCATAACTCCAATGTCTCAACCTCCCCATTTCCCCAGTGGCTCTCTGTGCTCTCCCATTAGCCTTGTATCAGTCTGTCCATTCATCCTCATCTCCTTGTGTCTGTCTGTCCATTGCCTTTGTGTTAACCAGATGTGCTGTCCCTGCAGAATGGCCATAGCCCAGCATCTGCCCTGCCTAGGAGTGCTGCTGGGTGTATCGGGCCAGCGCACTGGCCCATACACCAGCTACCGTTCCACCCACCGCTCCACACTGAGCAGCCAGGCCTCGGACCTCAGCTGGATCTCCAGACGGAGGCGCCAGGAGTCCCTGGGCTCTGAAAATGAGGTGGTAAGAATGCTGGCCCCTTGATGGCTGGCCATCCCTTCCTCAACCAGGCCTCTGGGCAGGACTCCTTCTGAGGTTTAGGAACCCTTAGGACCTGGGATGCTGGCAGGAAGAGCTTCTTCCCACTTCCCCAAAGCTTTTTCATGCATCACCCTCCTTGATAGGTAGGGGCATTGAGGCCCGAGAAGCAAGGGATTGACCCAATGTCACCCAGCAGCATGGCCAGAGCTGAACATGGGTCTTCCAACTCCAGGCCACCTCTCTTCTATGCTGTCACTACCCTTACAGCCACAGACTGAGAAGACTAGCATTTTTGGTCCCAGATGAACTACCAGAGAGATAGACAGTAACTAGCTCAGAGGCCCTGGTTCACACCATTAAGTCTTCCCTGCTGGGAGCCTTGAAGAACCCACAGGACACAGAGGAAGAAGCAGTAGCCCTGGATTCAAGACTCAGCTCTATTATCTCTTGACTGTGTGAACTTGGGCAGGTCACTTACCCTCTCTGATCCTCTATGTCCTCCTCTGAAACAGCTGCCTCTACACCCAAGATTGGCTAGGGTGCCCATGGGTGGATACAGACCCTGTAGTTGTTGTCAGTCCTGGAAGCTATCAGCCTGCCAGCCTCTCCTTAGGTCCTGAAGTTGTGATGCTACCTGATGCCCTCAGGAGAGCTCCCTATACCATGGGCTCCTGTCCCTAGCCACATTCGGGCTCCTCCATGTTGTGCCTACAGGGCCCACTGTGGGCCTCACCAAGAGCCTCCACTTACCTCCTCCTACTGATCCCATCCCTAGGAGTCTCAGTTGAGGGGCTGAGGGAACAGCTGTCAGAGGTCCCTTCCTTCTGTTTTTTAACAGAGGTGTAGACCTTCATGAAGACACACCCATCCCACATGCTTTAGAAGGTGTTCACATGCACAGACACACACCCACTCTGGCACATGCACTAAAAGTTTGTAGGGATTTGGTGACCAGCAACCCTGCAAACAGCGTGATGGGCCTCACCCTAGTGAATATTGTGGGGAGGTTGGGGAAAGGCCTGGTGGGGGAGGGGGCCGGAACAAGACTGCAAAATATCTCGCTTTCACCTCACAGTGACTCTTCTACCTCCCCCAGGGCTGGACAGACACGGGGGCAGCAACTATGTGGGGGGCTGCCCGGCAAGTGAGTGGCCAGTCCCCCTGCAGCCAGGGCCTGGAGGACGTGGAAGCTAAGGCCCTTCCTAAGCCCCATGGACATGAAGCAGAGGCTCCCAGGAAGGTGATTGGAGACAAGGGGCAAGTAGCCCAGGGAGTGACCAGGAAAAGGGGACTAGTTTTCATGGGTAGGCCCAATGGCCTCTGAGAATTACTTCTTCTCTGTACCTCCCCAGCTTTCCCTTGCCCACCTGGAGGGCCTAGGGGTCTATGACTCCCAGGTGCTCTGAGCAGGCCAGAGTGTGGTCTGAGACTCTGCTTAAGAGTGTCTGTGTGTGATTGTAGGTAGGAGGTGGTGGTGGTTGTGTTGTGCTATGATAAATGTATACATGTGTGCTAGTGTGTGTGACCATGTGCCTGGCACACGCTCTCTGTCATTGAGACACC
This sequence comes from Mormoops blainvillei, assembly GCA_004026545.1. Lineage (NCBI taxonomy): Eukaryota > Metazoa > Chordata > Mammalia > Chiroptera > Mormoopidae > Mormoops > Mormoops blainvillei. The sequence continues at coordinate 200,556 of PVJD01000183.1, read as the reverse complement.
ACACGGAGTCGAACTGAGTGTCCCTAACATGTCTGCTTTAAGCTGTGCATGTGATGAAGAGTGGATGGTGTGTACCTCTGTGTGTGATTGGAGGCTGGACATACCTGGGTGGGGGTGCTGCAAGCTGTGTATGTGCTCGCTGCGAATGCCCTGAGATTAGGATGTTACCCAGAATACTTGTGGCTATTAAAAGAAAGCCAGCTGTCAGCCCAAGTGCCTATGGAACGGAATGTCGATGGCGATTAGAGAAGGCCATATTCTGGAACACTGGAAATGCCATGCTCAGGCCCCAAGGCTGCGGATGCCCCTCCCCCTCAGCTGACAATTCCCCCTACCCCCTGCCCTTCACTCCCACCTACACAACATCCCCAGCTCCTGGGCTAGCAAGCCCAAGACCAGGGCACTTTTTCCTGCTTTTCTTCAAGGGTGCTCCCCTGTGTGTCCCAGAGAGGGGGAGCCCTGGGCTGCTCCCTACAGTTGGAGCGTCTGCCTCCTCCAGCATCAGTGTTCCAGGGAGCACCGCTCCCTGATGCTCTAGCCCCAGGAGGACTCACACCCCAGCCTTGAGCCCTGGCACTGTGCATGTCCACAGAGGCCAGGACAGAGGCACAGCTGTGACCCCGGGGCTGGTGGGGCAATGACAAAAGACACAATGCCTGTCTGGGGGAGAATACTGGACTGGGGTAGGATGTTGGGCAGAGGGATAGCACATCAGCAGTCATCCAACATGTGATAAGGACTGCCAATGGGGTATCAGTGCACAGAGTACTGAAAGCAGAGGCAAGTCCCCAAGGGCTCCCCAGGGATGGTGGAGGTAAAGTGGGATTGCCAGGCTGAAGTGGGGCAGGGTTGAGAAGTCCAGGCTGAGGAAACAGCCTGTGCAAACGCAGTGGGGCCCAGGCAGAGCTCAGTGTCCTGGAACAGAATGTTGCTCTGTGACCTCAGAAGCAGCCAAAGGGACCCTGGGAGATGGCGGGGCATGTGGGAGAAAGGAGACAGGCAGGAGGTGGTGGTAGGAGCCTTGGGGAGGCCCACTCAACTGCTGGCCAGAGGGGTCTCCAGGCATGGCGCTGGGCATAAGGAACCCTTGGAGGGCTTAGCAGGGATTCTGAGTAGGGCTGGATCAGCTCTGCAGGGTAGCTGGGCCGCTCTGCAGTGGCTGGGGAAGGACAGGTTGAATGGCCTGAGCTGCAGGGAGAGGACCAGAAGAAGCCAGTGCTATAGGACAGGCCAGAAATGAGGTGTTGATGGCAGCAGGGGGAAAGGAGATACTGGCATGTGGAAGAGGAATGAAGGAAAGTGAAGAAAGGGATGGTGGGGTGAAGAGGCCTCAGTACAGACCTCAGAAGCCCAAGAACCTGAGAGACATCCTAGGGGGATGTCCTGCTGGCAGCTTAGAAACTTCTGGCTCCATCTTTCAGGTCACATTGCCTAGAGTCTCAGAGAAGGCCCGTCTCAACCTAGGACACAACCTAGTCCTCCATTCAGCCTCCCTTCACCACAGAGTCACTGGGAGACTGCTACTGCTGGGACATTCCTTAGGCTAAGCAGATGTTTCTTACTTGTTTTCCAGACAAAGGTGCTGCTCCCCAGCCTGGACTCCAGGATGTAGGGCACCATTGGCTCTCCTTTCCTTGTGGACACACCCTGCCCCCTCACATACACAGACCCAGGATTACCCCCTGAGCTTGTGGGCTTTGGAAATGGCCCTGTCACATTTGGTGTGCTGGATTCATATCCCAAAACACAAAGCTCCCGCCATGCAAAGTGTTCTGCATGCACTTCTCATCTTGGCAGCGTGCACCCCAGACTCATCCTGAAGAGTGGAGCCCAGGTCCTCCTGCTTCCCGGAGCCATCTGCCCCTCCTCAAATGCTGTGTGCCATGACTGTCTGAGTGATGACAATGGCGATAGCTCCATGGTGCACACCAGCTATTTATGAGCTGCCTCCGCACTGGGGCTGGGAATTTTGCTGGCATGGGAAAGCCAGCACTGTGTCTCCCTCAGCCAGCAGTTGAAGCTGAACACAGACCTCCATGTACTGGAAACTCTTACTTATCTGTGGCCTCCCCCCGCAGTGTACTGTTTCCTCTGTGCTCCACACTCTTGTGCACACATACATTTACAAGCATGCTCTCTATAGGTACATATTTGCATGCATACTCAGCACATGTGTGCACACATTGCACCCATGATTTCTTTCAAATCAGCGGTCTAAGCTTATCCCAGGGCCATGTGTCTCTGACAGAGTATAAGAAAATAAAAAATCAGAGGTCTCAGAGAAGCATGGTCTCTATCTGTCGATATTGTAATTGGAGAGAAACCAGAGGCCTGCTCTTTAATGCCCACGGCAGTTTCTCTTCCTCCATTTCCCTCTTTTCTCCACCTTGTAACTCTCTTTCCTGAAGCAACCACCTCAAACTGGGGGGGGCAATGTGGAGGAGGGACAAGGACCAGGCTTGTCCCCGTCCCCACTGCCCAATGAGCTGCTGTTACCGAGAAGCAGCTCTCACCCAGCCTGTAGGTACCAGCTGCTCTCTGGCTGTCTTGGGCCCCCAGGGGAAGCAGATGGAGGGCGGCTGGCCTCCCCCTTTAAGAGCATCCTTTCTACTACCCCTCCCTTTCCCTGAGGCAGCATCAGGCATCAAGCGGGTACCCAAGTCCAGAGAAAGAGCCTGCATCTCCAGGTACAGTGTAGCCCAGTGGTCCCCCTCCTCCAGTTCCTTCTGCTTCAGAATTGCATGGGCTTGGGCACCCCGAGTTCTGAACCCTGTTACACTTCCGTAGCACACATTGTTCATGCTGTTGAGTCCTCTCCAGCTTGGAAGAACAGATCTCTGTAGGAAAGGGGATAAGGCTGAAGTCAGGAATGGATGGGATGGAGGGTGGGGGAAGGGTAGGGAATGGTACAAGGTAGGGATGGGTGCTGCAAGCTGCCGGCCTCCTGGGCCACACACTGGCATGGAGGACAGGCTAGGCTACATGATACAGGGCAAGGAGGTGGTAAAGTGGAGGAAAGAACACAGGTCCTTCCTTGGTTTCTTCCATTTGATAGTTTTGTGATCTTGGGCAAGTTACCAAATGCCCGTGTGATGTGGGAACTCCTTCTACCCTGCACGTTGTATGCACCAGGTCCAAGGCATGAGGTAGGATGCTTGCAGCTGGGGAATTACTCACACCCAGGCCTGCACTTAGTGCTTGGGGCCCAGCCCAAGCCAGAGCCCTCTGGGAAAGCCAGAGTACAACTAACCTAGTTGCCTTCCCCAAGCCTCGCCTCAGTTTCCCCAGCCAGAAACCATAGGGACCTTTGATCTATCTCCAGACAACCCAGGGCCTGAGGTCTTTTCTGGGGTAAGGCTTCTTAAGGTCTCCTGACCCAAAGACCACACTGGCAGGAGTCTCGCGTGGCCAAGACCCCCTTTCGGAACACACTGTCTCAGGGTTGTGGGCTGAACACACTGAACACACTGCCCCTCCCTTCCCCTTCTGGCCGCATGTCCCAGCAGCTGAGCAAATGGCATCTCCCCTCCTCCTCCCTGCCCCCTGCCATTCCAGCGCAAAGGGCACAGGAGCCTGGCGTGCCACACTGGCAACTGGAGCTTTCCCTACTGCTGTCAAGTTTTCCAGAGCACAAATGAGACACAAGAGCCAGGAGTAACCATTGGGCCCCCAGAGGGTCTGGAGGGTGGGGGCCTGTCTCGGACCTGCTTTCAGACCCTGTGCTAAGGGGTACAGGCAGGACACCAACCTGAGTCTGGGCATTGGGAGGCACCTGTGGCCACTGGGGGCCCATTATCTGGCACAAGTCCCATGGCAATTAGCCCAGGCTCCAGTGTGGCCTGAGTCCACTTGCTGTGTGACCTTGAAAAAGTCACTTAACCTCTCTGAGCTTTGGCTTCTGCTGAGGCAGCAGCCTCTCAAGATCTGAGTGAATAATGATAGAAGGGCCTAGAGCTGAGCTGAGCTGTGCTCAGAGCTGCTGCTATTATGATGATCATTTGTATGGCTGGAAAACCTTGGGCCAATTACTGGTCTCCTGAGCTGAAGCTCTGTCCAGTCAACTAGGTCCTAAGGCCCATCAGGACTCCACACTGGATAAGGTACAGCCTTTCACCAGAGAGCATGGAGCAGTAATTACCCAAGTCGCAAGGGGGTGGGTACAGCTGGGGAGAGAGATTGTGTCCTGGCTCCCCAGAGGGCAGAGGGAACAAGGAGAGGAGAGCAGGGAGGCCGGAACATTATCACCAACATGGCCAGTACCTTATCCTGCCCCTGGGTGCCGGACACCCCTCCCCAGAGGCTATATTAGCTATGTGAGTCACGGTGGACCGCCTGGGAGGCCTCGGCGGGCGGGCACAGTGTAAGGTTACAGTCCATTTATGGGCGCAGCAGAGGGCAGATATCAGTGTCGATGGCATTCATTCCCAGCTATTCTTAGGAGCCTCTCAGGAGCTCCACACAGCCTGGCCAGATAGCAAGGGGCAGAGCAGGCAAGGCTGGGGGTCGGGGGTCTGGGGCAGGTGCAGAGGCAGAGGTCCGGGCTGAGGAGGCAGGGTGCATGAGGGCTGTCTCACTCCACTCTTCTCTTCTTGTCCACAGAAGCTGCCACTGTCAGCACGAGCATGTCTTACAGCGTGACCCTGACCGGGCCTGGGCCCTGGGGCTTCCGTCTACAAGGGGGCAAGGACTTCAACATGCCGCTCACTATCTCCCGGGTGAGTGTGCACTGCTCACGGCCGGGTGCCCACTGGGGTTGGTATGCTCAGAGAAGGGTGTGTATGTCCATCTGTCTGTCTTCCTCAACACTCTTGAAAACCAGAGCACACCACATCCCCAGTCTGGGGGCTGGCATTGGACCCAACTTGATGTTGCCGGCCAGAGGCTTCTGGTCTCAGTCACAGCTGTTTGCCCCCTCTGAACTGGCCAGCCTGTTGTAAATGTGAAATGTCATGGGCAAGCAGTGGGTGTTTTGAGCAGAGAAGGAAGTGTCAAGTGTTCAGGGCAGGCAGGCAGGCAAGCGAACAGAGTCTGGTACCTTCCTCAGCCCTTCCTTGCCAGAGTGGGCACCGGGTGCCCCAGAGCCTGGAGCATCTCCCTGGAAGTGGGCAACCGCTTTGGAGAGAGAACACTCCTGGCCCAAAGAGGGCAGGTAACAGGAGGGAGGGTAGGTAGGTAGATGGATAGACTGCTGACCTTGGCTGTCAGGGCTCAGGGCTGGGTTGGTTTGGTGACTGGGCTCTAACACCCACTCCATCCATCCCAGACCAGAGATAAGAGTCCCCTCCTCCTACCTGCTTGTCCTGCCAGGGACCTTACACTGGCTGCCCTCATGAGGCTGGGCCTTCCTCCCTCACCTGCCTAAGCCGCTGCCCATTCACCGGTGCTGCTTTATCTGCCTGTCTCACATCTTATTCCCCATGCTTGTCTGGGAAAATGACCCATGTCCTGCAGTGTCTGTGATCAGGGAATATCATTGCCTGATGGGGATGTCACAGAACATTGGAGAATGTCTGAGTAACTCTACTGACCTGCAGGGGACACTGAAACCCAAAGAGCAGGGAAGCTAGATCTGCTGAAAGGGTTTTGTTTTAACCACTGCCAAACCTCTGTAACCTACACCAGGGCCTAGGACATAGTAGATGCTCAGGCAATGTTTGTCAAGTAAAGGAACTCTCCAACAAGTCTGGCAGAGCTGGGTCTGAAGGTCCTGAGGCCCAGGACGGACCATGAGGTGTGTGAGTGTGAGGGCATGGACAAGCCCTGCCTGATGGGCTAAGACTGGGGCAGTCCGCGGCAGTGCTGGGTGTGGGTACCAGGGGGCAGGCTGGGGCCCCAGGCTGTCACTGGAGGGAGATACATGGACAGGAGTATCTGGGTTGCTACCTACAGACAGGAAGATAGTTTTTTCTCTAGGGTACCAAAGAGTTGCCTTGGGCCTGGGGGGTAAAACGGGGCAGGGAAGTGCTGAGTGGGTAGCTAGGGAAGGGCTGAAAGTTGCTTGGCAAAAGGAGCAGGAAGTCAAACCCCCCACTGGAGGAGCAGTCCTGGTTGTGGAACCTGATGCAGGCACTCGGAGGGGCCCCAAGGAGAAGTTCCACTCAGGGGTGCTATGGGAAGCTCCTAACAGCCATAGAGGCTGCTTTCCTCTGGTGTGGGATGTTGGCCTGGCTCCAGCCCAGCGAAGAGGCCTTAGCCCTCCAGCCTTCTCCTGGCAAGCTGGCTCATTCTAACCTGAGTTCACACCCCTCCAGACCCACTGGCCTAGAATTCACAGAGTCCCATACTAAAAGGACAAGAGAATTGCATACCCTGACTGATGGTGTGATGACACATGGGCATTTGAGCCCAAGTGGAAACCTACCCCCAGGACCCTGCACAACTTCCCACCCCCGTGCTCGCAGGTCTCCTCCCTCTGTGAAGTGGGGCTGCCCACTCTCACTATCGTAAGTCCACTGGCCACCCACACCCACCCAGGCCAACTCTGCTCCAGCTCCATCATCCTCAAGGCCTCCTTCTGGTGCTCCCTGCCCCGTCCCTGAGGGTGGAAATTAGCCTCCTGGTTCAGCGGCACCCAGGATAGCCAGTTACCTCACCCAGGGTCTATGCATCACCTGGCCTGGCCAGTCCAGGGCTTAATTGCAGCACAGAGGCCTTAAGCTAGACAGCAGGAAGAATGTCTTCACTGCAGGGAGGGGGCGTATTGGGATGTACCAGAGCCGATGACTATGAGGAACTTTTAAAAATAGAAATTGAAGCTCTGGCAAGGCATCAGGGGATGGACACAATGGTCTTTGTTTCCTACAGGGGCATGCCCCAAATTACCAAGGCCATGGAGCAAGCTGGATTGGGCCCTGGACTGCCCCAGGGTTTGGAGTATCTTGATAAACTGCTCTGCTGCACCGCTGATACTCTGGCCTGGGCATCCCAGGTTCCGTGGTGTGGGCCAGGCCCTGAGACCCTGAGCCCTGACATCTCACCAGGGTGTGTTTTTTCCTGCTGTGGCTCACCAGGCTCTTTTGCACCAGGAACTTCTACCCCAAGGGGAGACAGGGCCAGAACTTTCTGGGGAGAACCTACTCCTACTGCAGCTGTGATTCATTTCCCACAGGGAATGGTGGGTTCTCAGGTGACTAGTGGCATATTGCAGAGGGGGGATTCACAGAGGCAGGGGTCTGCTCGTTCTCGGCAGTAGCCACCCCCCGCCCCCATTGGAATTGCAGTCCTGAAGGGGTGGTCAGCCAGGCAGAGCTTCAGAGCCAGGGAAATTGAATCTCAAATTTGCACAGGAGCTCCCGTGGTAATCCCTAGCTCCCAAGTCTGCTCCTTCACCTCTCTGGCTAGGGGTTAGTAGAATAACACTGAGTAGGGCCTGTCATCTGTCAGCTGCAGGGGCAGGCTGCAGCTCCTCCTGTAAGAAGATGGCTACCAGCCACCTACAGTCTGGGTGGTAGCTCTGCCCCCACCTCATTCTGCCCACGGGCCCCGCAGTAGAAACCTTGGGGCAGCAGCATCCCCTCGAGCCCTCCTTTCAGAGGGTCTCAGCCTGAGGACCCACAGAAAAGGGGGTTCAGGAGGGAGACTCAGAGGTTGGAGGGGAAATGCCTTATTTATCCTGGACAGGTGTGGTTGTGCTTGCAACATGAGCTGACCTCTCACCCCACCCTCTTCCAACCCCAGTCAGTTCTCCAGGAAGTGGGGGAGGGGTGGGAGAAGCTACAAAGTTCCATCTTCCACCTCAGTCCTAGCGGCTAGACCAGGGTCTGGAGCCAGGGTCTGGAGCCAGGGTCTGGGGCCTTACCCCTTGGTGCACGCTGTGGTTCTCAACTTTATGGAAGAGGTGTGTACTTTTGTTCCTCTGCTACTCATCTGTGTCACCTTAGAAAAGTCGGTTCACCGGCTCAGGCTCAGTTTTCCCATCTGTGAAATGAGGATAGCGCCTTTGTGAGAGTCCTTTCTAACATGAACTTACGAAAACACTTTATACCTGCTGGTCCTCAGGGACTGGTTGTGAGAATGGGGGAGGGGTGGGCTCAGCTTGGGGTGGGGTCTGTCTCTTTGCTCCACCCTCCAGCCTAGAAGGCTTGCCTGGGGACCAGCCTTGAGAACCATCAATTCCTTTGCGGTTTTCAGTCCCAGTATTTCAGTTCCAGTACTCCAGCCAACAATGGGGACACTGCAGACAGAGGGTCCCCGGGGAAGGGGGAAGGCCAAGACTATTCTAGGGCAACTGTGCCCACGATTCCTGGAATTCTGAGTCTGCTGGAGCTGTTTCTTGGGCAGTGCCTCAAAGTGCTGACAGCTCATGCTGTTTATAGCCACTGAAGTCAGGCGAGCCGCTGGAGGGCTCCTGTGGGGCTGCCGAGCTCCACACCTCTCCCCACTCCCACCAAACACGTGAACAAATGGGAAAGATAATTGACAGAGACCTACAGCTGGGGAATGCATTCTTAGAGGTCTCCCAGCCAGGCTGTCTCCTGGCATGCTCCTCTTCCCTGGTGTTCAGAGCTGTCTCTGACCCTGTGCAAGCCCTGAAGGAAGTGGGCATGAGGCTGGCTGGATTCTAGGGAATAGAACCTCTAAGGCCTTGGGCTAGGATACAGGACACAGGCAACTTCATTGGCTGCCCCCTGGCTCCTCAGGTTAAAGGTGTGGTAAAGCAGCAATCATGAGGAGACTTCCTGTGGAAGGTTCTGCTGGGCCCTGCTGGGGCGGCCCTCCAGCCTGGGAGATGTCTCCCCAATTCCCTAAGTCTCTGTGCCTCTCTACACAGTCCCCTGTCATCCAGGGGCGGTCATTGCAAAGGCTTTTTTGGAACCACACTCCACTTCTACCCAGGAACCATCTTAAGAAGCATGAAGGGACTTTGTCGTGTCCCAGTACTCTCTGGGGCCCACTGTGAATGACGTGCCCACGGGAGCATTCTACAGGTGACATCCAGGACCCAGACAGAGCTGTGGGTCTGGACAAGAAGAGAAGAGGGAGACTCAGAAGGCCAGGAAAAGGTATGGGGATGGTCAGCTAGAGAGGAAGTGAGCCCTGGCTTTGGGCATAGTGAGATCATTGGAGTGTTCGGAGTGGTGGGGGCCAGAGCCAGATGGCTGGGCATGAGCGGGATGGGAGACAGTAGAGGCAGGACCTGCTGGTCACGTCTTAAAGAAGCCTGGAGGTGAAGAAAGGGAACAAAACATGACAGGAGCCGCTGGAACAGGTAAGGCAAGGGAAGGAGAAGCTTTATTATTATTATTTTATTTTATTTTATTTTATTTTTTAAAGACTATTTTCTTAGAGCAGATTTAGGTTCACAACAAAACTGAGAGGAGAGTACAGAGATTGTCCATACACCCCCCTGCCCCTGTTGCACAGCTTCCCCCATTGTCAACACCCCCACCAGAGTGGTACCTTTCTTACAATTGATGAATCTACACTGACACATCATTGCCACCCAGAGTTCATAGTTGACCTTAGGGTTCACTCTTGTTACTATACATTCTATGGGTTTGGACAAGTGTATAATGGTATATATTTACCGTTATAGTATATCCAGAGCATTTTCATTGCCCTGAAGATCCTCTGTGCGCGAAGAAGCCTTTTGAGCATAGATGAGACTCTGGCTTGTTTATTGGCCAGGGTGTGGTTTGAAGTGGGGCCATAGGGAGATAGCAGTTTCCAGTGAGAGAGTAAGGGACGGAGCACAGCCCCAGGGGAGTCCAGATGGGACTCTAGCAGAGCATGGCACAACAGTAATTTAATCACACAATGTTAAATGCACTTAGGACTCCACAGGAAATCCCATGGGTTGGTCAGCCTGGCAGGGAGGAGATGCTGGAAGCTACACCATCCACAACATCCACTAGTTTCCCTTCTCCTCATCCCCCATCACGTCTACATAGGCAAATCTAGGTGGGAAGAAAGGCAGGAGCCTGTCTGGTTTTGAGCCCTGGGAGGATGGGAACTTCTGCAGGGAGCCCAGCTGCCCTCCTACCTGCCAGCTGCCTGGGAGCTGGGGAAATAGGAACCGACTGCATGGAGGCGCCTGAGCCCCAGCCAGCATCTCGCTTCCCTGGGAACCTGGACAGAACTTCCCTCCCTTCCAACTAATGCTCAGGCCCTTCTAGGGACAGCATGCTGGCTCAGGACTGGTCAGTCAGGGCAGTCCCTTGCTCCCCACTCTCTGCCAGCTCTGGGTGCTGTTTCTCTTGGAGCCAGGGATGCAGCCTCCCAGCCTCAGCCCCTCTGGCACCTCCAGAGGGAAGGATCCGGGGCAGCGCCTATGCCTCCTCGGTTGGAACCTTCCTTGAAACTCTCTCGGCTCTGCCCCCTCCTTACACAATACCCTATTTAATAATGTAATGCTTGCAGCAATCCTGGGAGAAAGGTGGTGTTTCTCTCCATACACAGAGGGCATGGAGGCTGGCAGAGCAACCTTACGTCTGGCCCAGACCAAAGTCCACACTCTTTCCTTGGCTGCCTTCTCCACAGGCACCTGCAGGTGACTGGGGCCACAGCTGCTCCCTGCCTCCTGGTATCCCTGTGCTCCCTTTGGAGCACCTTAAGACCATGGCTCAGCAAGGTGAAAGGACTGTTCCAAGCCAGGTGACAATTTTGGCCCCCAAACATTTTGAGCTCATTCTGGGGAGCGCTGGAGACAAGACTCAGGCCTGGAGTTTGGCCCAGGGCTGGTTTCCCAGCTGATAGGTGGCTGGTTACTAGAGAAGACTGAAAAGTGGGAATGAAACAACTATTATGAAGAGTCCTTCAAATGCTTAATAGGGGGAAAACTGAAGAAAAAGAAACCCCCCAAGGATTTAGCTGCTTTGGGGTCCTTCCTGGGATGAGGAAAGCAGAGAGGGATAGAGTCTTACAGATCCACAGGCACATTATGCTTGGACTGCACCCTTCACTGCCCTGGGCTCTGGGTAAGAGTCCAAGGGTGACCGCACCCATCTGTGGGGGAGACCTCTGCTGCAGTGGGGGGAGGAGATCTGAAAACCCTTGGCCTGTGTTGGAGGTTCCTGCCTCCATCCTGTCTCCTTCTCCAAGAAAAGCTGGGCAGAACCAGAAGAGCACTTCCCTCAAAGAGGATGACAGCCCAAGGTTTCTTGGACCCTGCTCAGGGCAGCCAAAGGCCAGGCCAGCTGAGCCCTGATGGGCGTAGACAAGTTCAGGGAGAGAGGCGCCAGGAGCAGGTGGCAGCCAGCTTGGCAGCTTCCCTCAGAGGAGTCTGACTACTGACCAGGCCCCGGGGAGGCTGAGCCCTACCTCGGGAACAAGGATCACCCCAGTCCGCACCCGAGGATGGGGGCGGGCAAGGCAGGGCCAGGCCAGGGGAAGGTGGGAGATGCAGCAAGAGTTTGGTAGGCGGCAGCTCCAAAAGGAGGACATTCCAGATTTGACACCTCCTGACCTCCCACCTTTGCCTGAGCTGATTTGGCCCCAGCCTCTCTTGGATGTCATTCTGGTGTCCTTGCTTACACCATCGCCCATGATCTTCTGGGCATGACTCTGGCTGGTCCTGTCTGGCAGCTATCACTTCTGTAGGCAGCCAGCCTGCCCTTCTGTCTGGGGTCTGTGTTGCCAGTCCCCACCCCCTACCTGGGATCTCTCTGCTGCAGGGTGATGGCCCCTTCTCTGGGATTGGTTAGAGGGCCCTGGGGAGCAGTTCACTAGGAGGGCAGAGGCACTGTTCGCTTCATCCTGAATGGGAAGCATACTGGTGTCCTCTACTTGCTCTGAAGTGCTTCCAAACTAAGATGGATTGGTGGATGGAGCGGGGGACAGACATGTGATATAGCGAGTTGAGTGAAATGTTACAGTAGACTCTTGGTGGTAGGTATTTGGGTGTTCACTGTAAAATTCTTTCTACTTTTGGTACATTTGATGATGCCTATAATAAAATGCTGGGGAGAGTGCAGGCCAGAATGTGAAGCCAGGTGTAAGGAAAGGACAGGCCTACCTGAGCCCTTCACTTGCCCTCAGGAGACCCCTCTTAGCCTGCAAAGTGTTTTGTTTCTCTTTGTTGTTCCTTTTCAACCACTGTTCAATGCCTTTAATAAAAAATAAAAAATAAAAAAAAACCAATACATTCCTGTCATTAGTAAAGGCTCCCTGTGGCCTTGGATTTGGGGAGAAGAATGGTGCGCATTTTGAGGAAGCCTGAATAGTTAGTTCTCAGATGCCCCTGTGAGAGTTGGGGCAGCATGCTGGACTCTACAAACAGTGGCTACCTGGCAACCTGGGGATTTGTTTCTCTCCTGTCCCTGTCTATCTCAGCAGAGTCAGGGGTGGAAAGGCTGCTCTGGGCAAAGGTGGCCAGTGTTTGAGCATGTAACACGGACCCTGGGGCTGAGGCAGGTCAAAGGCAATTGGAGAGGGCTCTCCCTGTCTTGCTGTTATCACTGGGTCATCACACTCGGCCCCTGGGCCCACCCTGTAGAGCACACCTGAAAACAGGCCGAAGGTTGGTGACAGCAACGGTTCTAGTCTGGCTGAGAGTTCCCTGTGAGGGGCCTGACGGGAGGCTTCCAACAGGTCTGGGGGCACAGGGCCTGTCCGGAGGCTCTCTCAGGCTTGACGCCCAAGGCATGGGACTGTCCCCAGGTCCTCTCTGGGCTCCCACTAGGATGGTCCTAGTAGCCCTTGCTCTGGCAAGGTCCCCAGGCCTTGGCCAGAAAATAACTCTGCCAGCATTAAGATCTGCCTTGTCCCTGGGGTATAGCCAGGAAGGCGACTGGGATGTGCCCAAAGAAGCCAGGAGGACTGGTTGGTGGGCAGCTGGGGAGGAAGAGTCAAGGGGCTCCCTCCAGAGGCTCCTCTTTCTTATGGCGTAATTGTGGGTAGAGCCTGCATGGCATTCCGCATGGTGTCACAGGGGGCCCTCCACATGATGTCACGTGTGTCAGGAATACTGTCATGTGGTATTCCACATGATGTCACAGGGGCGAAGCAGAGTCTCTGAGACATTTCATGAGACACCTTTAGAGGTGGGGCTTCATCACATTCCATGGAATGTCACTAGGAGCAGACCATCAAGCTATTTTAGGTGATGTCATGAGGCCGTCCAGAATTTTGCATTTCATGTGATATCACTGCAGGAGCGGCCTCCACAACATTCAGGGTGCTGTTACTGGGAGCCAGGAGTACAGAATCTGACATCGTACATGTCATTGGAAGTGGAATCTGAACCATCGTGGCATCCCAAGTAATGTTCCTGGGGGTGTGGCCCTCCTGACATTGCATGGGATGCCCCAGGGTGGAACAGGCCTGGCATTCTGTGTGATCACATGGGAGGTGGGGCCCCCAGACTCTAACAATCTGTGATGGCATTAGGGTGCAGGATTTGGGAACCAGCCCCCACTCCTACACCCACCCCATGCCCCAGCTTGCTCACCCAGGAAGTGTTGGCAGCACCCCAGCCTGCTGCTGCACCCTGCTATGGTGGCACTAACAGTAGGATGCTTTGTGAGGGGGCATTTGTCCTACCTGCTGATCTGGCAGCATCTCTGTGGTGGTGCTGAGTATCCCCTCCCTCCTGCATATCCCCTCCCTCCTGCAGCCTGGAAAGTGCTTCACGGATTTTCAGGGTGCAGGTGTTACAGTGAGCAAACTGTTGTAACGAACAGCCCCCAAATTTCAATGGCATAGCACAACAAAAGTTCATTTCTCACTCACGCAGCATTCGATGCAGTGCTCCTTAGTCATTCTCCACCAAGTAGCTACTCTAGGATCCAGGTGCCTTCTGTTAGCGGCTCAACTCTCCTCCTCTGGTTCCTATGCATCCAGTCAGCCAACAAGGAGAGAGAGCTTAGGAGGCCAAGGGTGGCTGCCTGGGACAGGCCTGGAAGTGATATGTACTGCTTCCAACCACCTCCCACCAGCCAGAACTAGTCTTATAGCCACTCTTGGATACAAAGCACTAGGAAATGTGATGGCCATGTGCCAACAAGAATCAGGTTTGGTGAGCAGTGGGTGCTAGCCACAGAGAAGAAGATAAAATGGCAGGCCTCTGCTGGATGATCCCAGGTGACCTTTCCCTGAGGACTAGCCCATCCTCAGGCCCATCCTCCTTATGCTTGTCTCCCCATCTGCCGCCCTCTCAGATCACACCGGGCAGCAAGGCGGCCCAGTCCCAGCTCAGCCAGGGTGACCTCGTGGTAGCCATTGACGGCGTCAACACAGATACCATGACCCATCTGGAGGCCCAGAACAAGATCAAGTCTGCCAGCTACAACCTGAGTCTCACACTGCAGAAGTAGGTGGGAGCTCTCCAGAGCAAGGGGGAGGTTAGGGTGTGGGCATCAGGCACCTGAGAGATGGGCTGTCCAGCAGCAGTTGGGTGGGTCCAGCCCCGTGCTACAAGGCCTTGCCGGGCAGTAAGGACAACCCCTGGACCAGAGGAAGGACCAGGCCCAAGTCATTGTTAAGCACCTGACACGTCTGTGCTTCAGGTGAGGCTGAAAGGGTGTGTCTGGTGCTGTCAGTGCGTGGCTGTCGGGCCTGGAAGCCAGGGCCTTCCCTGCTTCCCCTGTGCCCAGGCAGTCTCCCAGGGACCTAGCAGAGGCCCATGGCTGCAAAGTACCCCAGGGCCATGACTTCTCCATCCTGGTTAGACCCAGTGGTTTCCTGGGGACTCCCAGCCTACAGGGTGGATGGAGGTGGGGGGGGCTCTCTTACCTGGCTCCCTAGCACTCCATTGCTCTCCCATGACCAGCTTCGCCCAGGCGTAAACTCCTGGCCCCAGGCATAAGCTATTAGCCCCAGGCATGACTGTCTGCACTTGGTCTCATTTTTCTGGTTTTTCCAGGTCAAAGCGACCAGCTCCCATCTCCATGGCAACGCCCCCTATCCAGTCCCCTCTGCCGGTGATCCCCCACCAGAAGGTAGGTACTGACTGTTGATGGCAGACTCCACTCTCAGGCATGGTTCCTGGGGTGCAGCCCCTGGTCTGCTTACCTGACCTTTGCTGGCCCACCTTGGGCAAGGCAAGGGATAAGCCCTGTCCCAGCACTGCCGTGCTGTAGCTAACCCTGGGGAGTGGGGCAGGCCTCGGGGAGAGGTGTTCAAGCCCCCGTGAAATACTGAGTGTGAAGCCCCTGCCTGGGTGCCACCTGCCAGGGCCTCATGGCTGGGCTCACACAATACCAACTTCGGCAGCAGTGTTCACAGAAGAGGGAGCATCCTCTCAACCAGTGAGACAAGGGTTCAGAAGGCTCTGACCCTCATCCTCCTGAGGCACCGGGGAGGGGGAACTGAGGCATGAAAGCCAGAAGCCCTAGCTCGATCTGGTCACCCCAGGAGGAGTTCCCAGGAGTGGAGGGGCCTACTGACCCGCGGGGTTTCTCCTCTGACCTAGGCTTTCTCCCCCTGATTTCCATTCCTCCTCCCAATTGCACAGCCGTATAGCCCAATCGGGAATGCTGGTGGTGGCCAGGAGGCAGGCACAGGAGAGGAGGTGGAGCTCTGGCCACAGGCCTTACCCCTGTGCCCCAGACCCCTTGCCAGCTTCCTCTAAGCAGCTCAACCCTGTGGACCCAAGGCATGGGAGGCCCACCCCACTGCTCCAACAAGGGCCCGCTCCCCACCCCTCCCTGCATGATCTTATACTGACTCCTGTCTCTTCAGTGAGGCAGAGTGGGCAAGGGACAGGGAGAGGGGAGAGAAAGAGGCTGACATGGGCTTGGAGTGGTTGACAAATTGGGGAATTAGGCAGAAGGCTACTTGGGAGAAGTTGCAGAGGTGAACCAAAGGAACCGAATGTCAGCCCCTAGTTTCTCAGTTTCCCCTCCACTCTTCCTGTCCACTACCAGCTGGGGGGCCCCATCTAATGGGTCACGTGGGGGCATCTCAGTGTGGGGTCAGTAGAACAGGAGGCTGGCTGCGCTATCAGGGGCCCCCACTCAGGGGAAGGGGAAACAGACATGGAGTGGAGTTGGGTCTCCCCACTCCCTGACACCCATAGCCTCCTTGTCCCAGCCCTTTTCTCTAGCCCTGTAGGCAGGCTGGCTTGGCTTGGCTTTCTGAGTGGGGCTTTGCATTTTGTCCAGGCGGATGCCAACACTGGGGCCAGGAGCTGTGTGCCTCCCCTGCCCTTCCCGACAAAACCTTCTCTTCCAGGTGCCCGTCTGGCCCCTCTTGAGCTCAGAGCAGCAGGCTGCAGGCTACGAGTCCCTTGCACTAACACCTCTGTTTCAGGTCCACACAGAAGCACTGGGATGCGTGTGGACTCTAACTGCTCTCTTCTCTCTCCCCTGCATGGCGGCTACCCTGTGCCAGGACCCTGCTCTGGACACGAACAGCAGCCTTGTGGCACCCAGCCCCAACCCCGAGGCGAGGGCCAGCCCGGGCACCCCGGAGGTCAGGCAGACCTTTAGCTCCTCCTTCTCCCAGACCTCCGTCTTCTCCTCACACATGGAGGCCTCTGACCCTGGCCCTCCACGGGGGAGCCTGGGGGCCAAGACCAGCCCGGAGCGGGCCCCGGACTCACTCAGCCCGAAAGTGCCACTGGGCTCAAGCCAGCCAAGGCAGTATAACAACCCCATTGGCCTGTACTCGGCAGAGACCCTGAGAGAGATGGCTCAGATGTATCAGATGAGCCTCCGAGGGAAGGCCTCAGGTGCTGGACTCCCAGGAGGGTAGGTAACGGGCACACAGCTCTCTGCTGGTGGTCTGGGGCCACCTGGGTCCTCAGTGCTCAGAAGAGTCCTAGTCAGGTGGTCAGAGTGAGGGGCTGGCCTCAATCTGCCAGCCCCAGCCCCATGAGATAGTGCAGGCCAGGAGCCATGAAAGCAATGATCCTACTGACATTTGCCATGAGCTGGTGCATCATTGCTTTACACAACTACGCTAGAGTGATGTGTCTGATTTTGTACAGGGGGAAACTGAGGCTTGGAGAAAGTTAAGTCAAGGTCCAGCTGTCAAGCTACTAAGTGGCTGAAATGGGCCTGAATGCAGAAGACTCTGATGCCTAAAACTGTTATACCAGGCCACCCCCAAGGATGGGACAAAGCCTGCTGCCTCCAGGAGGTCTGGGGCAAGAGGACAAGCTGGTCCACACCCCTCTGGGAGCCTTCAGACAGGAGCAAGGAAGATTTAGAAAGGTGGGAAGGCGTGCTCTCTAAGGCCGTCTGGAGGAGGAAGCATTTAAGTTGGGTTCAGAGACACCTGACAACTGTGTGAAGGGAGTGGGCTTGCAGGACTGACCCTGGCTGAGATGGGGCAGCAAGGAAGCAGGACCCCAAGGAGAAAGAGGTTGTGCATAACAGCAGCCTAGCCCCTGCCCCATGAGGTCTAGCTGGTAGGACTCTGTGAGCACAGGAGTTTAAAAACAAACAAACAAACAAACAAACAACCTAGAGCTAGTAAGCATCGTGGAGGGGCTGAGGGGAAGGAGACCCCAAACAGAGTATGTATTAGTTTCTAAGTCCTTTAAGCTTGTTATCTCATTTTAATGTCTCCCATGGCTCCCTGCAATTGGTATAATTATCTCTAATAATCGTGTGTTAGAAGCAGAGCAGGCTGAGTCAAGGCAGCGTGGTCCAGTGGCTAGGGGTATGCGGACATGAAACTGTCCACATCTCAGCCAAGGCAATGTGGTCCAGTAGTTGGTGGCACACTGGCATGAAACTGTCCATTACAGGGCAGGCTGAAGGAGAGAACACATACACAGTATGAGCTCTATTCTGGCACACTCAGTATGTGCTACCTGTCATCATTGTCTGGAGTCACACAGTTGGTACACTAATGAGCCAGAATCGCACCCCAGGTCAGTCTGATCCAATCCCATTACCTTCCTTCGCTTGTGCCAGAGAGGGTACCTGTGTCCCACCAGTTCACTGTTCCCCTGGGGATCCCTACTTCTACTAGATCCCCAGCTCTTTCTCAGATCCTGAGTGAAACTGGCCTTGGGCACTCCATGGTCTGAGCAAAGTGGCTCAGCTATATACCACTGGCTTTTTTCAGCAAGGAGCTTCTGCCAGAAAACTCAGGGAATAGCAGAGTAGAAATGGCCTCCTTCTCTGCCTTGGATGGGCAGGTAGCTCTTCCTGGTCACCCTGGGACTAGCCCCTGGGACCCCCAATGAGGCTCGCCTGGGCTGAGGGTATTGTCTCTCATTACTGAGGCCTCAGTCTGGTCTGAGCACCTTCTAACAGTCCATGTGCTGTAACTAAACACATCTCTCTCAGCAACTTCAGAGGTTGGCACCATTTTCCCCCATTTTAAATCTGGGAAATAGAAGCTTGGAACAAATCAGTAATTTGCCCAAGATCACACAGCTAATGAGTAGCAGATAGACTGACACCCAGGCTGACATGACTCCTCTGTGTATGGAGACAGGGACCTATCTACCTGCCCTGGGAAGTCAAAGGCTCACCACACCCCTGCTTCCTTTGACTCCCAAAGTACTCTCCCCTTGGCACAGGGACTTCTCAGAAACCTGACAAGTGGTACAGTATTACTCACCACTCAGAACATCAGAGTCCAACAGGTTCCTCCAAAGGAAAATGGACTAGAGGAGGGAGTGCTTCATCCAAAGGAAGGCTGGTGCTGCTGTCCCCAGGCCATGCCACAGGGAGGCATTGACCTGGGCCAGCTGGGCAGTCTCTCCTGGGCTGAGGCACTGCCTTAATTAAGTGCCTAACTGCTTGAAGTCCATCCACTGGATACTTAACCCACTCGGAGGGCTTTACTCTCAGTATTCTGTTTAGTCTGCACAGCCCATCTGTGCAGTAGGTACTGCCATCTCGATTTTATGAATGAGGAGATGGAGGCTAAGACAGGTGGGTAACTTGCCCAGAGTCACAGAGCTAGGAAGAGGCAGGGTCAGGATTTTAACTCCATCCTGTCCAGCTTTGAAAGGAAGTTCCTTTCCCTACCCTCCCTTGCTCGCTTTCTCTCTCTCCCCTCTCTCTCTCTCTCTCTCTCTCTCTCTCTCTCTCTCTCTCTCTCTGAGCTGTTTGCAGTGTTTCCTTGGCAGCTTCTACTCTGGGAGGCATGGAGAAGAGTAAATGGGATAGAGGGACAAGGGGTCTGAACACCCCTGTAGCCCCCTTCTCCTTGGCCTCTCTGGGGCTGGGACTGAAGAGCAGCATCCACAAGGCCACTAGGTGCAAGGGCCCCTGGGCAGATCTTACAGCTTTTTGTCATCCTCCCCAAGACCTGGGTGTTGCCTTCTCCGTGAACTATGCCTGATAGGCATTGCAGCCTCCAGGGCCACAGGTGGAAGCTAAGGGGGGTGATGGTGGGGCGGGTGGTTATGGGCTAGGACAGGAATCAATGCCAAAGAAGGAGCTAGCTGCCCAGGCAGGGCACAGCCGAGGCAGCCCCAGAGGCCAACACTGCTCTTTGCAAGGGGCATGGCTGGTCAGGGCAAGAGCTGACCCTGCAGCTGTCAGCACTGGCCAAAAATGGAGAAGGAATGGGAGATCTGTGCTGGCCCTTTCCTAATATAGCTCCACTTGCAGCTATTTTGAGACTGGGAGGACAGAGGAAAATTTATCAGCTCTAAGACAGGGGCCTGGGGCTGAGTAGGGCCACTGTGAGGCTTCCTGGGGTTCAGAGGTCCCTGCCTTTGGCCTGAATTCTCAGGGTCTTGGCCAAAGGATAACCAGAGCCTGGCCAGTTGGGGTCCAGGCTTCCCAGTGAGAGTCCGCAGTGATCAGATCTGAGAAGGTAGCAGGGTTTGAGGTGAGGACGCTGCCTGTACCCCCCCACCCCCCCCACCTCCCTACCCTCCACCCCCAGTTTCTGACAGGGCCTTAGACACTGCCTGCTGGGGCAAGGAATTTGCATTTTAAAGAGATGTAATGCAGGCAATGCCTCCTCCACAGAGATGATGCTCCAACAGGCTCACTCAGAGAAGAGTGATGGTAGGGTCCCTCTTATAGTGTCACAGATGGGCTGCCCTGGCTGGGGGCTTTCCTGCAATAAGCTATGGACCCACACTTCTGAGCCTTCTTGCTCCTCCATTCTGCCTTGTTGCCCATCCACTGGGCCTGCTCCTACTATGTGAGGGAGAGCAGGTCCCTGGGGCTTTGGGTAGCCCCACCACGCATACACCACAGCACCACTGCAACTCCTACTCAGGGAGCTGAACTCCTAGAGCTGCCCCCATTAAACAAGGGGAAGTTCAGAGCTGCTGTCTGGACAGGAAGTACCTAGGCCCTTTGCAGCCACAGCTGGCCTGCTTCTCTCCCAGGGTCTGCAGCCAGGTTGTATGTGGGTAACCCATGTACATGAGCGCCCTTAAAGATAGGCAAGAAAACCTGGCAAAGCTTTGGGTGCTAGGGACCTACTGAGGGGAAAAACGCTGCTTTAGGTGTCTCTTACCCAAACCAAGAGACCATGACCCAACTCTGAGCTCGTCCCCTCCGTACTCTGCACTCTCCTCACCCAGAGCCTGTCTGGGCTGGCTCTGCCTCCACAGTGCCCATTCTGAGTATGATCCATAGCTCAAACACCCTGATAGGAGCCTCACTCTGATAGCCCTGTCTTCTTTGCTCTTTCTCTCCTCCCCAGGTGGTAGCCAACTCTCCAGCCAAGTTAGTATCGAAGGAAAGCATGTGTGTGCCCTTGCGTGCATATCCCAGCATGCATCCGTCTGTCGGTCTGGACAGTGTGTGCCTGTGTCAGCATGCGTTCCTGTGTGCATGAGTGAGAGGGGGTGCATTTGTCCCTGAGTGAGCCTGCATGGGTGTGAAGCTGTGAGTATGGAGTGAAGGCGGCGGGGAAGGGTGCTAGGGCTCAGTCTGATACCGCCTGAGAATTGAGAAATTCAGTTCTCAATTTCCTGCTGCAGCTGGCTCTAGGCGGGTAGTAGGTGGAGTGCCTCACAGACGCTGGGATCTTTGTGAGCCTGAAGATAAACTCTGTCTTGGTGGGACCCCTCCGAAGGGCTGCCCCTGACCATGTCTTTGCCGGAAAAGCACACCTCCCTGTTGGATGGGAAGCCCTGATGGGTAGAGACTGGCGGCCCATCTTGACAGCAAGTCGGAAGAAGCATGTGCACTGAAGCATCTGGTGGAGCAGAACCCCAGCCACCATGGAAGTGGCTGGCAGGATGAGGCCCTCGGTAGAGGAACCAAGCTCAGAATCTCCATGGTTGCCCAATGGAGCTGTTTTTCACCTTTTGGGCTTCCTGAACTCCGCTTGGGCTGCTGCTTCCTGATACGCTGGCCCGGCTCCTGTCCCCTACTCCCAACCCCCACCCTCAACCCCTTTCCTCTCTGCTTCCCTGCTCGTGTGGTGAGAGAGCGTTCAATGCCTGGCGCCCCCTGCTGACCCTGGGCCGCAGCTCAGGCTGAGCCAGGAGGCCTCCAGGAATCTGAGAAAACCCAGATGGGCAAGAAACAGCTCCTGCAGAGGGCTTTTGGGGAGGGTGCCGAGGATTTTCCCGACCAGACCCAGTCCACTTGCAGCCAGGGGACTTGGGCCGACTTCCTGGGATCGGACTTTGGGAGATCTCTCTCGACACCCTCCACCACCAGCCCTCGCCGGTACCTCCCATGTAACGCCACCTGTTGCCCTTTTCTCCTTCCACCTCCCTCCCGCTCCCCCTGCTCCCCTCCCCCAGTGCTGACTACCAGGAACGCTTCAACCCCAATGCCCTGAAGGATTCGGCCCTGTCCACCCACAAGCCCATCGAGGTGAAGGGCCTGGGGGGCAAGGCCACCATCATCCACGCGCAGTACAACACCCCCATCAGCATGTACTCCCAGGACGCCATCATGGATGCCATCGCCGGGCAGGCCCAGGCCCAGGGCAGTGACTTCAGTGGGTAAGCGCCGCCCCTCCTCCGCGGTGGCTCGCTGCTCACCAGCTCAGCCACGGAGGGCCTCATCCCCGCGGGGCTGCGGGCACCAGGCCACTGGGCACCGTAAGAGACTTAAGACATCAGGACCAGCTCTCCTCCCTTGCCTTGGGCACAGCCCTTGGACGGGAGCCAGCCTCTGGCCAGGCCTTCCAGAACATGGTATTCTCTCTTCAGAATTAATCTCATGGGTGGCTTTAGGAGAAGGGTGGAGAAATGTAGACTATGGTGATACCTCCAAGTACTTGTTATAGCCTCTGCATTTTCCCGGCGGTGCATGAGGGGGCTGGTTCAGAAAAAGCCTTCTGGATTCTTGTTAACCAGTGTCACATTCTGGATAGCCCAGTCTTCTCATAACTAAGCCTTTCTTTGGGGGGAAGTTGCTGCATCCTACCAAAGATGAGAGCAATTCAAATATGTGATGGGGTTTCTAGTTTAGGAAGAGGCCTCTCAACTAACCATCCTGGGGTGGGGGGAGTGAGGGGGTGTTTGCAGTCTCCCCATTGCAGAGCCTGGGCACTGCCTCCTCCTGTTTGCCCCCAGGGAAGACCTACCTCAGGGCAGTGGGACCCCAGACATCCTTGCATCCTGGAATTTTCTTGTTATCAACGGTTGGGGAACTTGAGGGCTAAATGGGGAAAGAATGGGCTGAAAATCGTTTATGGATCAAACTGCTAAAAGTGCAAACAGTAATGGGGTTCTCTTCCTCTTTTTGTCTTTCTGGCTCTTTTAGTTTCACTCTCTCTCTGTCTCTGTATGTGTGTGCTTCTGTCTCATTTAGTCTGTATTCTTTGTGTGCCTTTCTCTTGTCTTTCTCTTCATTACACACATGTGCGCACACAGCCTCTGTTTTCTACTTGGGAATTACATCAGTGTTGACTTTCAGAACTGACTGAGTATGTCTTTGGGCAACATCCTATCCCTGAGTCAGTAGCCCCAGCAACTCGAGGCAAGAAATCTTTCAGTGATGCTGTACTTTTCTTCTGAAGCTAAGAAAAACAGATGTTGTAAGAGGAATAATGGGGTTAAAAAGTCTCAGAAAACCGCAGTGGTGTTTGACCTTTCCAGAACCCAGCCCTTGTGGCCATGATGTGAATGAGGTTGAAAGGGTGGGGGGTGGCTCCAGAGGCCTAAGGACGATTGTGTGGAATTGGGGCTCTCCTGTTCCGAAGGGAGCCTGGATGCTTGGACCCGCAGTACCTCCTTTGGGCCACCAGGGGACAGAGGTTGCTTGCCCAGGGGCTGTGGATCTCGAACTCACCAGGCTCAGGCAGAATTCTAGATAGTGTTGATTTCATTCCATCCTTCAAAGCAGAAAATAGGACCATGCAAGTTTAAAAACACAACCATTATCTCATGTGTACCCAGAAAATAAAACTGCCTGGCTAAGCCAAAGAGATAACAGGGATTTCCTGCTAACATTTGTTTGCCACAGAATGTGCAAATGTGTCCTTGGTGTGCTCCTAAAAGTGGTAACAGTCACCAAATGGAAGTTCAGTGGAAGAGAATGGAAGAACTGCTCTTCACAAGAACGTTCTATTTTTTGCACTTTGGGAAAAGGGTGCTATGTTTTGGTTTTACCACTAGGGCACACATGATTTTCTTTCTTTCTTTTTAAAAAAAAAAAATGATGTACCATTGATCTTATCTAGTCTGTTGGAAGGACCTTTCCTATCTCCCTCCTATCCCCTCTGTCCCCTCCCTTTCCCTTCCCTTGTGTGCCTGGGAAGCAACAAGCTTTTCTGTTTCTTCTAACTCAGCCCTGCTGGGCGAGTGCTGCCATGGTGACTGTGGGTAAGAGCTGCCTCTCTCTGCCATAAGGTTCTCCATTTCTGCTGTTAATTTCCATGGTTCCTTCCTCACTGAAAGTTTTCTTTTTGTGTCTCTTCATCCTTTATCCATCCCACTCCTATAACTCATTTCTGATCCCAACCCTGCTCCCTTGTGTGCGTGCTGTCCCTCTGTCATCCCTTGATGGATGTGCACTAACTGCTTGTCGGTCCTCTGCCTGGCAAACCATCACCACTGGCATAGGTAGGCCCCACAGCGTCTGTTCCATTGTCGCCTGTCTGGTTGCAGGATGGTGTGTGGGTTTGGTGGGATGTGTCTGAGGACAGTGCCTCCATCTGGAGTTCTTCCTCATACCCACCTCACAGCCACATGCCATGCATTGCAGCCTGTATAGGCTTGTCTTTTGGGGTTTGCCCCAAATAATGTCACTATGGACACAGATGAGAGTAGCAACACTCATGGTGGCTGCCAAGGCTGGGAGTGTCTCTGTGTTCTCCTTGCCATGCTTTGAGGGGGTTCACCCCAGAACTTTTCTGTCTGCACTGAGACAGCATAGACCTGAATGTCAGCATCCACACTAGGCCATTATTTAGGGGAGAGGGTGATAAGGGGAACTTTTAGAGGCCACTCCACAGAATCCTCATGAAACATGGATCTAAAGGAGCCAGAACTTGCAAGACCACCCAAGGGAGGCAAGAGATGAGTGAGATTTGGGGGTAGTGTAAGTGGAGTAAATGCCCCATGATGACCTTGATTTGCGGTGACTATGGAGTGTTTTCGGTGGCAAGAAGACCGTGCTGGGAGGGGCTTCCCAGAACAGCCTCAGACCCAGGGACCCAGGACTTTGGGATCTCTTCCACTCTCTCCCTGAGCCCCAGAGTCTTAAAAAGGCACAGAAGATCTTTCTTTGGACTCCCAATCTCTTGTAGCAGCACCAGTCCCTGATCTTTGTACAGTGTGGTAGGAAATGAGCCAACTATGTGAAGCCCAAGGGCCTCACTCCTGGCAGCTTTCTGGAGCCCTGACACTTTGGAAGGACAGGGGAGCACCTCAAGGGCGTGTTCCAGGGAAAGGGCAGCAAATACCTTCTGTCTGCTTTCTGGACTGCAAAGCTTGATGCAGGCAGGCTTACAGACAGGGTCTGGGCTTGGGTCTACACTTTCCCTCAACCATGGCACAGTCTATACTTGCTCCAAGCAGACCAGGAAGTCCTGATTGTAGTATGCCTTCCTATTGCCCATCTCACCCAAGGACAATAGGCCCAGCCTCTGCTTTGAGAACCCTTGGGACACCTCTCTGTGCTGGGAATGGCCTTTCTTAGTGAGACACCCACCCACTCCTCTGCTCCTGGACAACCCCGAGTTCCTCCCTGCCTGGACCTGAGAGGGATCCACTGGTCTTCCCCATTGGCTTCCAACCACAGCTCTGCTAACTATCTGTAGCTCTCAGGCCAGGGCACAGATCACGGAAGTAGGGGCAGCTCCACCCAGACTTAGTCGCCTTTTGTCACCTGTCTTTATCTCTGCTGTCGTAGCCCACCCTGAGCCAGAAACAGGGCATCAATCCCAAGAGACTAGTCCAATGCTAGATAGCTCCTTGAAGAGAGGGTAGAAGACATGGGAACAGGGGAGGCCCCCTTCCTAGCCAGCTGGCCCTCAGGGGTGCAGGTAGAAACAGCCATAGAGAGAGACAGGAGATGCTGGACAGGGTGAGTATCTGAGCTGGACTGTTTCTAGGCATAAAGCATCTGGGGCGCACAAGGCCCAGTGGGTAGAAGTGGCATTTCTTAGCCCTTGTCGCTGCAGAGGGTCTGATGGAAAGGACACTGGGCTGGGAGCTGGGGAGTTTGGGTTCTAACTCTATTGAGGGCCCTATATGCTGAAATCTGGAGCTAGTCTTCTGGGCTCCCTGGATCTCAGCTTCAGCACCTGCAGGTGTCTGGGCTGGGTCACTGGCTGGGGAGGCAGGCTCCTATTACTGTGAGCTCTACCTGAGTCCATGACAGGGAGGGCTGGGCAGCCTGCATCCTCCAGCCCTTATTGGCCAGGGCGAGAGGGCACCCATAAAGTTTTTGATATATTCTGCCCTGCAGTCTGGTCTGGGCTGGGAGACACTGAACCCAAGTGGCTCAGGGGGCCCTTCTGGCTCTGATATAGGATTTGTTTATTCAGCTAAGTTTTGAGCACCTACTATGTGCCAGACACTGGGAGTCTAAGAGAAGGTCACCAGGTCCCCCTTAATACGCTGGGGCAGAAGACTAATGACCCTCCTGCAGCTCCACCCCCAGCTCCTCCAGGGCAGAACCCCCTTCTGCAGGTGATACACCGGCCACATGGCCCTGTTGCTGCGTTTCTCAGCCCTTTGCCCTGCTTGCCTATTTGTAGCTGAGAGGAAGACTTTGGGCCTCTGCTGTGGCCATCATGGCATTGGTGGCTTCCTGTTTGGATCCAAAGATATGAGGAGGACAAGGGATCAACCCTGAGGAAGCCTCTGGGTCCCG
The DNA here is from genome assembly GCA_004026545.1 of Mormoops blainvillei. Lineage (NCBI taxonomy): Eukaryota > Metazoa > Chordata > Mammalia > Chiroptera > Mormoopidae > Mormoops > Mormoops blainvillei. Next base: position 174,463 of record PVJD01000183.1, on the reverse strand, counting down.
AATGGCCTGTCCTCATATAGCCTTAAATTCAGAGACTACTCAGGGAGATAGAAATTACTTCAGGAAGATGTCTTCTCCCTCCTCTCTCCTTAAAGGAGACCCAGCACCTGGGGTGGGGTATGTCTTCAAGTCAGTGTTTGCAGCAAGCATGGGGAGGGGTGTTGGCTGGAGGGATCTGAGCCTCCTAACCCCCATGAGAGGAACCACTATATAACTGTGACCACCCTGAGCATTGAGGACCCAGCCAACCCCTTGTCCCTGCTCTCACATGGCAGTGGGTAAAGGGCATGATGGGTTCAGACAAGTAGGGGCCACCATGGGTGCAAGGGATGCCTTGCAGGGGATGCAATGTGGGGGGAGTGTAAGGGGTTGGGAGCAGGGACCTAGCCTAGCTCTCACCCACAGCACCTTTCTGCATTGCAGGAGCCTTCCTGTTAAAGACCTTGCTGTGGACAGTGCCTCTCCTGTGTATCAGGCTGTGATTAAGAACCAGAGCAAGCCAGAAGATGAGGCCGATGAGTGGGCCCGCCGCTCCTCCAACCTTCAGTCTCGCTCTTTCCGCATCCTGGCGCAGATGACAGGGACAGAATACAGTGAGTGAGGGCTTGGGTGGGGGCAAAAAGAGATGCTGAGGGGCCATGAGGGTCCTGGGCCCTACTCCACAGTCCCACAGAAGCCGAGGAGTCAAGGCCGCCCTCCCACTTGTTGAAGGTGAGCTGGCCTTGATAGGTAAATAGTGGCCTGCTGAGCCCCGTCTGGGCCTGGGGCAGGTGAATGACATCGGCGTTCTGCTCGGCAACCTGACCAAATAGCGGGCAGCGGGGCTGCCTTGGTGCTTCTGGGTGAAACTACTGCCCAGGGCTGGGATAAGAGGACCTCACAGGCCATACCTCCGACCACTCCCACCCAGCCGCACCATTTCCTCTCATATTCCCTTTCCCCTCCTGCCCTCTGCCCGGTACGCAGCCTTTTCCTTCCTAGTTTACAGGCTGGGGAGCGGTAACCGTTCAGTCACTGGTGGGGACTCAGTGCCCACAGAGCTCTAGTGGGTTTTCTTCCATATGTTCCCTGTAACTCCTCCTGACCAGTATTTTTCTATCCACAGTGCAAGATCCTGATGAAGAAGCTTTGAGAAGGTCAAGGTAAGTGTCTGGACTCAGGCTCTGTGGCCTTGCCCATCCTAATCCCATCCCTCCCCCAGCAGCCCCCGGGTCACGTGACTTATGGAAGGAACCCCTCAAGTTATGTATTTGGAAACTCCTGGCCCCTAAGGGGCTCCAGCAGATGCTGGCTTTGGGGGTATTCGTTGTGGGTCAGTGAGGTGGGTACCTGGAGATGAGTCTTTAAACCCTGGGCACAGGCTGCCGGAGTGAGGACTCTGGGCTCTCCTGGCTCTATCCGTGGGCAGGGGGCAGGGCTGCTTTGGCCTTCTCTGGGCTGCTGAGAATGAGGGCATCTCTCCCTGTGAGGGCACTAAGCCAGCTCCCTTGCCTGCCTACCCTGTGAATCTGGAAGGTAGGCACCAGGAAACAGGCACCAGGAGGGGCTGGGCATGGGCACCTAACCCCTGTCCAGATGTTGAGGTATTAGATCCATAAATTGCTCAGAGCACAACGGCTGCTGCAAGGAAGGACAAACCCTGGGCATGAGGAGGGGTTTGTGCAGGGCTATGCGTCTCAAGTTCAAGGTACAGTGTCCAAAACACTGGCAGGCCTGAGGCCATAACCAGTAACCTACCACCTGTGGCTTGTCAGGTGTTCATGGAACAGGGCATGAGGGGGCATGCTGCCCTGGAACCCAATGGAACCCCCTAGGGCCTTCCATGTGGAGGCATGGAGTCCAGTGTGATTGTGCTATACTTTGGAGGCAAATGTCATCTGCATGTTCTTCCTGGGAGAATCTGCCTTGGGTCAGTGCATCCTGTGGTGAACTCTGTGTGAGGCCGGGGCTCAGAGGTGCTCTTCCACCCTGGGCTAAGCTTTCTATGATTGCTAACCTGTGTGTCATGGCCACAGGACTGTGCAGCGAATAGAACTCTGGGGTCAGCTGGAGTTGATGTGGATTTTCCTTTTGAACCTGTATTTTTGCCAATCCAAATTGCTTCCACTCTTTGGCTGGGACTTTCAAGCCTAAAGCATGGTCCTCCCAGGCCTGCTAACAATGGCATGCAGTTCCAGTAACAGTTCTCAACCTGTCAGTGCCTGCAATGTGTCCATATGCACCTGAAATGAGATAATGTTTGATTTAGTTCAGAAGTTAGTATCTAGCTCTTTTAAGTGTAACTGAACTGTCAGCTCTCTCCCTCCTATACTCCACTGCTCCTACATGCTGTTTCCACGTTTGTCCCACCTCCCCTGTGAAGCCACCCACGTAGGTGCTCCGGTGAGCAATGTAGCCTTAGCGAAGATTTGATAGAGGGGCTTTACAGCACATACCCCACAGTACACAGCTTCATGGTCCCAGGTTCCTTCTAATAAGAAGCCAGCAGGGGTGTTTTCTCTCCTCCTCATGAAGCAGCCCTGCCTTTCTGGCCCCTGCCGCCCCCTAGATGTACTTCTGGCAACTCTGTTTTTCTGGCAGGTTGCTCTAGGTTTGCCCCTCGTTAACTGGACACTATTTAGGAGGCAGGAGGGTCCTGGTGGAGGTAGATTACAGGGAACCTCTATCTCTTGTATTTCTTCTGGAATATTTTTAGGCACTGAAAAGTTATTGAGTGAAGAGAACACAAAAGGCAATATTTAGGGTGATCCCCAGGCCTCATCGTTGGCCTCTCCCTTCACGGTTTCCAGATATATCATTTGGGGTTTGTTCTACCTGGTCCTGTAAATAAGTGGGGAGGTTAGTCTTCCCTCCTGGGCCTAACCCCGTATAAGCTTAGTTCTGTCCCCAGCAGAAAGCACGGGGGCTTGGGATCTTAAGAACTCTGCTGCAGGTCTTAGAGCCTCTCCCCCAGCTCCCTGCTGTAGGGTTTTCTAGGGAAATCTGGAAGGAAGGTCAAAGAGGAGGCTCCAGCTTGCTTTCTTCCGCAGTGCCAGGCCACCACCAAAGAAAGCGGCTTCCTCCCAACGTGCTGTGCCACTACCAGCCCCTTCCTCTGGGGTCTTTGGCAGTGCAGTGAAGGTTCTGGAGTGCCCAGCAAAGCTTCTGCCCAGGACTGGAGGAGCATAAGCCTTTGGCTCCTCTCCCTTATCCTGACTTTAATTTCTAGAGGGTTGTCCTCATAGCCTCTCCCAAAATGCCCATTCTCCCCATGGCCACAGAAGGAGGGTAGGCATTTTCTTTTTTTTAAAGATTTTATTTATTTATTTTTAGGGAGGGGAAGGGAGAGAGAAAGAGAGGGAGAGAAACATCAATGTGTGTCTGCCTCTCGTGTACCCCCCTACTGGGGACCTGGCCCCCAACCCAGGCATGTGCCCTAGACTGGGAATCGAACTGGCGACCCTTTGGTTCGCAGGCTGGCGCTCAGTCCACTGAGCCACACCAACCAAGGCCAGGCATTTTCATTTCATAAAATCCTAAGCAGCCTGTGGACCTGGGGCATGGAGTGCAATGGCTGCAGCGGTTCACCTCTGTGATTAAAGCCTGAAGCAGTGACTGTGGCTATTGGTCACAGGTGGGGCCCTGCGCTCACTCAAGTGGCCATCTGAGTAGAAGTGAGCATGCTTGTCCCCACCCTGGGTCCAGGCTGGTCAGGAGTCTTTCTCCTCAAGGGGGCTGAGCCCCACTTGCATCTGTCCCGACTCCCAAGTTGGAAGCTGCACCCCTAGTCCCTGCTGACCCATCTTGTTGGCTGAGGGCAGCCACAGCCTCCCCTTTCTCCTAGTTCAGCCATGCTTACAGCAAGGTGTCTAAGAGTCTCTCCTGAAGGCTGAGCCTCCCCAGGAGGGCTTCCCACTTCTAAGTGGCTTACTCCTGCAGAGCCTGAGTTTGCAAGATGCTGGGGGCCTGGCAGCCCACACAGGCTTGTACATGCACAGATGCTTTCTACTTCCTGTTGCTGTGTGGTGGGAAAGCTAGCAGGAATGTCTGTGAGTGGTGTCAAGAGTGCCTCGAGGCACTGGTGGTTCAAGGGCAGATGTAGGTCTGTATGTCAGAGGACCCTGCATATGCTCCCTTCACCTGTCACTCCTAGGCCTCCAGGATCTGCCTCCCACAGAGTTCCAGAGCAGCTCATAGCCCTGCTTTCCCTCCACCCACTTTGGTGGGCCCCGGCTTTGTATCCTCTGACACTCTGACAGTGTCTCTGGTATCTGGTAGCAGGTTCCCTCTGAGGCTCCAGTGCTCACCTGCTGGCCAACCCAAGGCAGAGTCTAATCTCCAGGGATCCTTTCTTTACAGGTGAGGCAGGGTAGGCCCCTGAACAGCCCAGGTATCAGCTGTGGATTTGATTCCCATCCCAGAAAAGACCCAGCACTTTAGCAAACTGCCCAGGTGCACTTAAACACTAGCCTGCCGACAGCTTCCACACGGGACCTGCTCTAGTGGGTGCCAGTAATGCTCTGGCTCCCAGCCTCCTCTGAAATGGCAGAGCACAAATAGTGCCTCCCTCCAAAAGTTGAGCCTCTAATCTCAGAGAAGTCACCACAGCTTGCCTCTGACTTTGGAAAGGCAATCTGGGGCCCTGATGGCTTGGAAGGTCAGGTCCCTGTGGGGCAGCCCTGAGGGGGCTGGGAGTAGGAACAAGCCCAGCTTCATCAAAGGCAGGGCTCGAATCTGTGAGGCATCTGGAACCCACTGGATGTAACCATCCCAGAGGGCCCCAAGATGTAGCCCAAGCATCCCTGCCTTGTGGCATCACTGTCTATAAGTACAGTCTCCATGTTTACCTGATGCTCACCTAGATAAAGAACCGTCATCTCTCTGAGTCCCCAGGAGTTAAGGAACAAAGTTGATTTTAGTGATGAGCTCACAGATGAGTCGAACATGAGAGTTGATTGCATATCCCTCCACCAACAACATAGCTCCACCCCTCCATGAACACCTCAACAAACCCCTTTTCATAGTGCAACTATCCAAGGTTCTTTTCCTCTCCTTGCCTGCCCCCTTCCAACACAGCAGGGACTCACTGGTTCCTCCCTTCTCCCCTGTGGTGTCCTCTTCCCTCCCTGGCACATTCAGCTCTGTCCCCACTCACTTGGCTGACTCTCATGGTGCCACCTGGCTCAGGGCCCTCCCTCGAAGGAAACCCTCATAAGGAGCAGTGGGCAGCAATTTGTAGTAAAAGTTACCTGTGTTTTGTGGATGTACTTGTCCTGGGTGTTCTGCCAGCCTAGCAAGTTTGAAAAGCACAATCAGAGAGACCAGGACAGTCCTAGATGTCCCCTGTGCAGCCCTCATGGGCATCCCAGGATCTCTCTCCCTTTCTTTCTCTCTTCCCTTCTCTCCTCTTCCTTTTTCTCCTCACTCTCCTCTCTGGCTGGCTGTGAATTTTCAAACAGCTTCAAGCAGAGCAGGCTCACTAGACTCAAGATGCTCCAGAGCTGTCCCTGCCCTACCACTGAGCACCGATGACAAAGGCTACAGGCCTGGCTGAACAAAGTGGCTGTGTCTGTGTCCTAGCAGGTCTCTCTGGGATGGTCTTTAGTGCCGTCAGCCCGGCTGTGTGGACCCGGCCCCAGGGCTGGAGGATGCTGTCTCTGACTCTTCTCCCTCACCTCAGAGAGGCTGTCACTTAGATCACGGTTCTGATGCTGAGTTTCCAGGTGGCTTTGCCCCATTCATGATGTCTCTGGGCCTTGGCTTCCTCTCGGTAATAGCACACTTTGGATACAGCTAGTGGTTTTAAAATATGTTAGCAGTGGGCCCCATTTTTCAAACAGAATCTTACAAGATACCCAATATGCAGGACTGAAAGTATGGCAGGGAGTCCACCAGGTAATGCAGATGCAGGAAGGTAGCCAGATATATAGTAAATGTGGAGACACAGGACTGTTACTATGGAGAAATGTAAGACCAGCACTGCCCCATCCTCTGATTCTTAAAGACCTAAAGCTGATCTTTCTAATTTTTATATGCTGGCAATTCATTTATTAAACCATTTATTTTGAGATAATTGCAGATTGGTATGCATGTAGTTATAAGAAATAATACAGAGAGTACCCTTTACCCCCAAAGATAATGTCTTGCAGAACTACAGCACAATAGCAAAACTAAAGCGTTGACACATACAGTCAAATGCAGACTATTTCCGTCACCCGAGCGTTGCCCCATGCTGCCCTTTTATAGCCACACCCACCTCCCCACTGCACACCCTCTCCCTAACTTGTGGCAATCACGAATTGTTATCTTCTCTCAGCTTCTATAATTTTGTCATTTCAAGAATGTTGTATAAACAGGATCATAAAGCCTCTCACCATGTGGGATTGGATTTTTCAGTTCACTTAATTGACTGGGGATGCACCCAAATTGTTGAGTGCACGCCATTGGTTCATTCGTGTGTTTTTATTGCTGAGTAGTATTCGACGGACTAGATGTAGCAATTAATTTTTAAAATGAGTTTTAAACACTGTCCAGGTTAAATGCTTGGCATTCGTGGCTGGATGTGACCCCTGGTCCACTGATGGTTACCTCGAATGGTTACCTCTAGTCTGAAGGATGTTAGGGGCCCCTCCAGCCTGGGAGTAAGGGGGGTCCAGAAGTCTGGCATTTTTGTCACTGGCCTTCTCTAGGCACACTCTCCCCTCCATTTCTTTGTTTCTGGCTGCTCCTTGCCTGCTTTGGCTTGTGTCCTCAGGTGAGCGGGCTGTGGGTTGAGCCCCAGAGACCCTGCTGGTGGGAAGTGGCAGGAAGCCCTGGCCCTCTCTATGTGTGTCAGCGGCCTCGTGAGTACGTGTGTGTACATGTGTGCTGGCCGTGCTCAGGCCTAGAAGGGCAGGAGCAGTTGGTGGTATTGGAAGGCTTCTCTCTGAGGACAGAAAATGGTTGGCAGAGACGGGGGCAGCGCAGCGAGGTGACAGGTCTGCTCACCAAGCTTCAACGCAGGGACAGGTGTTTCTCCTTCTTTATGCCCAGCTAGGGGACAAAGACCATACGAGGCCCACCTGTCTATGTGGTTCATCCCCAAGAGCCCACAGCCAAAGCAGCCCTGCCCAGCCTTAACCACATAGGCCAGGGAGAACCCAGAGGTTACCCTTTGCCAAGCCTGTCCTCAGGCCCTCTAGCCAGGTCCTTCTCCGTGGCTGCCCACTCGCTCAAGTCAGGGACTTTAGTTCCTCCATCCTGGTCCTGGGGACTCTGGTCTTGCCCCAGACCAAGCCTGACTATCTGGAAAGTGCCCAGTGGAGGGTAAAGCCTCTCCAAGCCAAATTCCCCCTCCCATGCCCCCTGCCCCAGCTATCAGTCAGGGGAATGACGGACACGTCCCCTAACCCCTTTCTTTCTTTCTTTCTTCCTTTCTCTCTTCTCTCTGTTTTTCTGTCTCTTTCTGTCTCTCTCTCTCTCTCTCTCTGTCTCTCTGTCTCTATGCCACAGGGAAAGGTTTGAAACGGAACGTAACGGCCCACGTTTTGCCAAATTGCGCAACTGGCACCATGGCCTTTCAGCCCAAATCCTTAATGTTAAAAGCTAAAAGCCTATCTGGAGCCCCCTAGTCTGCTCCCTTCTTCCCCCTCACAGATCTGGCATGTGAGCCCCATGGAGATACTTGAGAATGTAGAGCTGTGCTGGGGCACCTTTAATAGTCAAGTGCTGCAGTTCTGCTGTCTGCCCATCCCATGCAGCACTGCACCCATTCACCCCCACCCTTCAGTGCAACCCATACCACCCCCCCAACAAACAGCCCAAGCCTCTACTCCCCTGCCCAGGACCTTAACTGTAGTTCAGAGAGAATGTGATGGGGTTTGCTGACGTAACACCCCAGAACCAAGGGAAACAGAATATGCCGCTGGTCGATTTCCTACCAACCTCAGATCCTGGGAGAGGCAGCCCTGCCTAGTGCCGTCTTCGAAGGAGTCTCCCCATAGAGCAGGGTCCTGGGAAGAGGCCAGCTTCCCATCCTCATTCACACCCTTGCTGCCCTCTGGAGCCCGGCAGCCTGGAGCAGGGCTCTCTGCAAAGGAGATGGAAGACCTAGGGTAGATGAGGCAGAGGTTGAGATTGGGGCATGAGCTCTCCCCTCTGTGCTGCGTGTGCTGGCTCCCTAGTTCTCTCTCCTGTACATATATGCATGCATGTTCTGAAATAAAGAGGATTTGAAATGAACCAAACCAGCCTCAGTCATGCTGTGCCCGTGTGCATACCATCCAAGAGGAGCATGTCTGAGTTGGGAGAGGACAGGCACCTCAGAGGAGGGGCAGGGACCCAGTAGAGCTCTGCCCTCCACTGATTTCCCAACCTGAGGTCCCTGTCTAGGCTACAAGCTCAGGCTGGCAAATGGCGGGTGGGAATCTCCGCTGTGCTAGGTGGGAAGCCTTAGCCTCCCATGAGGCAGTGTGTATCAGTGGGCCGCCAAATGCCCCCGCCTCTGCTCCCACACCCAGCTGCAACCAGCAGGCTCAGCCATCCATCCCTCTGCGTCAGGAAGCAGGCCTCAAGCTCCTCTCCCAGAAAGGCGCTGCTCATCCTCAGACCTGCTCCAGGTGGTCGGAGAAGGGGTTCAGGAAAGCATGCCTGTGCTAAGGAGTAGGTCACGGGAGCTGCTGGGGATCCTCAGTGGGCCAGGGCCATGGCTCAGGGGAGAAGGGGTGGAAGATGTGCCTGGTGGAGTCTTGCACAGGTTGCTGGAAGGTGGAGAAGACTTCCAGTTGGGTCTTGTTTCTGCCCTCCACCCACCTGTGGCCATGTCCTAGTCCTAAGCATTTAGGAAGGGCCAGGCGGGCAGGCACACATCCTTCCCATACTTCTGTCTGTGCATCAGCCTGGTCCCTGATTGCAGAAACCACTGGCTGAGAACATGAGACCAGCTGCACTTAGCAAATAAAGGCAGAGGCTGAGACCCACCCTTCAGGACTTCCCTGATGCCCCTGTGGCTGGACTGGGCCAGAGCCTTGCTCCCGGTCTCGCTGCCTGGGCACACGTTTCCTTTCTGCCTCCAGGGATCTTGGCAATCCCATCTGGAAGGGCTGGTCAGGGAGACTGCTCTATCTAGGCTACCATCCTGAGATACTCTCCAAAGTCCCCTGCCAGCCTGTTCCATTCTGGCCCCTCATTTCTCCCTGTCCGTAGCAGTCTGACTCCAGGGCCAAGGCTATGGCCAGGCAGAGCAAGCTTGCTGTGGGATTAACAGGAGATGGGAGTATGTGCTCCTACCTACATTGAGGCATTCTGGATCACACCCATATTTAGCTGAGTTTTTATTGAGGAATTTGAAGGTCCAACGATGGGTTTTGTGGCTGGGCGCTACCAGACAGAGAGAGGTCTTGGGCAGTGGGTGTCCAGAGGCTAACAGAGGACCTGAGCCAATCAGTCAGAGCTGGTGGCCTCAGAGTTCCCTGTCCCCGGTCCCCAGGCTGGCTGCCGGCCCCCTCTTGAAGCTCTGGAAGGCTCTCATTTACTTTCCAGCCTGCGTGGTACCTCCCAGTGACCCCGGGCCTCTGTATACAGTCCTCCGGAGTAAACAGGAAAGATGTCCTCATTCAGCATTCCATGTGTCCATGGAGCTGGTGTAGCTGTGACGGACCATGATGCAAGGTTACTCAACTGGAGGGTCAGAGAAGGCTTCCTGGAAGATGGAGTCTGTGTGTCTGATCCTCAAGAACAGTTAGGATTGGGGTTTGTGCAGTTAGGGAATGCTGGACAGGTACTCTAAGCAGAGGAAGCAGATGTGCTGATGAGAAGAGGGCATGTCCCAGAACCCCGAATTAATCATTTTGGCTGGAATGAAGGGAACACAGAGGATATTTTGGTTAGTAGTGGTCCAAAGTGAGAATGCCGGGCTAGGGGATTTTGACTGTATTCTGAAGGCAATGTGGAATTAGTGAAGGTTGTAGGCCACCATTCATACTGCAGCCTGTGAGGATTGCTGTGCACTGTGCCCAAGGGGTGTCATTCACATAGACTACAATGTCAACAGCGCCCCTGGAGTTGTGCAGTGCAACAACCTGGCTACAAAGTGACGTGGTCAGGGCTGCCCTGAGCAGTAGTCAGTGATCAGGCTGCAAGATGAAATGCCAACTAGGTGGGTGGCAACACGAACAGTTTAAAGGCCAACCACCTGACTGGTGTTCTGTCATCATCCAATCAATAGAGATGTTCATGTTACATTCTCTTAACTAAAACAAATAGCATCATCACCCCAATAATAGAACCCACCCCTAGCACCATCAATCACAACACCTCCACTATCACCAGCAGTTCCAACCTGAGCCCACTAACCACAAACCCCAAGACCCAGCACCACCACCAGTATCAGCCCATCCTTTCCGTTCATAATATCTTTGCCATCAGTAGGAGCATCATCCAAAGGCCACCACAACAGAACACAGGGTTGGCATGCTCCACCTTAATGCCAACTGGACTGAGAGACAAGATGGGCTGTAAAGGGGACTGTAACCAGGCTGTGTTTCTCCTCTGGCCCCACCCTCCCCATGGAGCCAGGAGCAGTTGAATATAGTTGGTTTGGTTTGGTTTTTGCTTAGATATTTAAAGTGAATTATGACCGAGGCAGGAGGCAGCTATAGCTTCCTAACACAGGCTGGGGCGATTTCATAGGTACTGCCTTTAGTACTGAAGCCAGGGCCGTGCTGGCTCACTGAGACACCCTCCGTGGGGTTTGGGGGACTCATGAAACTTCAGGCAGGAATTAGCCTAGACAACACCCTTCAGGATATTATTCCTTGCTCCCCCTACTTTTCCTAGGCCCTGGCTGTTTGGTGTCTGCAGATAGTGGTCCTAGATAGGATGCCACTCAGCAAGAACCCCAAGCAGCAGGCTTACATGCATGCCTTTTGTCCTGGCCCTGTGGAAGATCATGAATTTTCCTAGGGCCCACCTCGCCCCCAGAACTGGGGTTCATTTGGAGCTATGTCTGGGGAGAACACCAGGTAAGCTGTTCTGACAGGAAACTGGGGCAAAGGGGACAGGCAAAGTCAACTTTCTATTTGTCCGTCAGAATACTGTCCCTAGCCCAGGCATTGTCATCACTCCTGTCCTGAGTGGCGTCCTCAGTTCCCTGAAGCCCACTGGAAGCATGTAACAGGGTCAGGGAGAAACAGATAACGGGGGCTGGGTGTCCTATGCCAGCCTGGGCTTTCCCAGGCCATACTTGCCCATGCTGTGAGGAGGGCCTAGCAGCCAGCTCAGCAGTATGGCTTCCGGAACTGCAGCTACTTCTCTGATGCAGCTGCCTCACAGAAATAGCTTCCAGAAGCCAGGCTCTTTCACAGAGGATGGATGAGCAGCTTCATGGAAACGCCAGGGCCAGGAGTGCCACACGCCTGAGAACCGGGATGTCTGAGGCCTCTTCTCTGAACTGATAAGCTGGGAAATGGCTGGTCAGGACATGGCTACTGCCCTTCTCTATCGTGGGTGCTTCTTACACAGTCACAGAGAAGAATAGTGCTCCCTCCCATGGGGCAGTCAAGCCATGGCCTTGCCACTTCTCCAGCTCTCTTCTTCTCAACCTGCTCACATTATTTCATGGCTTTCTCTGCCACACACCTCACTGGATGGAGGAGATCAATTCGATGGTGCTTTGGTAACCGGCTCATGGCCCTCTGGCATTCCTATCAGGGACAGGCCTCTGTAGCACCTTGCTACTCCAGGTGTGATCCATGGACCAGCAGCATCAGCATCACCTGGGAGCTTGCTAGAGATACAGAATCTGAGCCCCGCCCAGACCTACTGAACTAGAAGCTGCATTTGAACAAGATAACCAGGTGATTCACCTGCTGCATGTTAAACTATGAGAAGTGTTGCAGTGAGGTTTGGGCAGCTGGTTGATGTTTTAGCAGAGATTCAGTCTCTCTGGAAGTCAGGTTCCTCACCTGTGAAATGAGAGTCTTTTTTTTTTTCTTCTTTAGATTTTATTTATTTATTTTTAGACAGAGGGGAAGGAAGGGAGAAAGAGAGGGAGAGAAACATCAGTGTGTGGTTGCCTCTCATTTGCCACCCCCTCCCCACTGAGGTCCTGGCCTGCAACCCAGGTATGTGCCCTTACTGGGAATCGAACCAGCAATCCTTTGGTTCACAGGCTGATGCTCAATCCACTGAACCACACCAATAAGGCCTAAAATGAGGGTCTTGATACCAATCTCCCAGTGAGTTTGAAAGGATCAAACAGTAATGCTTATCCAGCTGTTTAACCATAAGACCTGGCATATGGTAAGCACTCACAGAGGGAAGATTATTTTTCTAATTCTTTCCAAATAAGAGTAGTGCCTTTTGTTGAGGAAAGATTCTACTTGCCTCACTCTCAGCAGAAGTTTCTTTCTTCCTCCACAAGGCTACACTTGAGGTACTGGGTAAAGCTTCAAATCCAAATGTCCCTCAGTCAGACCCTGCTGTCACTACCCATATGTCCTAGGATCTTGAGCAATTGAATCCTCTGTCTCCATTCCCTCATCTACTAAATAGAGTTGCTAATATCCACATCAGAGGATAGTTGTGAGCAACTACAGACATATGCCTGGCACATAGTACCAGGTTAATAAATGAATTGCATGGCATGGGGACAGCCATTCCCACTTGCAGGAGTTGCAGTATCCTGTTGCTGTTGTAGCAAGTGCAAATCTTAATCCAATGACCCAGATAATTTAGTTTGCATAATTTACTTTGTGTCCTCTGCCCCATTTCACAGGTGGCAGAAATCTAATCCCACCGATCCAGGCCCCGATGTTCCTCTCTTGCCTTGGAGTGGTTTGCAGGGAAGAGAGGCTCACGGAACAGCAAGGCAGACAGGGCGGGGCACCTGGGCCCTTGGTCCTTGATCATGGTGTGCCTGTGCTGGCATCTGCAGAATGGGATATCCCCATTCTGTCTGGCCACACTGGTTGACATTGGCATAGCATCACCTCTCTTGTTCCCAATGGCAGGGTCTTTCAGATGTGTAGGCCCTGAGGGCCATGTCCATGTTCCTCTTGGATCCCATATATGGAGAATCCTCTACAGCCGCTGGGGCACATGATAGCCAGGGGATCTTTGCGCTGACTTGGATCTACCTGCCCCTTCACCATGGGCATAGGAGACCCTGGGGTCCTGCCACCTCTCTAAGGGTTTACCAAGGAAAGGGGCACAGCTCCCTCTATTCTCAAATCCCCCATACCATGTTGCCCCCCTTTCTGGTCTAGATAACCTTGATCTACCTGGCATGGCAGCTTCCATCCATCTTCTAAATGTATTGTTAGTGTCTTGAGTCTCTCACAGCCTAAAAGCCTACTCTCACTACTCTAGAACCTAAGCCCTTGACCTCAAATATCATCGTATCATCCCTTCTCAAAGGTGATGTGTGCCTCTGACTAAATGGAGGACAAAAAGAAAAAGGATGAGGGCTGATATTTCAATCTACTGTTCCATCACACGGTGTTTTTTGTAATACATACTCAGAAAAATTAGGAAGTACAAATGGGGGTGGGGGGTTCTTACCAGGCTTGAGAATAATTTTGTTACGGTGATCCTCCTTGTGGTTTGAACCCTTCCCTCCTGGGGTGCTGGGGGGTGGGGCTATTTCCCTGAAGCTGGGGCCATGCCTTCTGGAAGATCCTGCTCTGTTTGCAGTATGAATGCTGCCTTCCACCCAGCCTGCCTCTGCTGCAGCCATCACTGCCATGCAGAGGGACCCCCTTGACCTCTTGTCTTTCTTGGTCCCACCTCATCAGCACCCCTATTGAGCATGCTCCAGTGTGCACCAACCAGGCCACCACCCCGCTGCTGCCTGCTTCTGCCCAGCCGCCTGCTGCTGCCTCTCCCAGTGCAGCCTCGCTGCAAACCCTGGCTGCAACCACTGCCCACGCTACCACTGCCTCTGCCACCGCCCTTGCTTCAAGCCGTGCGGGAAGTCCAAGGTAACTGCCCCACAGGTGCCGGCCCTGGCCGTGGGGAAGGGAGGCAGGAAAGGCCTCACCCTAGATCCATCTGTAGGCAGCTGTGTCTGGTCTTCAGAAGGACCTAGCCAGGGTGGTTAGGAGCCCCAGGTGCTGAGGAAACCGAGGCTGCTTCACTGTTTGCTGCAGCGAGTGAAGGAGAGTGTACAGCCTGGCTGAGGACAGAGGAGGGATGTGTGTGCTCTAGTGAGAGAGGTAAAAGTCACACACACACACACACACACACACACACACACACACACACACACACACACACACACACAGAGTTAGAGAACAAAGGGAGACTGTGTGGAAAGTCTGTGTTCTTGGAACTGGAATTTGGGAGAATGAAAGTTGTCGCCATGGGCTGCAGAAGCTCAGGAAGGCTCGATGAAGGAAGGAACATGGACCTGGTCATAGAAGGCAGGTCACATATTTAGCAACTAACCTGCCCTTTTCCCTTAGCCACTCTTCTGTTGATGGAGAAGCATGCTAACTCCAGAGGCACCTGGTGCAGTGGGTTTTAAATCTCTGCTCCACCACTTACTGTTTATAATCTTTGGAAAGTGACTAAATGTCTCAGAACCTCAATTTCCTCACCTGTGAAGATGTTTAATGCAACATCTATTTTATAGGGTTGGGATAGGAAAAGGGTGCATAAAACATCTAGCACATGAAATGGTCTCAGGTATTGCAATTTACTGCTTTCCAACCTGCCCTCCTGGGTACCCAGCAAAGGTGGGGAGGGTGTGAGAGGGGTGCGGGCAGGCGTGAGGCAGTGGTGGGGGTAGGCTGGCAGGTCACTCTGTTTCTGGGTGAAACAGGCCAGGCTAACCCAGCTCTTTCTGTGTTGCATGGAGATGTCAAGTTGGTATTATGGTCAGAGCCAGATTTCTCAGTCTCCCACATTCCTCTTCCAGGGTGTGGCTGGAAAGGACATGCCTCAGGATGCACAGGTCCCAGGTGCACCCTCAGGAGGAAGAAGGGTGGGCAGTGTAGCCCACAGGCTTGTAGGATCCAGTCCTACCCCTTGGGCTATACAGTGACCCAGGTGGTGCAGAGCCTAGCCTTTCCCCAGCCTGACTCAAGCCTCTAGGGCTAGCCCATTCCAGCCTCCAAGGGTCGTTCTATCCCAGTTCCAGGGACACTTAGCAAGTGCGTCCCCCTACATACCAGAATTGCTTCAGGTAAGGGCATAAAGAAGAAGCTTAGAGGAGGGTAAGAAATGTCCCTGTTGCTGAGTGGGAAGGTGCCTCCCCAGTTTGGATTGGGGAGCTCTAGATGCTGGGGCTCTGCTCAAGGGCAGGATTCAGCAGTACACTCCAGGCTTCTGTTTCCTGGAGCCCTCAGGACTCCCTTAACAGGGCAGACCTTCCTTCACTTTGTCTTGCAAAGAGAGCCTGGGTGGAGGTTGGAGAGGGACCTGGAGTGCTCCTAGCTTCGGGCTGGAGCAGAAGGCATCAGGGGACCACACTTTGGGCCCAGCTACCCTCCCTTCCTGCACAAGGGTTGGGATGGAGGTAGAGGAAGCAAGTCGGAGGCAAAGGGTCACCCAGCCTTTCCCTGGAGCATGGCCTCAGAATTCTTGCTGTGTATACTAAGCCTCAGCTTTCTCCCACAACAGCAATCCCTGACACAGGACCCATAGTTCGTGGGATGCTGGGAAAGCATCCTCCACTGGAGAATGTCTAATTAAGACCCACTGACTTGGCCTTCTCCCACCACAATGGAAGCAGGGGACCCTATGGACACTGCCTCTTCTTCCACTGAGATCCCTACTGGCCTTAACAGGTTGGTCAGAGAGCAGGCCCAGGAAGAGGAGACAGTGGCCTCATTCAACCAGAAACAATGCAATGTGGCAGGGCAGGTCTGCACACCACCCAGGTCTAGGACGATGGTTATCTGAGGCTCATTCCACCTCCACATTGTCTGGGGTAGCACCAATCAGGACCTTGGCAGTGGGTTCTTAGCTCAGGGTCACCCCCTTCCAGAGTCCTAGAAAGACAGGTACTCCCTTATCCTATGACACTGCCCAGCATGATGCACAGGCCCTGAACCTGTGCCAAACAGGCAGAAGGAAGGTAGGAAGCCATTGGCTGGTGAGGGGCAGTACATTTCCAGGAGCTCACTTCTCTAGCACCTCATTTCCCCTGAGTGTGGTCACATGGTCTCTATTGGGATCTGAAAGATGTAGGGAGAGATGAGGGACGTGTTCTGTAAGGTGTTCATTAGTTTTAAATGGAAAAAGACAAAGAGGGGGTGGGATGAACTGACAAATGAAATTGGGAAACAGACAAAGTAAAACTGAGCTGCTTAACTCCAGGAATTCTTGTAGCCTTCAGCTCTCCAAGAAGAGAGGCCAAGTACGGCATTTCCTGAGGGCAATGAACTGGGACACTTTTTTTTCCTCCATCTCTTTGGTCCCATGATCCCTGGGTCACAAGTAGGAAAAGGCTGCACTAAGCCTCTTGGCGGCTAACCCAGTGGGAAGAAGGCAAGAACTGTACATGGAAGAGAAGTATGTTTGGGGTTATGGGGGTCTCATGGCTTCCCATGAGCCCTCCCTGGAGCACTCTTGCCCAGAAACCTGAGACTTTACTGCTTCCTCCAGTGACAATAGAAAGGGGGAGGAGAAGGCAGTCTAAGACCGTGAAGTGTCCCCAGGTCAGAAGGTCGAGGGGGTGGGGTGGCTCTGACTACCACCATCTTTCTCCTCTCTCCTGCCTCTGTTCCCTCCAGCCCCAGACCTACTCTTGCAGTCTCTTTCCATGGGGGTGAAGGATTTTCTCTGCATCCTCCTGTTCAGCTGGTGGCTTTCCTCCCTCTCTCTAAGGTGGTAACACCAGCAATGGGCTATATCTCTCTAGGTGTCTCTGCTGCTTTAACCAAACTCACCAAGACTCAACATCCATGGAGCAGCTTCCTCCCCTCTAAGACCTCATGGTCTTTCCCCATAGCCTCTGGCAGCTGTCCCAGATCATCTCTGTCAGGCTCCCTCTCCACGGAGGCTCCTGAAGATTGGAGAGCCAATCTGCCATGGCTGCTAGTGCCAGGGCCTGGGTGGGGCTGTCCTCCTGGCTGCTAACTCTTCCCCCGTTGGTTCCAGGCCCCAGGGCTCTGCTCACAGTACCACCAAGGCAACCTCTCCAGCACCTGCTGCCCATACATACACCGAAGCCCCAGCTGCCCCTGCACCCAAGCCTCGGGTTGTCACCACTGCCAGCATTCGGCCTTCTGTCTACCAGCCAGGTGAGAGGAGAGTGGGAGGGGAGGCTGTCACACTGGGCATGGGTTCCAAGGGTCAGTTCTAGGGCCACATTCCCAGAAGGATGGTGGTCAGAGAGGCCCTGCAAATGCAGTTTGGACCTCCTTCCCTCAGCTGTGGGCCAGAATCCTATGGAGCCTGCCTCTGGCTCTGGGGAGACAGATGGGCAGTGCCAAGCAGGAATGGAGCCCCCCAGCTCTTAGGAAGAGGGTGCTCCTGGCTGGGAATTTTCAGGCTCCAGGTGAGGGAAGAGGATTAGAAGGAGGAGCTTGTTCGTCCAGGAGTCTGGGTCTGGTTCAAACCAGAGGACAGGCAGCTATACAAAAAATGCCATGGGCTTTGAATAGCCCTACTACATCATGGTGTGACCCTGGGCAAGCCACTCAACCTCTCTGGTCTTTAGTTTCCTCAGCTGAGGCAGGATAACTGAAGGCATGGAAAGCATAGGTAAGGTAGCAGAGAGGCCAACACAGGGTCTGACAGTGGCTGAGCTCACTGGTTCTCTGTTCCATCACTCCGGTTCCCATTCTCTTCACTGCCTAGGACCCCCTTGCAGGGATGAGGGCTCAGCCCCATGATGCCCTATTTCCTAGCCAAAGTCGGGCCTGCTCTCCGGAGCCCCAGGGCAATTGTCGGGCTGGTTTGCTCTGCCCCCCCTTCCTCTACCTGTTCCTGTTCAATGAACCTAAAGGCTCCTTAGCAGGTATTTTCCTAGGCTGGGGAAAGGTTCCATGTGCCCTGATCTATGGGATGTGCCCGCAGGAGGGCTCCTGGCATCCAGGCCCTGCCGATATCACCATTTACCCTCTCCTTCCCACTGGACTCTGACTCCGAATTCCAGGAGGGCAGGGCTATAGCTACGCAGCAAAGCAGGTGAATAGGAACAAACGAATGCATGAATGCTAGTGACAATCACAAGTGTCCTCCCACTTGCAGTGGGGAGTGGGGAGTGGGCAGAGAAGAGGCTGTGAGCTGAATGCTCTGGTGGCCAAACACAAGGGAGAATGATTCCAAGGGTTCCCAGGGCGATACCCTGGTGCCTATTCCACGGGTGGGTCAGATAGGAAATTAAGTGGGTACATGCTCTTTATTTAAAGCATTAATACCTTCAACATATTTATTTTTATGGCCATCTTGAATTTATGGAAAGCATTAATAATTTTCCACTTGCAGAAGTGATATAAACTGTTCTTTCCTCCCTAAATCATTGTACACATATCATTTTTACATATGGTAAAACTCATGAAGTGAGGAAGTTAATGTCTTGTTTGGCAAAGAATAAGGTAGCTAATTCTAAGAGGGCAAGGAGGAGGCTTCATGTTCTGAAGGAGAGGGAAAGTTGGCCAAGCAGCTATGGGGTAACTAAAGGAAGAGCAAAGTCTGGACTCAGGAGCACGTCTTGTTAGGGAACACGAAAGATCCCAGTGAGTATTCTTACTGTGTCTGGAGAGCAGGGGAGACAAGACAGGCACTGAGGCAAGAAGGGCCTTGCTTCAGGAGCTTGACTTGTATAGGGCACAGGAGCCCCACCAGACCTCCGTTGACAGAACTCACTGTGACAGCAATGTTGAGTGTGGGCCGTAGAAAGGGTCTTAATCGTCAGACAGAGTCCCTAGCCCGGGCCTGCTCTGCTGTCTGGGACAAAATACTTCGCCTCCTGGCGGGTTTTGCTCCTTTGAAAAAATGGGCGTGATACTGTATACACCTCGTGTTCTGGGAATGAAATGAAGCACCAAGCGTAGTGCTGCGTACACAGGAGATGCCGTTCTCTGTGCCTTCAGAGGCAGGGACACAGCGTTCTGAAAGCGGCTAGCCGGCAGAGATGGGGAACACCGAAGGGAGGGTGGAAAGGAGTTTGAAGGAGCGGCGGCGGGTGGAGGTGAGGCCCGGGAAGGCATCTGTGGGGAATGCATATGTGTCCCGGCCCTGTGTCCCAGCTGGGTAGGGCTCGCGTCCCTGGCGGGTCTTTCGGGTCACCTTCCAGGGCGGGCCCGGGCTTTGGCGCCTCGACCCCGCGCCGGCTCTCCTCCGCAGGCCCGCCAGGGGGCGGCAGAGCTCCGGGGGCCAGCACCGCCTGGCTTGCTCGGCGCCTCTTCGCTCCTTGTAACGGGCTGTGGCCCAGGCTGGCGAGACGGGCAGGAGCCCCGGGCCTCCGCGGCGTTCCCAGGCCGGCAGACGTTAACTCATTCCTGCCGGGAGGGAAGGAGGCGGCCTGCCTCCACCCCCTCTCTCGGGGAGGCCCCGCTGCCGGGTGGGGCCCGGGGGCGGCTGGCAGGCAGCCCGGCGAGAAGCAGGGAATGTGGACCCGAGCCTACACCCCTCCTCTGCCGACCCCGGCCCCGGGGCGGGAGCTACCCGGCTCTGCCCGGGCCGCAGCTACCCGCGGGGGCTCCTCCGGGACGAGGGTGTTCACAGCCCAGATCTTATCGCTGGCGCCGGGGCCGGGCGGCTGCTCCCCGGAGCACCTGGGGCCCGGGAGGGGGCCAGGCGGCGGCGCGAGGGCCCGGGCCGGGGGAGGCCACGTCGGCCCCTGGGCCGGGCAGGGACCAGGCGCTCGCGGGAAGCCGGGCCCGACCTGCAATGAGTCAGAAATCACCTTGTTTAATTACACATTCCCGAGCCTGCGAGTGCGATAGGGGCCTTTTGAACTTGCCAATTAGAGATGAAATATCACCTAATTTGGACGGGCTGAATTCCGTCACGCAGAAATAGCAACAGCCCGGGGCTCAGAGATGGGATATCGGGTGTTTCCTGGCATGTCGGGTTGGTGCGGTGAGCTGGGCAGCAGGGCGCAGAGGGAAGGGGGCCGGGAAGCAGCTGCTCCCTTTGCCCTCCTCCCTCCAGGAATGAGAGGACGTGGTGGGGGAAGAGGAGCTTCCGGGCCAAGACTGGGGAAGGGAAGGTCCCCAGGTCTGGATGAGTGATCCCTACTCAAGGAAGCGGCCAGACTCAGGTCCAGACTTTGGCCTGCCTTGACTGCTGAGACTTTCGTACTGCGGGGGCTTGGAAAACAGGGTTGGATCAAGGAGCCTGGAAGGCGAGGAGGAGGGAAGAGATGTTTTCCAGGCAGAGGGAATCGGTTTAAGTAATCCTAGAGGAAGACAGGAAAAGTGGGCGAGGGCCTGGTTTGGAAGGGGTTTGTTTTGCTGCCTCGGGAGTGGTTAAACTGAGAGGGGAGTAGGGGGGTAGGAGGGTAAGGGGGTGGGGGGGTAGGGGGAGGATCTGGTTTTAGTTCTACCACCTGAGCTCCAGTTCAGCTAGGTAGTTGATTAGCTCAGTGACTTTGAGGTAGTCACTTAAGTTCTCCAAGCCTCAGTTCCTCATCTGTAAATTGGACTTGAAAACATTATCTGCCTCATTGGATTACAGTGTTACATGAAATAATGCATATAAAGGGCCTGGCATGTGGAAGCAGTCAGTACGTGGTAGCTACTGTCAAATAAAAATTAATTTTCTAGTGCCCACATTTTAAAGAAAAGTAAAAGGAAGCAGGTGAAAATAATTTTATATTTTATTTTTAATTGTATTTTATTGATTATGCTATTACAGGTTTCCCAATTTTTCCCCCTTTGCCCCCTCCACCCAGCACCCCGCACACCCTCAGGCAAACCCCACAGCATTGTTCATGTCCATGGCTACGTGTGTAAGTTCTTTGGCTACTCCACTTCCCATACTGTACTTTACATCCCCATGGCTATTCTGTAACTACCTATTTGTACTTTTTAATCCCCTCACCTCTTCACCCATTCCCCCTCATCCTCTTCCGGTCTGGCAACCATCAAAACACTCTCTAAATCCCTGATTCTGTCTCTGTTCTTGTTTGCTTAGTTTGTATTTTAGATTCAATTGTTGATAAATATGTATTTATTGCCATTTTATTGTTCATAGTTTTGATCTTCTCTTTCTTAAATAAGTCCCTTTAATATTCATATAATAATGCTTTGGTGATGATGAACTCCTTTAGTTGGTTCTTGTCTGGGAAGCTCTTTACCTGTCCTTCGATTCTAAATGACAGCTTTGCTGGGTAGAGCAATCTTGGCTGTAGGTCCCTGCTTATCATGATTTTGAATATTTCTTGCCAATCCCATCTAGTCTGCAAAGTTTCTTGTGAGAAATCAGCTAACAGTTCTATGTGAAAGCCCCCGTGGACAACTAACTGCTTTTCTCTTACTGCTTTTAAGATTCTATTATTAACCTTCAGCATTTTAATTATGATGTGTCTTGGAGTGGGCCTCTTTGCATCCATTTTGTTTGGAACTCTCTGTGCTTCCTGGGCTTGCATGTCTATTTCCTTCACCAAACTAAGGAAGTCTCCTTTCATTATTTTTTCCAATAGATTTCCAATTTTCTTGCTCTTTCTCTTCTCCTTCCAGCACCCCTATGATGCGAATGTTGGAATACTTGAAGTTGTCCCAGAGGCTGCCTACATGATCCTCATTTTTTTAAATTCTTTTTTCTTGTTCTGATTGCTTGTTTTTTGCTTCCTTATGTTCTAAATCATTGATTTGATTCTCAGCTTCATCCACTCTATTGTTGTTTCCCTGTAAATTGTTCTTTATTTCAATTAGCATATCCTTCATTTCTGACTGGATCATTTTTATGCTGTTGAGATTCTCACTAAGTTCCTTGAGTATCCTCATAACCATTGTTTTGAACTCCGCATCTGGCAGATTGCTTATCTCCATTTTGTTTAGTTGTTTTTCTGGAATTTTGATCTGTTCTTTCATCTGGGTCACATTTCTTTGTCTCCTCATTTTGGCAGCCTCCCTGTGTTTGTTTTCATGTATTTGGTAGAGCTGCTATGACTCGCTGTCTTGGTAGCGTGGTCCAATGTAGTAACTATCCTTTAGGGTCCAGTGGCACAGCCTCTCCCAAGCTGCATACTCAAGGTGTGCCCTTCCTTTGGGCTGAGTACACCCTCCTCTTGCAGTTAAGCCTTGATCGCTGTTAGCAAGTCAATGGGAGGAATTTACCCAGGCTAGTCAGCTGCAAGAACTAGCTGTGACCACTGACCACTATCCTCTGCCTTCCATGCGGATCAGCTATGTGGGGGCAGGGTGGTGGTGCTCCAACATGGTCTATAGCTGTCCACTGGGTATGTAGGCTCTGTTTCCCTGGTGGTGCAGGCCAAGGTCAGCTCCCACCTGCGTTCTGCCATGGGCCATCTTGCCTGGGTTATAAAGCAATCTGAGATGGCTGCTACTTGTGCTGGGCTTGGATGTTCCCAGGTGAAGCCAAGCTGTGCCTCTAGGCTGACTGCTAGTAGTGCCGGGCCTGGGGCCACTTAGAAAGAGGTACTGGGGCTTGAGCTCACTGAGGCCAGTAGTTGCTTGTTTGAGAGGTTTTAGGAAGTTGTGAAGCATGAGCCAAGACCAGCCATTCTTATGGAAAAGTCACTATGAACAGCTTGGGCAGGCCTATAATTTGGGTGGGACGGAGCCTCAGAGGATCTCCAGGGTAGGGCAAATGGTGTTAGCCAGGTTGATGGAGTCTCAGGTATGGCACCCACCTGCTGGCTCTATAGCTTTATGGGGGGAGGGTTCAGAGAAGGGGCAATGGCCTCTGCCTGCTTTTCTGTCTGGGAGAGAGCTGTCCCCAGCTCTTGTGTTTATGCCAGACACTTCAGTTCTTGCCTGTATGCCACCAGCACCTTTCAAGCTGCTCCCTTTGTGCTGGAGCTCAGAGGGAGTGAGTTTGAGTAAGTTGGTGCATGGGTTCTTCAAGAGGAACTGCTTGAGACTCCAGCAGTTTCTTCCACTGACTCAATCCCCGCTGATTTTTGCAACGAGAGGTTATGGGGACTTATCTTCCTGGCACTGGAACCCTGGGCTGGAGGGCCTAGTGTGGGACTGGGGCTCCTCAGTCCCAAGATACCCTTCCTGAATTTTTATCCACCACTTGTGGATGTGGGACTAGCCCATTGCACATCCCTGCCCCTCCTACCAGTGTGAATGGATGTGGTTTCTTTAAAATTCTGTAGTTGTCAGACTTCCATTCAACTCTATTTCTGATGGTTCTGAGTGATGATTGTTCTATAGTTTAGTTGTAATTTTGATGTCGTTGTGTGAGGTGGTGAGCCATGTTTACCTATTCTGCCATCTTGACCAGAAGTCCTTTCTATTTTATTTAACTCAATATATTCACAATATCATTTCAATATATAGCCAATATAAAATAATTATTAATGAGATATTTTACATTCTTTTCTTATAGCGATTCTTCAAAATCTGGTGTTTATTTTACCCTGATAGAACTTCTCAGTTCATACAAGCCAAATTTCAAGCTCTCAACAGCCACATGGGACAGCACAGGATTAGAGCTTCTGTTTTAACCCCTTTTAGCAGAGATTCCCCCACATTACAAAAAAAGGAAACAAAATCTTGCCTAGAATCCCATTATATATAACAGGGGAGTGAGTCTGGTCTAAAGTCCTGCTAGATCACCTTTCTCCACACCTGCTCCCTTGAGGTTTCCCCCAGCCCCTTTTGTCCCCAGCACTTTGAGACTCTCTGCTCTGGGCACTTGGGTGCTGTGCAGGGTTGTTATGAGCAGTGACAACACCTTGAATTTAGACTTTACAAATTTACAAAGTGCACGCAGTATGTCATTCTGGTAGGTACCCACCACTCCCTGTTGAGGCAGGCATTGGGTGTCATGCATTCCGTAACTGGTGAGTAGACTCACCAGTCTCAGGTTGTCTGATTTCAGGGTGTCACATCTCCCACTCCAACCCCCCTACATCCCACAGCGTACCTGGCCTCAGCTCCCTCAGGTGACCACCAGGCTATAAAATGAACTGACAGTTCATTCTGACCCTGAGACCCAGTAGTCTCTAATCCCTACCACCCTCACTAACATTTAGTGACACACATAGTGTGCCAGCCACTTAATCCTCATAATAACACGGTAAGGTACTAAGGATTATTATTGCCATTTTTAGACAAGGAAATTCAGGGTCAGAAATGTTAAGGAACTTCTCCAAGAACACACAGCCGGGATATCATAGAACTGTGCTCCTAAAGGCTGTGCTGTATGCCAGAGAACGGGACCTCCTCCATGTTGACATTTACTCCTCCATCACATGGCACACCAAGATTTTAAAGAAATTGGACTTGTATTCTTTACAGAGGCAGCTTGGGTGATAGAATGGTTTTGGAGACTTGCTTTACTATTTATTGGCTCTGTCTGAGCCTCAGTGACCTCAACTGTAAACGAGACTAACAAAGATCATCCTAGTCTACCAGGTAGAATGTGCCTAGTCTACCTCCTCAGTAAGTGGGAACAAGATTCCTTGGGGATGAAGCCAGCGTTGCTCCCAGGTGGCTTCAGAGCAGGGTTGTGGAGGGTTTTACCCCTTCAGCTTTCCGTAACACAGGTCTGGTCCCTCCCCACCCCCAATGCAGAGGTTTCCATGATACCCAGCTCTGAAGAGCCAGTCATCTGGGAGTAGAAGGTACAGAATTGGAGCAGCGGACCACAAGCCACTCAAGGTGGTCCAGGGGAAACAGGTGGGAGAGACTAGAAGCCAGGCCAGGGCCTTTAGCCCTGATAAAGGCCTTACTTTGTAGACTGGCCCCTGGTGGGGGCTGCCTCAGTACCCCTCAGCACAGTCCATCCACCCAGGCCAGGCTCAGGAATAGGGAGGAGGTTGCCCTGACATACTCCCCAGGGTGGGAGAATGAAACCTCTTTCCATAAGAGCAAACTGAGTTGAGGTGACACCTGGAACCTTCCTCACTGGAAGAGGAGGCTGGCTGGCTAGACGGTGTGTGCAGGACGCAGCTGGTTCCACAGTGGAGGCAACAGAGCACTAAGACACCTGGGTTTTGAGAGTCCAGGCCTCAGAGGGCTTTGGGTGAGCAGTTGCAATGCTCCTTTGTGCTGTCATCCCCAAAAGGTTTTTAGCTCTCAGTGAACTGGAGGAGGGGGTTCCAGAAGTGGGGCAGTGCAGAATTCTACTCTTACACTCTGACTTCCTTGGTAACCTCTATGGTCACTTGGACCCACTCTCGCTTTCTACCAAAGTGATGTGGGAGAGCACGGGTGCCGCAAAGGCAGCTAGACCTGGGCTGTGTCACCTTAGCATCTCTGTCCCAGGTTCCCTCTGAATGACCCCTCCAAGATTCCCACCCTAATCAAACTGAGATGGAATTTCCCCCCAATACCAATCAAGCTAAGATGTTTTTCAGGAAAACAACTGTAACTAATCCTGAAACCCAAACCTGAAAACCCTCTGCCCTGTCATCTACTTTGTCCCAAAGACTGGACTAGGTCCAAGTTTAGCAAATGCATGCAACTGAGGCATTTCAGATGTCAAATCACAGGTCAGAGTGCACCTGAAGCATCTTCCAGCCAAGGCCACTCCCACCCTCTTCTGGGCCCAGGGGACCCAGACAGAAGCCTGACCCAGGGCCCCACCTCTACTCCCTGCTTTCTGCAGGCCACTGGCAGCCAAGGCCCGGCAAGCCCCACCCCTGCAGCTGTAGATATTTATAGCTCTATCCCTTTCCCAGCCTGATCCAGGCTCTGAGCTTCTGGGGGCTCTGCTCCCAGGGCCCTTATCTCCCTTGGCTCCAGCCAGAAATTCAAATCCAGGGCATCAAGAAACTGAGGACTGTGTCTCTTAGGGTTAAAATTGGAACCATCCTGCTCTAATATTAAAGTTGCCTTTCTCTGGCTGGGGGTGGGGGTTGTGGGAAGTTGAGGGGAATGAATTCCTAACACATTTTCTTTGGATCTTTTTGGTTTGCAGTGCCTGCATCTACCTACAGCCCATCCCCGGGGGCCAATTACAGTCCGACTCCCTACACCCCCTCCCCTGCCCCTGCCTATACTCCTTCCCCTGCACCCACTTACTCCCCCTCCCCCGCCCCCACCTACTCCCCCTCTCCAGCACCAGCCTATACCCCATCACCTGCTCCAAGCTATAACCCTGCCTCATCAGTGGCCTACAGTGGGGGTCCTACTGAATCTGCCAGCCGCCCCCCTTGGGTGACAGATGATAACTTTTCTCAGAAGTTTGCCCCTGGCAAGAGCACCACCTCCCTCAGCAAGCAGACTCTGCCTGGAGGGACCTCTGCCTATACCCCGGGTTCCCCGGTGTCCCCTCTTGCTAGGGGCACCTTCCAGAGGGCTGAGCGCTTCCCAGCCAGCAGCCGGACTCCGCTCTGCGGCCACTGCAACAATGTCATCCGGTATGGTCCAGCTGTGGCCTTGTGCTGGGGTGCTGGAAGAGTGGGAGAGCAGGTTGCTTGCCGGCTGTCTGAGCCCTATGGTGGGGCTGGAGAATGGGAGGGCAGGTATAGGGAGAAGGCTGTGTGCAGGGCAGCCTCAGGTCCCTTTGGGTCAACATCTGGTCTGACCTCCCCTGAGCTTTGGCTTCCATCCCTGTGTGACACCCACTTCTCTGGGGAGTTGGGAGGATTCGATGAGGTAAGTGGGTGAAACTCCCAGTGTGGTGCCTGGTGCCTGGTGCCAGGGCCTTCCCCTTGGGCTAGGGCCTGGTTCTGGGAATGGCAGGTCTTATTGTCAGTAGGTTTACTGGCCATGTTGCAAGCTAGCTGACAGGGCTGGTTTTGACCAAGCTTTCCTTTAGGGTTGCTTCTGGGTCTTTCCACAAACAGGCCTGTGCTGCTCAGGGCTTTGGCGGGCATCTGCCACTGCAATGAAAATAAGTCATTTCAAGCTTAGAAGCCTGGATGATGGGTAGTGTTTGTTTGAATATAGTCTGTTTGTGTGTGTATGAGGGGTGGTGGTGGTAAGCTTACATATATATGAAAAATATACTTTTATTTAAAAATAAAGTAACACTTCTCAGAGAAGAATTAGAAAATTTGGAAAGAGAAATTAAAATATAAAACATTTCCTCATAGTCCCACTCTTCTGACTACTAATGTGGAGTTAGACTCCCCAGGTTTGTGTTCTGGGTCTACCAAACTAGTCCTGTGACCTTGAACAACTTACTGAACATCTCCGTGCCTCAGTTTCCTTATCTGAAAATGGGTATCATAATAGTACCTACCTCACAGGATTATTGTGAGAATTAAGTCAATAAACACAGGTTTCTTCTTGACCAGTGCCTCATACAGAGTGAGCACTTAGTCAGTGTTAGCTCTCGGCCCCGTCATAATTGCTCTTCCTGCTGTGATCATCAGTAGTCAATTGAACAGATATTCCATAATACGTTTAACCCCATCCCCTACGGTAGATGTTTGAGTTGATTTCAAGTTCTCTATTATAAGTGATGCAACCTTGAACATCTTTCTGCAAGGAGCTTTATCTGAATTTTACATTATTTCATTAGAACAATCACAAAATCAGGGTTATTGGGTCAAAGTATGGGCATTCTTGGGGATCTCAAGCTTTTCAGGCTGCCTTAGTAGGTGCTGTTCTCTGCTTCCCAGGGGCCCCTTTCTGGTAGCTATGGGCCGCTCCTGGCACCCAGAAGAGTTCAACTGTGCCTACTGCAAGTCCTCCCTGGCAGACGTGTGCTTTGTGGAGGAACAGAACAACGTTTACTGTGAGCGGTGTTATGAGCAGTTCTTTGCCCCAACCTGTGCCAAGTGCAACACCAAAATCATGGGGGTAAGTGGGCAGGCAGCATCCTTCTTCTCTGACCCTTGTCTTTTCTCCAACCAATCTTTTCCTCTCCCCCAAGAAAGCTGAGAAGTTACTGCTAAGAGAGGAGGCAACTCCGTTTCTATTCTGGAAGGAAGCTGGTTTGCCACCAATGAATTAGGGAGCAAATGAACTTCCAGTGAGAGATGATTACATGCCTGGGCTACACAGCTTGAAGTGGTGGTAGAGCTTCTGCAGAGCAAGATATGGCTTCATAGCCTGACCTTACCATGCACCTGCATGCAGCCTTGATCCTGGATACCCTTTGGTAAAATGACAGTAACAAGTAGTACCTCCCTTCCAGGTTTGATGGGAGTGTTAAGCATCACAGTTACATAAGCACACTCAGAACCTGGCACCCGGCAAATGCTGAATGAGTAGGAACCCCTCCTTTGAGGGCCTTTCCTTGGAGCATCCAGGGCCTGCTAGCTGGGCTCTCCTGCCCTGCTCCCAGATGGGATGCTCTGGCATTGGCCAGAGTCTGGTGGGGAAGGCAAGGCCAGCTCCCCTGCCCCTGGACCTTTCTCTCCTGAACCAAGGCTCTTGCCCCCAGGAAGTGATGCATGCCCTGAAACAGACGTGGCACACCACTTGCTTCATCTGTGCAGCCTGCAAGAAGCCCTTTGGGAACAGCCTCTTCCACATGGAAGATGGGGAGCCCTACTGTGAGAAAGGTAGGGCTGCTGAGTTGGTGGGAGGCCCCCCACAGACCATCCCCTCACTTTCTGTCTAGGTCCATTCACATGAAACCATCAGGAGGCTCCAAGTGGCAGAATCATGCCAGTATTACACAGAGGAAGTTCATTAAACTATCTCCCCTGACCATTGGATTGCAGCTTTCCCAGACGCAGGGTGGGGGGGTGGGGGGGTTGGGGGGTGGAGGGTTGGGGGTGGCGGTGAGAGAGGAGCTTGTTTTTTTATATATCCTATCTTTGTTCCCTTCCTTGCATCAACTATGTGAAACACAAACTGGCAACTTGTAGCAGTGTGGGAAACTTTTCAGATGATTTTGATTTGGAGACCAGAAAGTCTAGTCTGAAAAGGCTTTGGCTCTGGACTTTATTCTGGGTTCTCTTCCAGGCTCTACCTCAAGGCTGACTTGGCAACCTTGAGTGAGTTAATGAACTTCTCTGAGCCTCACTTTTCCCATCTGTAAAATGGGGGAATTAAACACCTGCCTCACAGAGTTGTAGTGAGGATTAAGGCACAGAAAGTATATAAAGCATCAAATACTTGAAGTCCTTCTCCCTGCTCTTACAGTATTCCCTCAGGGTCCTGTAATCTCCCTGTCTGAATTCAGAGTTTCTCAACCTCCCAAAATGCTATGTGTTATCTTAAAACTTGGAGTAAATTATCATAAATTCTGAAGACAAAGCACTCTATTAAAGGGTAGGGTGTCTGGGCTAACTAGCCCTTCACTCACCTACTCACCCACTCATTTATTCACAGTCTGCTTCTTTTAGAAAAGGACTTGAGGCAGGTTCCAACAAAAGGTATTATAGATATAAAGGTTAAGACAATAGAATAGAAAATCAGTACTAAGTAGAAGAGGGAAAAGCAGGCATGCTGATTATGAAGACAAGCAGAGTTGCAGTGACTGAATAGCACATTTGAGGGCAAAAAGAGAAACACAGTAAGTTAGTTTATTTTAAAATCAGAAAGGAGAAAACATTTCGGTTCCTCAAGGGGAAAAGCAAAACAAAATGAAAAATTTTCTCTGACAATAAATTATAAAAGCAATTTCTTGGATTCTTGTATGCTGGTAAAGTCTCTTTCCAGCTCTGAAGTTAACTGAATGACTTAGTCACTTAATAACTCTGTGCCTCAGTTTCCATATTTGGAAAAGAGAGAGGATAACACCTGTCTTTAGACCATATGGTGATTATTGGTAATTAAGAAAAGTGCTATTTTTTCCAATGCAAATTGTTATTATTAATCAACTAAAAGTGTTATGACTTTAATAATTTCAGATAAGCCATAATTTGTGTCTCAGGTTTGCGAAAGTGATGGATTCCAACTATCACCACTGCCCCTCCACAGTAAGCGCCCCCAGAAGATTGTTGGACATTTGGGTTGCGTTCACTTCTTGACTATTGTGAACAGAGCTGCTATGAATGCAGGTGTCCAAATATCTCCTCAATATCCTGTCTTCAATTCTTTTTGGTATACGACCAGAGGTATAATATGGTAATATGGTAGTTCTATTTTTGTCTTTTTGAGGGTCCTCCATCCCATTTTCCCATTTTACATCCCACAAACAGTGCACAGAGCTCTAATTTCTTTACATTTTTTGCCCACACTTGTTATTTTCTGATTTTTTTTTTTTTTTGGCTAGCAATCATCCTAATGAGTGTGAGGTAGTATCTCACATTGTGGTACTTTGTCATCATTTTTATTAACAACTCGGAAGAAGGCACAGAATGATAGGATCCAGACTCAAAAAGATTTCAGTTGACTGCAATGATGAGCTGACACTTTTATATATTACATCTTGCATGTAAGTAAGACAGTTGGGAGTGTCAGACCCTCCCAGATTGGCCTGCGTTGGAGCAGTGCCCAAGCCCTGCAGGGCATCACAATCACCTGTGGGAACTTTAAAGCAACAGAGAACATAAATTCCCAAGCCTCCGTAAGTGAAATTTCATGAGCCAGGCAGTGTGTGGGGGTGGGGTGGGGGGTGGCCCTCTCTCACCCACATGATGCCTATATTCAGTTAAGTTTGGGAATCCAAGTGTAGTCCCAGGACCAGCAGCTTTCGCATCACCTGGGAACCAATTAGAGAGCATATCTTCCAGCTTTACTGCAGATCTGTTGAATCAGAAACTCTGGGGGGTGCGGTCTGGGAATCTGTGTTTTTATGAACTCTCCAGATGATTCTAACATTTGAAAACCACTGCTCTGGTAAAGCACTAAGCCCTTTTTCAACACAGAGCATCTGTGATTTCATGGATGGAAATCCTTTTACAAGAGCAATAAAATCCATTAAATACAGGGTATGAATTCAACTTAGGGCAGAAGAGAGTCAAAGAAAATTATAAAGACTTAATAGGAGAAATAAAGAAAATAATAAATAAAAGAAAACAGATTATGCTTCTGTTGTAAAGGCCCATGTGCAGACTTGATTCAATACAGATTACATTCTTCTGTATAATAAATGAGGAAAAATGTCATTTTTTTTTAATGTATTAGGGTCAGAACTGTGCTACCAAATTTTAAAGCAAAGTGGCAATTCTCCAGGTCATATAGAATCAAGTTTAAAACAGAAAAATCAATCAGTAGGAAAGACTAGATATTCCAGAAATAAAATCAAGCCACCGTAAGAGCTTAATCTGTGAAAAACCATAGGCTTCACAACAGCAAAAGGAATTACTATTTAATAAGGGTTTTTTAGCCATTTCTTTATCGATTCATAATTTACCTATCAAATCTGTGCCAGTTCCTGTGCAAGAAGCTGGGCATATAGGAGGGGGTCTCTACCCGCAAAAATCTCAGGTAGACTCATCATCATGTGCTGTACCAGCACATAACATTTGTTATCTCTTAACTGTTAAGTGGGCCAGATAACCACCCTGACAGTTAAGAGATAACGAATGGATGAAGAGGAAGGAAAGCCCACAAGAAGCGCTCTGGAAGGCCATCCCATATCTCTTGGTGGGGTGGGGGTGACGACCTCCCAGAAGGAGGGCCTGGGCCAAAGGGTTGTAGAGGTTCAGGTAGGCTAAGTGAGGAGGGATTCCCAAGCTCAGGTCATGGTTCATACAGAGGCATGGAGGTGGAGAAGAGAGCCCAGGGCATCTGGAGATCTGCTGGGAATAAGAAGAGAGAAGTCAGGAGTGGGGTGCAGGGCTTGCCCTCTAGTGGAAATGGATTGGCCTATAGCCCTGTTTCCTATCTCACACTGATAAGTTCCTACAGAGCACAGAATGAACCATAAACCTGCTGTCACTCCCTAATGGAAGCAGAATAATGTTTTCTTAGCTCTGGTGAGGTGATGGATTTCTGCCTACTGAAAAAATTAAGTAGTCTGTCAGAAACAAAGGTTACAGACTGTGATATATGTAAAAGCATTTCTATGTCAAACTATAATTAAACCCCAAAAGGGAAACTGTACATTGGAAAAATGCAAGATATGTAACCTATCAAAGCTCAATGGCAAATAGATAACTGGAGACCGCATGAAGTCATGGAAAGAGGGTGATAAATTTGGAGTCCATGAGGTTCCTTCCTACTTGTGTGATGGAACCTCTACAGTCAGTTTCCTTGTCTTTAAAAGGGGAATAATACACCTCACTGGTGTGGCTCAGTTGGCTGGGCATCATCCTGCAGACCAAAAGGTCTCAGGTTCGATTCCTGGTAAGGGCACATACCTAGGTTGCAGGTTGGGTCCCTAGTCAGGACATGTGCGAGAGGCAACCAACTGATGTTTCTCTCTCACATCAATGTTTCTCTCTCTGTCTCTCAAATCAATAAACATACATAAAAACAAAAATAAATAAGATGGATATAATGCTTTTTTCACAGCTGCTACGAAAATTAAACAAGAAACGTGGAAAAGCACTAATATTGGATTGGCACATGGAATTTGAATCAGTTCCCTTTCCCCCCCCTAACATTTAAGAAGACATTCAAAATAAGGAGCAACATTTTGAGGAACTATGCCATATAGTTCACATACATTATCTTATTTATTCTGTATAACAACTCCATGAGTTAGGTACTATAGTTATTCCCATTATATAGATGAGAAAGTTGAGACACCGAGAAGTCAGGCAACTTGCTTTAGGTTTGAACAATTCTGTAATAGAGCTGGGATTTGAACCCAGCTCTTTCTTTCTTTAGAACCCAAATTCATTACCCCCATGGCACTCTGCTTCTCAGCATGTCACCTAAGACAGTGAGCAGGCCTATTATCCACAAGGAGACCCAAGCAGAAAATCATTGTAAGAAAAAACCAACTGTGGCAGAGCTGTGGAGAGACCAGTACACTTCTGGGGAAATGACGGCATTATAAAAGCCATCGAGCTTTTTTAGAAGAATCTGGAGCAGTTCTATATTGAATGCAATAGAATTGCTGCCCTCGTGACCCAGAAAGGACAGTTTTTGTGATAGAGAAGCCCAGGCCATGGCTCATGCGTGTCAGCCTTGTGACTCTGGCCAGGTCCTTCACCTCTTTGATCCCCAGTTTCTTCACCCACAGAATAAAACAAAACAAAACAGAAAAGCAATGATAGTTCAACCTTTGAAGGGTTTTGCAAAGGTTAATTTCATTCATCAATTTATTGATTCATTTATCCATTCACTCATTCATTCAATACATATGGGTTAGGTACTGACTTGTGTGCCAGGCACTGTGCTGGGAGTACAAAGACCTTGACATTGAGACACTGGTAAATAATACCATCTATGTGAGAATGCTTAGTAAACTACAAAGCATCATACAAATAATATTGATATTATTATCTCCTTGGCTGGCAGAGGGTGTGGGGTATATGTCTCAATAAAGTAGCTCAAATATTGTTTCCAGTAGTGAAAATTTGTTATTAGAAAAAAAATACCCAACGCTCTGGCTAGTGTGGTTTAGTTTGTTGGGCGACATTCTGCAAACCAAAAGGTTGCAAGTTCAATTCCCAGTCAGGGCATGCACCTGGGTTGCAGGTTCGATCCCCAGTCGGGTCACATGCAAGAGGCAACCTATTAATGTTTCTCTCTCACATCAATGTTTCTCTCCTTCTCTTTCTCCCTCCCTTCCCTGCTCTCTGGAATCAATAAAAAGAAAAAAAAATATTTAAAAAATGCCCAATTACAGAAGAATGACCAAGCAAAGAACTTCTATAACTATTAAAAATGTTAAGGACTCTCATTCTTCCAAAATAAGCATATTTCTGCTGACAAATATGATTTTTTCCTTTTTTGCTGATTGGTCTGTTTGTGCTATAAGAGGTGACAGAGACAGAGGAGAAAACCACTCTGCGGGAAGTTAATGAGAATTTGAGAAAATGTTTGCAAAGCGAACTAGCACAGGATGGTGACTAAGCCTGAATCTGCACAATGCAAGTGCAAATTATTGGAAAATGGGGAAAAATCTGAATATTTTGTCTGCAAGATGATGAGTAACAAATTGGGCTTCACCCACTGCACCTTGCCCAGTGATCTGAGAGGTTGTCCTGGCATTGGGTTGATATGGTCAGGATGCTCCCCCTTGCCTGCCTGGATGCTGGTCCTCACTTTGCCTTTCATTTCAGACTATGTCAACCTGTTCAGCACCAAGTGTCACGGCTGCGATTTCCCTGTGGAGGCTGGTGACAAGTTTATCGAAGCCCTGGGGCATACCTGGCATGACACCTGCTTCATTTGTGCAGTATGTTTTTAGCCTGGGGTTCTGACTTTCTGAGAAGGGGCAGGAGGGACCAAGTGGGCCAGATAACCAACACTCTACATCCTTTCAGCTCTGGCATTCAAATGGCATTCTGATCATTTTTAAAGGCTAGCAAGTACCATGATACCTCAATATGTCGCTGTTGAACAAAGTTTTATTACAAATAATTTTTATAAACCAGTATGGCTTTGTTACTTTCCATTTTATTAAGGACAACAGAGTGTCCCAGATCTGCCTCACTAGCATTATTCTTAGTTGGTGGGAGCAGTGAATTATGCTTGGGTTTAAAGAGAGGTGGGTGACTTCCTATAGATATGTTATTTTAGATATGATGAAGTGATTCAGGGGTTTCCCCCTAAATTTTCACCAGGAACACTAAATTGTAGTGTATTGACTAACCCCACGAAAAGCTGAAATAAAGTTTCTTTTGATACAGCCTTTAGAAAGTAGGACTGAATATCATTTCATTTTCCAAAATGGTCTTGTTCTTGATATATAGTTGCTAGGAGATAAGCCCTAGATTAACTATTAACCATGTGCAATTTATTTCCGCTAAACAAACAGGCCATTTTTACCATGAGAGATTGGCACTTTCATTTCAAGGGCTTTGGTTTGGGGAGAAGACGTGGCAATGAGCCTACTGACATTTAGATTCTGCATAAGTTAGGAAATAGACATCCCTGATAAGCCCTGTAATGATAGTCTGTCATTGACTAAACTTTATTTGGGAAAATTAATGTATTACTACTACTATTTTATTTTCATCAGAGCTGATCAAGGTAAATTTTGGGAATGTATGAAAGATCTGTATAGTTTAAACTTGAAGAATTTTTATAGACTTACGACATGGGACAACCCACGTCATAAAGTTTACTGCAATATACTTCAGGTTTTATAATTCGTTTCTGTACTACCCACCCCCCCCAATTAGTGGGGTGCACTCTATTCACTCTGTGTATTAGTCTGCTAGGTCTGTCATAACAAAGTACCATAAACTAATGTCTCAACAATACAAACGTATTCTTTCACAGTTCTGGGGGCTAGAAGTCCAAATTAAGGTGTCAGCAAGGCCATCCTTTCTCTCATAGCTTCTGGTGATTGCCAGCAGTCCTCAGTGTTTCTTCACTTATAACTGCGTGACTCCCGTCTCTGGCTCCATTGTCACATGGCAGTTTGCCATCTGTGTGTCTGTGTCTTCACATGGCATTCTCTGTGTGTGTCTCTGTCTCTGTGTGCTTCTCTTATAAAGATACTGGTCATATCAGATTAAAGGCCCAACTTGCTCCAGTATGATCTCATCTTAACTTATACCTTAATTACATCTGCAAAGACCATATTTCCAAATGTATCACTGCTGCATCCCTGTGCTGAGTAAACTGGAAGTATCGGGGGTTAGGACTTCAACATGAATTTTGGGACACACTATTCAATCCCTAACACTGATTTTTAAACAGATTCTCTAGTTGCCTTTTATGACCTTTTAAATACATCAGGGCCTCCACTACAGAGAGGGACAATGATATAAAAGAGGGCTTTCCGGTTGTCCCCTGTGGAGCCACAGCTGAGCAAGACAGAGAATATGGCTCTCTGACCCTTACATTCAAGCCATGGCTTGTGTGATCCTAAGATGCTACCTGCAAGTCTGGTTACCCAGCATATAGAAGGATCCAAGAGACTTGGAGAAGGTCCAGGGAAGACAAGTGGCACAGAAGGCCTGCCCTCCTAGGGCAGGCTGGTGAGAGGTCTGTGTTGTGTAGAGAGGGAACCATGGCAAAGGCGAGTGTGAGTCTGCTCCTTCGAGCCTGCCGTGTTTGGCTGAGTCACGATAGCACAAGCCTCAGAGCGAGACCAGAAGAAGCAGTAAAGCTTAGGGTTGTTTAGGCTAAGATTACAAATAAATTCTAGTCTGGTGCAAGAGACCCACAGCACAGCCCAAAGGATCCACCCAAAGAAACCAGGCAGATCCAGATTTCATCCTTTGGAGAATCAATAATGGAGAATTATTATGTATTCCCCCAAACTAGCCCTATGTGGCACTCACTGTCCCATTAAAATATATCAAAGTGAAACACGGTTTTAAATTTTTGGATAACTTTGAGGGCTTTTTTGGGGCCCTCTTTCTATCACTTTATATTTCCAAGTCATTTTTAATGAGAATGTATTTTTCTATAACCTAAAAAAAAACTAGTAAGAAAGGAAGATAAGGACTAGCTTTTCCAGTTAATGTGCTGATTTTTCCATTATTCATATCTCAGGAGAGCACCTCCTTTAGGCATATTCAAATTAATAAGTTTTGGGGGTACAAGAGCATTCCAGAACTCCACCTTCAGGGAATTTAAAATCTTAAAAGGAAAACAAAGCTAACATATACAAGCAAATAGAAAACAGAACCAGACAGCATCTGAAAGTCCTGCGCACATAAAATGAAAGCTTAGAAAGGGCACTGTGGATCATCTCCTGTCTCCCTTGGCACTTGAGTTCCGGGGAAAAGATTTGGGCCTTACCTTACTGGGGGAAAGATGTCTTACTGGCCCCTTGTTTCCTCCAAGTTTAGTTGGTTTCTAGCTCTTCCACACCAGTCTGGGCATCAGAAGGGGACTGGTGGTGGTGTAAGTTTTGTGGGCAGTCCTAAGAGCTGCTGTACCCGAACTGTTTCATTGCCTTCTACTCTCTGGTCAGCACTATCCATGGCCTCCACTCCTTTCCAGGCAGGCCCCAATGCTACTAGACCATGGAGCCTGGGAGGTGGGCCATCCCTGCTGTGTCCCTCTGCTGAGCAAGCTGGAGGCCTCCTCCATCATGAAGCCACCTTGCATCCTGCCTGCCGTCTCCTGGCCCAAGACACTGAGCAAAACCTGTCTATGACAGTTCCTGCCCTCAGAGCCATCTTATTAGTGAGCCACCTCTGAGGCTTTGGCCTTTCCTCACTCCTTGGTCTTCGGTCCCCCGATAGGCTCCCCGGCCTGACTCAGCTTAGAGTTCTCCCAAGCAACCAGCAGTGTTGCAGACCAAGCAGGGTTGACAGGCATCCTCTTGCCAAGTCACTCCAGAGCTGCCTTTTCTATATCTCCCATGAAACATATCCTCAGTTGGATCTTGAGTGCCATCTTCTCGCACTTGGCTCCAAGTTGTCATCAGCAGCTGGATGCCACCACAAGGGCCTGGTTACCCTCAATGTCACTGTATCCACCTGGGATG
This sequence comes from Mormoops blainvillei, assembly GCA_004026545.1. Classification (NCBI taxonomy): domain Eukaryota; kingdom Metazoa; phylum Chordata; class Mammalia; order Chiroptera; family Mormoopidae; genus Mormoops; species Mormoops blainvillei. The sequence goes on along the minus strand of PVJD01000183.1, from coordinate 137,053 downwards.
TTCTCAGACACCTTCAGGTCATGGTCCTCCAGAGTCCACTGGCAGCTCTGCGTGATCCCAAGTATAACACCCTCAACTGGCCATCAGGGCACATGGGGCCACCATGATGCCACTTTTCTTTCCAGCTCTCTTGAAGTGGACATATACTCACTGACCAAAGCTCATCTCAGTAGGCTGATTTCTCTGCCCTCATGCCTGTCCATACATGGGAACTCCACCTGCACTACTTTATCCAGTGTTGGTGTCCAGGATGTTGGAGCCCCCAGTTTGGCTCCCCAGTAGGGATCCCCATTGTCTTCTCTGAGGCTGGGACCAATATTAGCCAATGTGACGTCCTAGTTGACTCTGACACATTGGCATTATTGCCTGCCCAGGGCCAACCTATGTACTGGTAGGCTGAAAAACCTGGAGGGCTACTTCTACACAAGTTCATACACCCAGAATAATTTCAAGTAAACACAGCCCTTCTCTGCTGTGGGTTGTGGGGAAAATGAGCTTAGAATTGGAGCTCTACAGACCTGGACATGGGTTCCCAGCTTTACAGCTTACTAGGTCTGTGACTTAAAAAAGACACTTGTGCTATCTGAGCCTCCTTTTTTCAGTTGTGAAATAGGAAAAAGTCATGTCTATCCCATAAGGTTTTTGTGAGAATTAAATGAGATTGTGCACATAGAGTATCTGATATGCTGCTTGACCCACAGTACCTCAACAAGTATTACTTAGCTCCCTTCTTTTCTCCATATGTTGCTACCATGGGAATGTATCATTTTGCCTCTTTTTTTCATATAATATTTCCATGCATTCATTTTCAATATTCAGTTTATCTTTTTCATGGTGGCATTCCATTGGAAAAATGTAACCATAAAAATTTAATCATCCCTATTGAAAGAAATTTTAGTGGTTTTCAGTTTTTAGTTGAGCACACATTGGTTTCTTGTCTGTGCAATAGTTTCTGTAAGACAGAATTCTCAGAGTAGGGTTGCCAGGGTACAGGGGAGGCACATCTTCATGGCTCCTCCGAGTGTTGCCACACCCCCATAGAAGACTGAGCTAATTCACGAGTCCCTAGCAGTGCACAGTGGGCCTGATTTCCTTTTGGCATTGCTGACTTTTGATTACTTTTTTTCCCCCCACTTTTTAGCTACAGTTATAGAAGGTTAAAGGTGACAAGCTATTGGAGCCTTTTTTTTTTTTGGTATTGTTTTGTTTTTTTATTTTACTAAGTTAATAGTCTCTAGCGGTATTTATGGAGGTTTTATTTTTCCTTTAATTATGAGTAAGGATAATTTTTCTGATGTGTTTGTTAGTTTACTAATGGTTTTTCTATTGGTGTTAAACATCTCTGTGGATACTGACTTATAAACTCTAATTGATTCCTTATTGATTTTTGGATAGCACCAATTGGTCTTCATCATGTGTATTTTCTCTGTTCCATTAAATTTAATTAATTTGATTTAATTTGAGTTTTATTCCATGTCCCTCTTTGGAAAGCTTGAATTTTGTATAGTTTAACGCATCTGGTCTGCCTTGGTTGTTAGTTGAATTTATAGTGGGGAGAGATAGGCTGTTGCATTTCCTCTTGTCTGCATGTGACAGCGCGTTTTCTTAAAGAGGTGACTGAAATCTTTGGCTCAAGCTCCCCTGCCTCATGGCCTGCAAGGCCCTGTCTCACGGCAGTCTGTTTTCTGTCCCAGGTCTGCCATGTGAATCTGGAGGGGCAACCATTCTACTCCAAGAAGGACAAACCCCTGTGCAAGAAGCACGCGCATGCCATCAATGTGTAGGGAGCTCGGGGCACCTAATGTGGACAGGTGGGAGCTGCTCCTGCCTCTGGCAACAAAGGATTCAAGAAGGCTGATGTTTCTTTTTGGAGGAAAGAGGGAAGACAGGAAGCAACTGAGCTCTTTTGAAGTAAATTTTAGTCCTTTCTTCTGTACACAGATAGTGTATTTGCATAGTTCAGACTAGAAGCCAAATGAAGATTCCTAAACCAAGCTAGTAATTAATCCAAGACTGAAATTGTACTTCAGACATTTAGGACAGAATTCCAAGAACTCAAAAGTGAAAAACAAAAAGTAACTTTCCCAAAGTGATACACTTCCTGAGGTCAGCAGAGCAGGGACAGAGCTTGTGGCAGTTACAGGGAATCTGAAGCATTCTATGGAGTTCTTTAGAGCTGTTCTGGCAAACAAAATAAAGTGCCAAACAGTCTGCGCTGCAGGATATTTTTAGAGCCAGAGCTGAGAGATTGTTGCTCAGATTGATGGGGCTTTCCTCACCAAAAAAGGAAGTGTTATTCCATTACTAGTGTCATGGAGGCTACCTCCGAGCAGCAAGACTTTAGACCTCAAACACAGTTGAACATTCTAAAGGAAGCCCAGACATGCAGAGCGATGTCTTCTGGGAGCCAATGGGCAATTGACCCCCAGCTTCCCGGAGGGCTCTGGCTCACACTGCTGACAGCTCCCCTCTTTCAGACTGAAATATCCAATGTCCCAGAAGGCTTAGCTTCTTTTTGAATTGTGACGGGAAAGTGAAATTGGGTTTTTCCAGTTTTGCTTTGCTGTGTGTGAGAGATTTTAAAATGACTCTGGCTTCTGTTTGGCCTTTGTTTTGCTTTATGAGGTTCCTTAGCATGAATGTCCAGTCATGTATTTTACTCCCAGTCCTCTGCTCACTTACGAAGTCTTCCTCACCACCCCTTCCCCAGCAGGCTTAGTGACCTGTGGCAAAGACGAGAAAGACAGTGTCTGAAACGAGATGGTAGAATAGGCTGCGAACATGCCCAAACTCCGTGTGGGGAAGAGGAACCTTACATTCTGCCAACCTCAGTCAAAATGCATGAGTTGGCAGGACCTCCCACCTTAAATCAGCACCATTCTTCTCATATGTTCCTTTAAATATAGCACACTGGTTATGTAACATTATATTGACTACTGGAAGGAAAAGATGGACTGATATATACTCGTTTGCCTTTTTGACCAATATTTTGAAAATGTATGAGCTGGGTTGATCTAGCAATTATTTAAGTATTTACTGTGACAGATTTGGGTCTTCTAACTCCTTTAAAATATTAGTGATATTAGTGATAGTATGCATTAAGTAAGCGTTTTGAAGCTCTTTGGGGATAAAGAGAGAAGCTTTAGTTTCTGAGGTTGGAAATGATATATAGCCTCTTTCCTTTTCAGGAAGCACTGTTATTATGCTCAATGAACATGACATTGAAGTAAGTGGTTTGAGTGGATGTCTCTCACTTGAGCACAATACTTAGGCACTCTTCCAACTCACTGCTACTTTCTTCTCACTCCTGTTTTGGACTTTCTCATTGTACGCTTGAAATCTTTTATTTCAACTGTGCTTCCAGGGGACTGCTATTCTACCTGAATATGTCCCTTCTCCCCACGGAAGAGGGAAGCAGCTAGATGTGTCCCTAGCAGGAAGCCTGTGTTTCTTTCCAAGGGTAAAACCACCAGATCCCCCAGGGAGCACCACCAGCGACATGGATGTGCTCCTGCCACAGGCCCTTATTTAACCGGGTGCTGTGAGAAAGAGAAGATAAGGCACCGGGCATGCTAAAATCTGCGGGAAGTGCCGGGAGATTTTTCAGGAGTTACACACAAGTACTTTGGAGCATTCTGTTATTTTTGGAAAGTTCAAGGACACAGGGACAAGGAGGTTGCTGACTGTACAGAAAGGCTCTAGGCAGGTTTTCTCTTTAAAAAATAAATAAATAAATAAACCAAAATGATTAAATTATCAGGGGCTGGTCATGAAGAAAGGAAAAGAGCTCCCTAGAGTTAAGTTTCCAAAAAATATCTTTTAAAAAGTGTTTTTACACACACACACATACTCAAGTGTGATCATTAAAAAGTATGTGATCCTTAAAAAGAACAGTGAAATATCTCAAAGTAGAACTTCATCATAGTCATTTATTGAATCGGTTCTTCTACATGTCATAGCTAGTGTAGATTCTGATGGACTCTATTATTTATTAAAACACAACATAAACAAAAAAAAATTTTTATAGCAGGTAGCAGGGAAAGGAAGCAGTTTTGAATATGGTTCTCTCCATGTTTGTAAGTTTGGTATCACTTCAGGGTTAAGGCCATATCTAGTTCAAGTTAACATCATGGATGGCCTACAACACCAAACACAATTTTTAATAGTTCATGGTGGGGAGTACACTTTTGATCTACAGATCTTGTCTTCTTATTGTTGACATTTATTTAACCTTTAGAAACATTAACTTTTTGCACCTGAGTGACTTGTATTTGCAGTGTTTGTGTTAGGAATCTAGCTTTTATAATGTTAACTTTTCAATCAATGTATTTTTGCTTTGGGTTTCTTTTTTAATTTTAAGATTTCAGAAGTGGAATATAGTGGGTTAGAGGTGTGCAAAAATATTTTGCATGTTTTTGTTTTTTTGCCCATGTGAATTTTACTTTTTAGCAAAATAAAATCCAAAAAAGACTGTGCAAATACAGAGTTTTCTGTGTAAAGTTTTTTCATGTGATGCCGAAAGCAGGTTTTCTCTATATGGCACCAATAAAGTTCAAGACAAAACAAAATGCTCTGTGGAGAAGAAACACATACACCTCACTCACTCTGTTGGCTGTGTGGCCTAGGAACAGTTATATGTGAATAATACATATAATGGATACAAAGGGATTTTCCAGGTAAATAATAAACTGAAGATCAGATTTTGCCTTTTCTTTTGGGAAAGGTTTATTTAGTTAAATACTTGGTGATTAAATGTTTCATATTTATTTTTATTCCACTCTAAATGTCTTCATTTCTGGAAAAGTTGCTGCCTTTTCTACCATATCTTTATTTTTGAAATAATCCCAGGGAAAAATCCTCTCACAGCATTTAAAAAAACATAATGAAGGCCCGTCTGAGGGTACTCTGCTTAACAAAGCCAATTCTTTTTCAAAGTATTCTATTTCCAGGCATTACTTGAAAACAAAGGAAAAATTTTAATAATTTGACTTTGAGCATCTTAATCAGACTTTAAAAGGGCTGTGCAATTACAAGTTGAAATAAAATCTCATTATTTTAGTACATTTTAAAGCTATAGCAATTTTAAAAAATAGGTGATGGAGGAAAAAGAGGCTCATAGAGTCACAGAATTTAAATTTGGAAGGAATCTAAGAGATTACCTGGACATTTTCCAGATGAAGGAACTGAGGCCAGGCCCAGTAAGGGGTGGGGGCTTTCCAGCATACACAACCAGCTAGCGAGGCAGCTTGTGCAAGAGAATAAACAAGGACTCGGATATGGCAAACCAAGGTTTTTTATCAAGACTAATCTAATACGACTTAAGTGATACTGGTAGAGTCTCTCCAAGCCTGCCTATTTACCTGAAAATGAAGATAATAACACCTGCCTCACAGTGATATATTGAGAACCAAATGCAATAACTTTTGAAAGAAAATTGCAGTACAGATGTTAGTTATTATTATCACCAATAGAGTGGGTCAAAATCCAAGGCCTTCACTCTTTCACTTCATTTTCTTAACTCCTCCAATTTCTCCATCCAGAAAAAATACATTGGGAAAACCAGTGGCAAGAATAAATATTACACAAATATTTAAGAAGTATCAACCATATGGATCAGAATTTGATACAATTACAGTAGTCCCCCTTATCCATGGAGAATATGTTCCAAGCCCCCATAGTGGATGCTTATATATACTGAACCCTAAACATACTATGTTTTTTCCTATATAAACATGTGACAAAGTTTAATTTATAAATTTGGCACAGTAAGAAATTAACAATAATAATAAAATGGAACAATTATAACAGTATACTGAGATAAATGTTATGTGGATGTGGTCTCTCTCTTACAGTATCTTATTATACTGTACCTATAGTGTGGATATGCTAGACAAAAGGGTGATTCATGGCTCAGGTGAGATTTCCTCATGCAACTCACACAATTTAAAACTTACGAATTGTTTATTTCTGGAATTTTCCATTTAATATTTCTAAATCACAGTTGACTGTGGGTAACTGAAACCATAGACAGAGGAACAATGGATAAGGGGGCTACTGCACCTTGTACCAACATTCTGGTCTCTTCACTGAGGACTTGTGGACAGAGCAAAAATTGCTTATTCATTTGCTCACCTATTCATTCTTTCAACAAATATTTATTTAGTCCCTACTATGTGTCAGGCACTGCTCTGGACACTGGGAACATGATAGTGAATAAAACAGACAAAATACACTGTTTTCATGAAACTTAGATTCTAGTGATTTGGAATCAGCCAAATAAAATAAATAACTAAATTATGTTGGATTTAGTTCTGAGGAGAAAATTTTTGACTATTTAAAGCTTCTCTACAGGGTAACACTGGCATTCAGCTGGAATAAAGACATGGCATGAAGAATGGGTTTTGGATCAAATGTTAGGAAATAGCTGCATTTGCTGTTCACCCTAGGCATTCACAATGCACATATGTGAGCTGAATGAGTCCTCAGTCCCACAACAAAGACATCTGTTTCACTTATTTGAGTACAGAATATGGAGCTCCAATTTGGAAAACACTGCCTGAACTTTGGGTTTAGACTTTCCTGAGCTCTAGCTTTCCCAGGACAATCCTATTGTCAAACAATCTTTATTGGTGTTCCACTTAAATGCTTAAACCACTTCTACAACTTGAGAAGTAGGTGGGTTTGTGTATATATATAAAATAGACTTTATTTTTAGAGAAGTTTTAGGTTCACAGCAAAATTGAGCAGAAGGTATACAGATTTCCCATACACCTGCCCCCACTCATGTATAACCTCCCTCGTTATCAACATCTCCCACAAGATCAGTGCATTTATAACAACTGATGAACCTACATTGACACGATTATCACCCAGAGTTCATAGTTTACATTAGCATTCACTCTGGGTGTTACACACTTTATGGGTTTGAACCAATGTATTAGGACATGTATTCACTATTATAATATCATACAGAGTTGCCCTAAGCATCCTCTGTGTTCCACTTAGTCACACTTATCTCCCTCTTAATCCCTGACAACCACTGATCTTTTTACTGTCTCCATAGTTTTGCCTTTTCTAAAATGGCATATAGTAGGAATCATATAGCGTGTAGCCTTTTCAAATTGACTTCTTTCACTTAACAATATGCATTTACTTCTCTCCATGTCTTCTCATGCATGAGAGGTTGTTTCTTTTTAGCACTGGATAATATTCCAATAGTCTATCCTTTCATTCCCTAAACATTCGGTGAGTGGTTAGGCTTTGTTGTAAGGATGGAGGATGACAACACAGTCAAGGTTCCTGCTTTCATAGAGCATATGCTTTAAAGGGAAGAGATTCACAATAAACACATGATACATAATTAATATAATTTGAGATAGTGAGTGCTATGGAAAAATAAACAAAATGATGTGTTGGGGACTGGAGTACACTACTTTTGGTTGGATGGTCAGGGAAGACTTTGCTTGGGAGGTAACATTTGGGCTGAAGACTGCATGATGAGAAGAAACCAATTACACTGAAGTCTGTGGTAGAGTGTTCCAGACAAAGGGAAAAGTAAGTGTGAAGGCTTGAAGGGAACAATTTTGGCGCGGTGAAGGCGCAGGGCTTCAGAGCACAGGTAGGAGAGGGCAGTGGCAGGGGGGACAGAAAGCACCAAGAGCCTTGCAAAGGCCATGGGCAGACCTACCAGAGAGTCACTTCACATGCCTGCCTTTGCAGAGAGGGGAAATACTTCACTACAAGAACCTCACATTGGATAGAAGAATGAATTTATTTCTCCTATGAGACTTTCACTTGAAAAAAATTTCAAAGCTGTTCATCAAAGTAGTTCCGGATAAACATGGCAAAATTGTCCCGATTGTATACAGTTGTTCAAGCCTGGGATACCTAAGTTCTATGCGGGTATGGCACGGAATTGGTTTCCTAAATCTGGGAAACACAGACCTATGCTTGAATACACACTCGCACAAGTGCTCGTATATACATACACATTGTGTTTAGTTATAATCACACTATACATACTGTTCTGAGATTTGCTTCCTTTTAAAAACAATTTATTTTGGGGGGATCACTTTGTAAGTTATATAAATGTCTAACCACTGTGCTGGGCACCTGAAATTCATATAATATTGAACATCAACTGTAACTGAAAAAAAATTTTTGATAAATAAAACTACTTTGAAACTATGAACATCACTATTTGATCCCACTTAAACCTCTGTGAAATATAAGGTCTGTCCGGAAAGTGTTTAGTCACGTACTATGAAAGACAGAGATATTTATCAAAGAAGATACAAGAAACATTGTACATAGGACAATGATGCTTCAGTTCCCTTCAAAGTGGTCACCTTGGGAACCTCACACAGGTCTCCCAGTCACCATCAGCTGCCCTGTTGTATTTTTCTGAGTCTCATTGACGGTCTGAAATCTCTTCCCTTTCAAAGGTGATTTTAGTTTCGGGCAAAGCCATAAGTCACAGGGTGTCAAATCTGGGCTGTAGGGGGGCCGAGTCACCTGGGTGATTTGATGTTTTGCAAAAAAACTACATGAGACATGATGCATGAGTGGGTGCCTTGTTATGATGATGCTGTCAATCACTAGTTGCCCGTAGCTGTGGCCTTCTGAATCATCTAAATAGCTTCTGCTGAGGACTACTCAAGCTTAATGCAAAATTTGATGTAGATTCATTGCTCTACTTGCTCAGTCATTTTCAATGCGATGGCCACACAATACACATGCTCACTCAACAGTATTTACTGCCCCAGTGACTAGTACAGTGAAGTCATCATTGTTCATGCATGTGCATTTCACTCCATTCTTCTCAGCTGCCAGGTTACATCGATGTTTTTGTTGTATGTATTAACAATGGTTAGACTTTTTCCGGGCAGACCTCGTATATATTAACAATCATCTGAGAAATAATGATCATGAGTTCATCTATTTACTGAGCTTGTGGAATTCACCTTGCCAGTGTCAAGGCAAGCAACTACTTTTCTGAACTGAGATATATACATCTCAGTGCGGTGCTGTCCTTTGAGTACTAGGTTTACATATCCAGATTTTGCTCTACTGTCTCACCTGATGTCCCACAGGCATCTCCAACTCTACTTGTTTTCACTGTTGGAGGAACGACCACATGTATGTTTTTCCTATCCTTCCTTCTGAAACAGACCCTGCCCCTTTAGGAACACTGGTTAGCTTAAGAAATGGGTTCGTGAACCAAATCAGAACAATCATAACCTTTCCCAGAGATTTTGTTAAAAATGGAGCTTGGAGAGAGATACTCTCATCTCTCATTGGTGGCTGAGCTGGAAGAATGTGAATATGAAGGCCCTCTGTTCCCTCCTGTGTGGAGAAAGACTGTCTGTGATGGGAGAGAATAAAGCCCATAGGCGCTGAGAAGCCAAGATTAGAAATGAGAGGGAGAGAATATTCTGCCAATATGAGGTCTCTTGGATCTAGTCATTCCTGAAACTCCATGCCTACCTCTTCCTTGGTTTGATGAATTTCCCTTTGATCTTGAGCTTGTTTAAATTGATTTTCTGTCATGTGCAACAACAAAAAAATCTCAATAGAATTGCCCAATGCTGAATTCCAGATGGAGGGGAATGTTAAGTTCCAATAATGCCACTGATCTTACCCATGCCAACCCATCTAAACATACATACAAACAGAGTTCTTATTATTGTAAGCATCATTTTGAGACAAAGTCCACAGTCCTGCTGCCCTATTCGTCTTCCATATAGGAATTCTGGAGCTGCCACTGGCTGAATTTACCAGTCCACCACGCGACCAGCTTCTCCTCTTGTATGCTTTCTTTTGGTGAATTGCAGGTACCACCCAGTCACTGTAACTAGAAATCTAGGGGTCATCTAAGTGTCTTGCTTCTCCTATAACTACTCTTTCTGACATCCAGTAATTACTACAAGCTGCCAAATTTACTTCCTGAATCTGTTTTCTTCTCTCCATTCTCAAGACTCCTTCCTGCCTTCAGACATCTCTTTTATGTTATCTCACAAGCTTCTTAACTGACCTTACCATTTTGCCCTACCCACCCCTAACTCATCCCCCATACTGCAGCTAGAGAGGTCTCTTCCAAAATAAATCTGACCATATAATGGTCCCACTTAACACTCATAAATGGTTCTCTAATATCCTTTGATAGAACTAAAATTAACTGCATACAAGACCCCACTTTGTGGGCCCCATTGCCCTCTCTAGACTCTTAACCTGTTGTGGACCCACCTTCTCATAATACGACATCATCCTGGTCACTCTGTGGATCAGCATTCCCTCCTCAGTATTTCCATAACACTCTTGCATTTTCACATCATTTAATAATTGACTGCTTATGTATGTGTTTCTCACCTTTTGACACAGAAGCAGCAATGGGGAATGACCTTTTGGAGCTCATTCATGTAGTAGCCAACTGAATAACTGAATGCTTTTCCATGGCAGTGTATGCATTGGATTCTGTTTTTTGTCTTTTCACCTACAGTTAGGCATTACACTGGAGAGTTTAAAACTGATGATAAAAGAATGCAATTATTGTTATCACTTAGCTGGGGACTGAATTTCGTTTTTCACAAATTCTATTAAACATATAAAATATTTTATTAAGTAAATTCTTCTAGACTGCCTTTGCCTTCGCAAATTAGTTATTTCCTTATCTAACTCCAATTCAAAGTCTATTTGATGCATAAAAGTAGGTATAAAGAGACTATTTCAAAATAGTTTTTATATTCAGGGAAGAAGCCAACTAATAGAGGTTTTATCTTTTCGTTCTGATAAGTTCTTGGGAATGCTAGAGGGTCCTAGCATTTGTGGAAGAAGAATTGGTGCATGGCATTCAATGTATGCCTGCAGTAGAAGATGGAATGCCAATAGTGAGGGTGATTCTATCTTGCATGTAATTACTGCTACAGAGGTCCCTGCAGAGTCTCCCCCTATCCCCTACTTATGACTTTCTGGTGAACTGTGGGCTAGAGAGGCATTGGAGAAAAGAAGGCACAGACTGGAGAAGAACCTGCCAGCCTGGAATCCAGGTCTTGTGGGGCCATCTTTAAGAAAAAAAGTATAAAATTTCAAACAAAATTAATTACAAAACTGAGTATTCATTTAGAATGGGAAGAAAGAATCACAACAGCACCTGGAATCATGGATCTCTAGGTATCTTCTGGAATTTCTTTAGGCAAATTATCAGAAAAGCTCACGTAGGAATGCTCCCTGGATGCAGCCTGACTTCCTCTCTCAATATAGACCATTCCAGCAATGCTCAGCATTCACAGGAGGCCTGTGAATAAAAGGAAGGAGCCCTGAAGCTTAAATTAAGCTTTATTAGTTTCCTGGTAAAGCTACTCTGGACTCAGGCCAATAGAATGAAGGACACAGCCATTTTGGGATTCTGATTCCCTGGCTCACACTCTGTTAGGAACTCACAACATTTGCCCGGGACTGTCTCCAGAACCAGGATCAAGACATGCCTTGGAATTGGGAGAGTAAATCAGATTACTGAGTGAGGTAGGCTGGAAATGGTCCCTGCAGCTCACACCTTCTAACAGGTGGTTATCTTTCTTCATCTTCTAGTTGAATCATCCCTCTCTTACAAGCCCAGATTTAATGTGAAGGTAAGGAAGACAGTAAGTAAGCTGTTAAGTGTAGGTTGGAGGTTTAGGAGGAAGGACCAGGGTGTTGCAAAAAAAGCTCCAGACAGTGGCTCAGACCTGAGCCATGGGGCCCAGACCCTTTTTGCATTGTTTGGAATTACTAAAATGACTAGAATCATCTCTTAGCCTATAGATTAATAACCAGAATGTGACTTGAGAGGAAAGTAAAGAAGCTTTTTCTCATGTACCTTCTTGCGCCAAGGACAGTGCTTGGCAATTTATGAATCTTTCCTCATGAAATCTTCGTGGCCCTGCTAGGTCGGGAAGCCAAAGGTCGGAGAGGTTAAAAACTATTACCAAGAAATACATTAGGACTGTATCCTCTCCAATAGGCACTCAATGTGAAGTCCTGTCAGTTAAACAGTTTCAAAGTTCTCTCTTTGGTGGAAATACTGTATTGCTCCCAAAGTACCAGGAGAACACAGAGTTGAGTTCAGTTCACAAACATTCTGGAGCCTCTACTTTGAGCCAGGCCTCATAGGAGTAGCTAAGTGTTGTGAATTCAAAGGTGAATCAGGCACAACCTCTGCCCTCCTAACAGAACTCATGGTCTGGTGGAAAAAGTAGACAAGTTACCACATAATTTCACTATTATCTAGCAATAAATGTTTCTCCAACTTTTTTGCAAAGCAGACCTCAAAGCAAAGGACAATAAACACATGGCCCCTAGGCAGCCTCTGCAATTGTGAACTTTCTTTTATAATCTAATATTTTGGTTAAGAAAAATTTATGCCTTTTGTTTTAATTTATTTATTATTGGATAAAACTCATGCCTTATAATATCATGTAGTCCATGCCCAATTGTACCTTGGTTTGAGAAGCAGAATGCAAGGGAAGCGACAGTAGGGAAATAAGTTGGGCGCTATGGGACTATTCAGGAAGGACACTAGTTCAGCCTGGGGGTGAGCAGTGAAGGCTTTCTAAAGAAGAAAATTCCTGCGCTGATGCTGGAACAAAGAACTGGAGAGTAGCCCAAGCTGAAGTAGAACTTTCATACTAATTACTGAACTGTAGTGGACCATATCTGAAGTAAGGCTCATTAAGAGTTTTATAGTTTGTCCCTATAACACTGTCTGCAATCTTCTCAGCGCTGCAGAAAAACTGGGCTCTGTCTGGTTTCCTCTTTCCTGCTGCTCGAGAACGGCTTCTAGATGATAAACTGGGGGTAATTTTAGGGCTTGCCTCCTTGGTTTCAGTGATAACTTCTCTTAATGCTAACAGTCCTTTGCTACCCATTGTCCATTGTCTGAAACCATGTCACATATTTTGTCCAGTTTTTGAGTTGTTTAACTGAGGAGGGGAAATTCAGTCCCTGCTACTTCATTGTGGTCAGGGTTTTGAGGAGATAAATGCAATGAGAATTCATGCCCTTTCATTCTTTTTATAATAACAACTCATTGATTTCAGGAAATATGGGAAGTCGGTATCTGAATTTTAACAAATACCTATGTACTTGATGGAGAGGACTATAAAAGGAATATCATAATGTAGATAATAAAGCCAGCAACATACTTTTACCTTTGGTTCTATATATCTTTGTAGATGAGTTTCATGTAGAACAGATATTATAACCAAATACTATAATAAATTGATCCAAGACCCAGACCTAACAATAGCGATAATACAAAGGACTAATCTGAGATTAAGAAATGCTTTTATCAAGTATAAGTTATTTTTCCCTCATAAATCAAAAATATCAAGTGCAAAAAAAAATTAAAGAAATAAAAACCTTCCATGCTGAGCACAGATCATGAGGAAGAGATAAAGCTATGAAGGTATATAACATATTCAGGGACAAGAGTGTGGTTGTTACACTTAGTGAGTGAGAATGGTAGAAATGAAAATGTAATTTAGGATCAGTTCCTGACAACACCAAACACTGGTCAGGGTGTGGAACAACAGAAGCTCTCAATTGATTGTTGTTGATGGAAATGCAAAATGGTACAGACTCTTTGGAAGACAGTTTGGTGGTTTCTTACAAAACTAGACATGCTCTTGCCATGTGATGCAGCAGTCACACTCCTTGGTATTTACCCTGGTGGACTGAGAGCTTGTGTCTGCCCAAAAACCTGCATGGAGAAGTTTATAGCAGCTTTATTTATAAGTGCCAAACCTTAAAGGCAAATGAGATGCCTTTCCAGTAGGTGAATGAATAAATTGTGGCACATCCAGACAATAGAATATTAATCAGCACCAAAAAGAGATAAGCCACTAAACCCTGAAAAGACATGAAGAAACTAACTTTAAATACCTACTACAAAATGAAAGGTGTCAATGTGAAAAAGCTAAAAAATGTGTGATTACAACTATGTGACATTCTGAAAAGGACAAAACTATGGAGACAGTAAAAAGATCAGTGGTTGCCAGGAATTGGAGGGAGAAATGAAAAGGCAGAGCAGAGAGGATTTTTAGGGCAGTGAGACTATTCCGTATGATATTAGAAGTATGCATTTGTCAAATTACACTTTTGTCCAAGCTCATAAAATGTACACCAGGAGTGAACCCTAATGTAAACTATAAACTTTGGCAATAATGATGTGTCAACTGAGGTGCACTCATTGTAACAAACGTACCACTCCCTTGCAGGATGTTGGTGGTGGCGGAGGCTGTGCGTATATGTAGGGGTATGGAGTATATGGGAACTCTGTGCTTTCTGCTCAATTTTGCTGTGAATTTAAAACTGCTCTAAAAGATAGTACTTAAAAAAAGTCAATCTGGCAACAGTGAAATATAAGCCAGGTAAGGAACTAAAGAAAGAGAAATCGGTTAAGAGAGTATAGTCACACTAGGTAAGAGACAAAGATAGGCAGTAAAAACAACATTGGCAGTAAATACAAAAGTATTCTAAAACAGTATTCAAATTTTTGCGTGTATATGTAAAACTTCATCTACTAGATACAACCATTCCAGATCTTTCTGTACAAAGGAGGTATTTTCTCCAAATTAACAATAACAAAACAAAACAAGTAATTTTTTAAACAAAATATATATGGCACCTTGGAATAACTTTTTCCAAGATTACATGAAAAATATACGCGGTGAAAATTAAATAATACATAACAAATCATTTCCATGTTTTAAGTAGGAACACACTTATTCCTAAGAAAATTTTAAAAATTTATTTTAATTGGGAACTATAAAAATAAGAAAAGTATAATTGTTTATGCTTAGTTTTCTTATACATTATTTGAAATATCTATAATTAAGTACTACATCCTTACTGAAGTAATGGTTTAACATTTTAATAAATGTAAATTGGTATCAGTTTGAGTAAAGTCTTAATTTCCTATCGATCTTGACAAACGACTCCCAGAAAACTCCAAGCATTATAAAGTAAATATTGAACACCTGTTAAAAATAAGTGTAAATGACTCACTCAGTGTGGAGAGATTTTTTTTTACAATGACAACAAAAGAAAGTTATTTTTCTGAAAGTGGAAAAATTAGTTTCATCTTTTCTTCAGGCTTTAGAGGAAAATGCTTCTTTGCAGGTATCAGCTCAGACTTGGGGCTAAGGAAAAAAAAAAGTTCATAATTAACAAAAATTGTTTTAGAGCACAAAGACCATTATACTACTAAAAAGTAAAGGTTAATTTAAAAATAACATCAGATGAAAATATGGTTTAACAAAAACATAAATGTAACAGAATTGCTAGGCTCAATCTCATGCTGTACCTGTCACTGTTACCATGAATAAATAATAACTGTAATCTCAGTTCCTTCTCTGTCAAATGAAGGTGTTCATGTCCTCTATACTACCGCTGTCCAGTACAACTAACTATGGTGATGGAAATATCCTGTGGTTGTGCTGTCTGATATTGACATTGAGACTTGAAATGCTGCTACTGTGACTGTGGAATTAAATGTTTTATTTTAATTAATTTTGAAAGCTCCATTTAACTAGTGTCTAAAAAACCTTCCATGCCATCTTCTATAAAAATTACTTCTACCTAAAAAAAAAAAAAATTACTTTTACCTTCTGCTTCTTTTGCTCTGGTCAGCAAATACAAAGCTGAAAACTTGGAGGAGGAAAGGACTTCCATTATTCCAAAAACCAGCAAATCTTTCAAGGAAAAAAATGTACTGCATTTGTAAAAATCAGAATTGGAGGCTGGAACGTATAGAAATGGACAAAGAGCAGGATTATATAATGTTAACTCTGGAAAACTCCTCTGGGGTTGTTTAATTCAACTGTTTGAAAAAAAATAAACTCTTCTAGTTTATTTAATCACTAGCACATTCTCTCAAGGAAGAGTACATAAATCATCAGTATTTGTTTGAGCCACTAATAAATAGATTTCATCTGAAAAGGTAGAATAATTTGGTCAATATGTTATTTTATCAGCAGATTTAAACTTAGTCAATTTTCTTAACTCAAAATGACACAGAACTACAGTATCCAAATTATTTTGAAGATTCCTATTTTATATGGCTTGTATTTTAAAAAATATTGGCAGATATTAACACAGGTGAACAGTCAATTTTTTCTATATTTCTAAAAATTTTGAATAGCACATATATTTGGTTTTTTGCTAATAAAAATAAATGATTTACATAAGACCCAATTTCACCATTTAGAACTTAAAAATATTTTTAAAAACAACAGCGAACTGAATAAAGTTTATATTATATACCTGAACCCTTAGCAGGAGGTGGCGATCTGTTTGGTTTCTATTAAAATAATTGTGAAAACAGTTGAGCACTTACATATTCAATATAGTTATATTCTGGTCATTAATAAACAAAATTATATGAACATCTCTCCTCATCTCATCCCTGCCCAAAAATTACAAAATAAGCTACTGACAACTCCACAAAATATCACTGACAAAAATTTATTCTATTAGAACAAATACTTCCTTGATCAAAATTCAAATATTTCAAAAATTATCTGTATTAGGCCCGGCTGGGTGGCACACTTGGTTGGAGCGTTGTTTGAAACACCCTCCTCCCCCCTCAAAAAGCCCTAGCTGGTGTGGTTCAGTGGAATGAGTGCCGGCCTGTGAGCCAAAGGGTTGCCAGTTCAATTCCCAGTCTAGGGCACATGGGTTGCAGGCCAGGTCCCCAGTGTGGGACGCTCCAGAGGCAACCACACATTGATGTTTCTTTCTCCTTCTCCTCACCTCTCTAAAAGTAAATAAATAAAATCTTAAAAAAAAAAAAAAGAGTACCCAACTACTGAGTTGAACATTTTTCAGGAAATCTTTCATTTAAAAAAAAAAAAGGTTGTGGGTTTGATTCCCAGTCTGGGCACATACTTAGGTTGTGGGTTCAATCCCAGTCTGGGCACCCACAGGAAGCAACTTATGTTTCTCTCTCACATCGATGTTTCTTTCTCTCTTTCTCTCGTTTCTCTCTCTCTCTCTCTACCCCTCTCAATCTCTCTCTCTCTCTCCCCCTCCGGGCAATAAAAACATATTCTCAGGTGAAGATTTTTAAAAATTATCAGTGTTAGCCCTGCCTGGCTGGTGTGGCTCAATGGACTGAGCACTGGCCTGTGAACCGAAGGGTCCCTGGTTCCATTCCCAGTCAGGGCACATTCCTGGGTTGCAGGCCAGGTCCCTGGTGGGGACCTCATGAGAGGCAATCACACATTTATATTTCTCTCTCTCTCTTTCTTCCTCCCTTCCCCTCTCTGTAAAAATAAATAAAATCTTTTTTTAAAAAAACCTAGGTCTTTAAAAAAATAACTAAATAAATAAAATATAAAAATTAAGAATTATCAGTGTTAGATAACCTATAAATTCTTAATAACAAACAAAAATGTCCTGTCCTTCCACCCCTAGTTTAAGATTCCTATGCACCATTTTACCTGTCTTTAACAGCTGAGTTTGGTAGGGAGGGAAGTGTGGCAGGGAAAGGCAGAGAAAGAGAGTATTTATTTATTTATTTATTTATTTAACAATCCTTAACCAAAGATATGTTTGTTGATTTTAGAGGGAGAGGAAGGGGCAGAGAGGGAGAGAGAGGGATGGAGGGAGGGAGAGAGAGAGATAAAAGCATAACTATGAGAAAGAAACATCAATTGGTTGCTTCCCATAGGCACCCTGACTGGGGATTGAATCCATAACCTAAGTATGTGCTCTTATCAGGAATCAAACCTGTGACCTTTTTTTCTTCCTTTTTTTTTCTTTTTTGGTATTCCAGAAGATATTCCCACCAACTGAGCCACCCAGTCAGGGCAAGGAACTTTGGTTTTAAAGAAAAAAAAAGAGTAGCTAATAAATATATCTAGTTTTTATTCTTGACTTTTCAGAACTCTCAAGGAGAAGATTAAAGGCAAAGGTCTGTTTTTCCTCAATTTATTATAATTCTTAGATTTATAAGCATTCACTTATTTTTAAGACTTCATTTAATGCCTTAAAAAACTTGAGACACATTTAAAAGTATGTGAATTTGGATTTTTCAAATTAAAAATAACCAATAATCAATACTGTATAAACATCTAATAAAAGACAAAAAAAAAAAAGAATGTGTTCATTAAGAAAAGCATAAAAGTATAGCACCTGAAGGCTGAATGAGTAGTGAGGCAAATCTGGCAAAGGAAGGGGTATAGGGAGTGTAAGCCTCCACAGAGTAACCTCTAATAATTTACTTAACTAAATGAAAGATTGAAAAGGTTAGAGATTTCTGCATTGGCTTTTATCAAATATGGGAGGCTGTCTTGCTTTGTGTGTCTGCTCGCTAACTCTCTTTCCCTCTACATATCTTTAAAGCTCAATCAGATCCACCCCTCAATGGAGAAAAAGGGAGATCAAGTTGTAGAAAAGCAAAAGATCACTAATGAATGACTCAGCCTTACTTTATTGTCTGTGAGAAGTGAAGTAAATATATGAAATCCCATAAGGAAAAGGCTGCCTTTTACCCTACCAAAAATGCATTGAAAGAATAAAGGTAAGACCGACATTACCTTAAAATATTTTCAACAAAATTAAATAAAAGTATAATTTCTTCTAGGCAAGTGCTAATTTGTCTAACTAGTATGGCCAGCCTTTTTTCTTTTAATTATAATAAAGTAATGAAGTCTAAGGTTACTCTCCAATACAGCCAGTGGGTAAACATAACAAGGCACACAATCGAGATGGTGGGGGAGTGAATGGAAGTCACAGTGACCTCCTCCCAGGACCAATCTGGCATTACAACTAAATTGTGGAGAAATTACCTGGAACAAACAACTGAACAATAGCAAGAGGGAAGCCTTATAACCTCGAGCAGAGAGAAGAATCAGTTCAATACAACCCAACTGGTAAGGAGTGCGGCGGAGACACAAGAAGACTGCCTGGGCATCCTCAGGCAGCAGCGCCAGAGGAATATTTAAGCGGCAAGTTGGATCCCCCTGAGGACAGTGGGGTCTAAACCATAAGCGGGGATCCCCAGCCTATAGCACCAGAGCCCAAACAGTACACAGATAACAGCCAGCTGCGAAAAGCAGCCGGGTTGCTCTCTGCCAGAAATGGGTGGCTGGAGACTGAAAGAGCCGATGAAAGGGCCAACACATAAATTTTCATCTGCAGCCACTTACCCTGGGCTCTGGCAAAGGTGGGGGCAGAGTGGGCTGGAGGTGCCTGAGGAGAGATTGGGGACAGAGGCTTTGGGGAGAGAACTGAGAGAGTAGGCTCTGGGATTCCAGTGCTGAGTCATCCCCCACGCAGGGCAGTAGCCACCTTGCTCAGGCAGAGCACTCCCCTGAGCTGTAGCCTGAGAGGAAACAATAACCCCGCTCCCAGGAGGGACTCTGCCCTGGCCCTGTGGTGCTTAAGCCTGACTGCTGAGTGCAGAGTGACTAGATTAACAACTGAAGGAGACAGCCACAGACAGTAGATCCTGGGAAGTCTTGAACAGGCTGCCTAAGGTCACATGGGGTGAATATCTGACTTCACTAGAGGTGGATTCAGAAAGAAAAAACAGTGGTAAATACTAGAGGCTACTGAGATGAAATCCACTGTGGTCTTCTCCATGATCTGCAATATTTTCTTTACTACATAGCTTTTTAACATTCATTTTTTGTCCATCAATCTGGTGCATATTAAGTCATTAGATTTTATACTATAGTCTATTTCTCTCCTTTCTTATAATAGCCTTAATCTCTTTATAGCCCTATTAATACTGGTTCATTTGCAGCTGTTAGTGGGATTACAGGGGAGAGTTATTTCTGTGGTCACAGGTTTGTTTCTTGGGCTTTGTGGTTTTGTTCAGGCAGACAAATAATGGGAAGACAAAGAAACGACCCCCAACGGAAAGGAAAGGAGGAATCCTCAGAAAGACTACTAAGTGAAATAGAGGCACGTAAACTATCAGATACTGAGTTCTAAACAATGATTATAAGGAAGCTCACTGAACTCAGGGAGCTCAGTGAGAATTACAAAAAAACTACAGGGAAACTATGAGGAACTTACTGCAAACTATATCAGCATGAAAAAGGACATAGAAACTATCAACAAGAACCAAGAGGAAATAAATACAATTTCCGAATTGAAGAACACAGTAGAAGGAATCAAAAGCAGGCTAGATGAAGCAGAAGATTGAATCAGTGAGCTGGAGGACATGGTAGAAAAAAACTCCCAGGAAGAGCAAGAAAATGAAAAAAGGTTCAAAAAGAACGAAGAGGGGTTAAGAGAAATGCAGGACAATATGAAATGTAATAATATCTGCATAATAGGAATACCAGAAGGGGAAGAAGAGGAGCAAGGGATAGAAAACTTGTTTGAAAAAATAATGATGGAAAACTTCCCTAATTTGTGGAGAAAAAAGTCACAAAAGTCCAGGAAGCACAGAGGGTCCCATTCAAGAGAAACCCAAAGAGACCCACTCCAAGACACATCAAAATTAAAATGGTGGATATCAAGGACAGAGAGAGAATCTTAAAGGCAGTAAGGAAGGAACAGGAAGTAACATACAAGTGAGCCCCGATAAAGCTAACAGCTGACTTCTCAACAGAAACACTACAAGCCAGAAGGGAATGGCAAGAAATACTCTGAATAATGAAAAACAAAGGCCTACAACCAAGACTACTCTGCCCAGCAAGGCTCTCAATTAAAATGGAAGGTGAAATAAGGAGTTCCTCAGACAAAAGGAGGTTAAAAGAATACACCTCTACCAAACCAGCATTGCAAGATATGCTAATGGGACTGCTTTAAGAAAGTGAAGAAAAAGAGGGAGAGAGAGAGGAACACAAGTACAAAGGGAAAAAATGAGTAAGTATCTATCAATAATAACTTTAAATGTAAATGGATTAAATGCTCCAATTAAAAGCCATAGAGTAGCTGAATGGATAAGAAAACAGGACCCACACATATGCTCCCTACAAGAGACCCACCTCAGAACAAAAGATCTACACAAACTGAGAGTAAAGGGTTGTGAAAATATATATTCCAAGCAAATGACCAGAAAAAAAAAGCTAGGGTAGCAATATCTATATCAGACAAAACAGACCTCAAAACAAAGGCCATAAAAAGAGATCCAGAAGGACACTTCATAATACTCAAGGGAAGAATCCTTCAAGAAGACATAAACATTGTAAACCTATATGCTCCCAACATAGGAGCACCCAAATATATAAGGAAAAACCTGGAGGACTCCAAGAAAGATATAGACAGCAACACACTTACAGCAGGGGATTTTAATACCCCACTGTCAACAATGGATAGATCATCCAAACAAAATATCAACAAAGATATTGTAGAACTGAACAACACATTAGATCAAATGGACTTAACCGGTGTATATAGAATCTTTCATCCCAAAGAAGCAAACTACACATTCTTTTCAAATACCCATGGAACATTTTCAAAGATAGATCACATGATAGGACACAAAACAAGCCTCAATAAATTTAAGAAAATTCAAGTCATATCAAGCATTTTCTCAGACCACAAGGAAGAGTGTGTCAAAAAACTATGGTACATTTACACAATGGAATACTATGCAGCAGAAAGGAAGACGGAGCTACTGCCCTTTGCAACAGCATGGATGGAACTGGAGAGCATTATGCTAATTGAAATAAGCAAGGGAATGAAAGAAAGTTACCATAAGATCTCACCTATAAGTGGAACATAATCAACAAAATAAACAAGCAAGCAAAATATAACCAGCAACACTGAAATAAAAAACAGACAGTAACCAGATGGGAGGAGGGAACAGGATGACAGGGGAAAGGGAGGGGCAGAGTCATCAGGGAACATGCATAAAGGACCCATTGATGAAGCCAAATGGGGGAAGGATTGAGGGTGGGAGGTGGGGGTGGGTGGGGCTGTGGAAAGTGGTGGTGGGAAAATGTTGACAAAAAAAAAAAAGACAGGGGGAGGCTAAGAATACTATAGGAAATTAAGAGGTCAAAGAACTGATATGTACAGCCCACAGACACGAACTAATGGTGTGGGGATGAGGGGATGGGGTGCAGGGCAGAGAGGATAAAGGGGAGAAAAAAATGGGACACTGTAATAGCATACTCAATAAAATATACCAAAAATAAAAAATTAAAAAATAAATGGTAGGAAAAAAAAACATAACAAGGCATAAAGCACAAAACTGAAATATTGTTTTGCTTTACTATAATTTAAGTATGTTAAATAAAGATATGAATCTAAAACATCCTCATAAAATTATTCAGTAACAAGGTAAAAACCATGTAATCAAAGAAATATTGGCAAAAGCTTACTGGAAAATCCTTTACAATTCATTTATCTAAGCAGCAAAGTTGTCTGGAAATACTCCTTTACCATTAACATCACCCTTTCACCAGCCAGTTTCTACAGTCTCCTAAATTGCAAAGTGAAGCATAACTAAGATAATAGGGGTTATGTTTAAATGAGAAAAAGAATGACAAAATTGGAAACTATTGAATACTGTTATTTTTACAAAAAAAAAAAGACCTAAACAGATCATAAAGTTCTCCTAATAGAAAATATTCCTCACGTATTACTTCTAAGAAGGTTATAAAATTAGGTTTAATTTTTTTTAAAAAGCTGAATAATTAAAAAATTCAATTTATAAGGATAAAATGTTCTCAGAGGGAGAAGAGAAAGGAAAAAGGAAAAGAAATGGTACAGGAGGGTAGAGAGAGAATATGAATTTCCAAACTGTATCTTACTCAGCGATAGAACTAAGCGATAAAGAGATAGTCAATTTAACAGATGCAGAGTTCAAAACACTGGTAATCTGGATGCTCACAGAATTGGTGGAGTATGGTCACAAAAGGGAGGAAAAAGTGAAGGCTGTGCAAAATGAAATAAAGAAAAATATACAGGGAACGGAAACTGGGACTCAAATAAACAATTTGGAGCAAAAAGAAGAAATAAACCTTCTACCAGAACAGAATGAAGAAACAAGAATTCAAAAACAATGAGGAGAGGCTTGGTAACCTCTGGGGCAACTTTAAATGCTCCAACATCTGAATCATAGCAGTGCCAGAAAGAGAAGAAGAGCAAGACATTGAAAACTTATTTAAACAAATAATGAAGGAGAACTTCTTCAATCTGGCAAAGGAAATACACTTCCAGGAAGTCCAGGAAGCTCAGGGAGTCCCAAAGAAGTTGGACCCAAGGAAGCACACAACAAGGCGCATCATAATGACATTACCCAAGATTAAAGATAAGGAGAGAATCTTCAAAGCAGCAAGAGAAAAGGAGATAGTTACCTACAAAGGAGTTCCCATCAGACTGTCAGCTGATTTCTCAAAAGAAACCTTACAGGCAAGAAGGGGCAGGAAAGAAGTATTCAAAGTCATGAAAGACAAGGATCTACATCCAAGATTCCTCTATCCAGCAAAGCTATCAGTTAAATTGGAAGAGCAGATAAAGTGCTTCCCAGATAAAGTAAAGCTAAAGGAGTTCATCATCACCAAGCCCTTTTATTTGAAATGTTAAAGGGACTTACCTAAGAAAAAGATCAAAACTATGAACAGTAAAATGACAACAAACTCACAACAATCAACAACTGAATCTAAAAAAGCAAAAACAAAAACAAAGTAGGCAAACTGCTAAAACAGGAACAGAATCACAGAAATGGAGATCACATAGAGGGTTATCAGTGGGGAGAGGGAGGGGGCAGAATGTGGGAAAAGGTACAGGGAATAAGAAGCATAAATGGTAGGCACAAAATAGACAGGGGAAGGTTAAGAATAGTATAGGAAATGGAGAAGTCAAAGAGCTTACATATATGACCCACGGACATGAACTAAGTGGGCGAATGCTGGTGGGAGGGGGTGTTCGGGGGGATGGGATTAAAGGGGAGAAAAGAAGGGGACAACTGTAATAGCATAATCAATTCAAAAAAACTGTATCTTACTTAATATTCTTCTCAATATTTTATATACTAAAAATTAATCACATTATTCATTTGCTTTAGAAATTAACAGGACGGGGTCGCTGGTCTGAGTCCCCGTCACAGCACATGACTGGGTTGCAGGCTAGGTCCCCAGTAGGGGGCTCATAAGAGGCAAGCACACATTGATGTGTCTCTCCCTCTCTTCCTCCCTTCCCCCCCTCTCTAAAAATAAATAAAATCATAAAAAAAATTAACAGGGCCTTCTTCAATTCCTTCCAAATGCCATTCTTTCATGAGAAATTAGTCCAAATTGTATGAATATTTAAAATCACATACATTGAACTATCTGATTAATTTAAAACAAAGGAAAGTAATTTGAAAAACTATTTGATAGGATTACTATTAGGAAAACTATTTGATAGGATTATAAGCAAAATATTTATAATTCCACTTTATTACAAATAGTACTTATTGGAATCTGTCCACATCCCAATACTGCCAGGTTTTCATTTCTTTTCTTTCTTTTTTTATTTTTTGCCTTAATTCATTCCAAGTTAGAAAACTACCTCATTCTTTTAAATAGCTGCACCATTTTCCACAGTATGAAGTTTCATAACCATTCATATGTCATATTTTAAGTTGTTTCTTTATTTTTCTTTGTCTTTTTATATTATAAACAATACAACATTTTCACACTAGGTGGGAAAAATGGAACGAAGTGGAAGAGGAAGTGAGAAGAGAAACATGGAGGGGGGTTAGAGTTAGAGAAAAAATACAACATGATGACAAAAATAATTCCCAAAATATCAATTATAACAAAGATAGGCAATAAAAGTTTTCTAAAAAAAAAAAAAGAAAGAAATCTTTCGAGCAATTACTATGTGCCAGGTTCTCAGGGCCCAGAAATAATAAGACAAATATTTGGTGAGAAATATTTCTTTGAATAAATGACACGTTTCAGTGAAAAACTGAGAAATAACTTACTTATCAAATGAATTATCTTTCAATCTTTAAAAGTAAGTTCATCTTCATTACTACCTTTTTAGACAAATAACATTCTACAATATTCCTTAGTTAAAAAATGTAAATAACATAGCTTATATAAATTAATTCTTTCAAGAAATACTTGTCTTTTTTGTACAGAGAAATATACATTAGAAGCTATTAAAATGTATTTAATAATTTCAGCCAATACTATACATTGAATTAAGTAACAATTTCATTAATCATTCAAATAGTTACTAAGTGCCTACTATGTCTAGGCACAGCTCTGACTGTGTGTGTGGGGGTGAGGGGTGAAATATCACTAAACATAGCATATTAAAATCCTTGACCTTGTGGTGCTTATATCTAGCAGGATTTAATAATCTGATCAAATAGTAAAATGTTCACAAATGTCTTTAACAAATCTAATAATATATTTGAGCATGTTTCATTCCTACTATGAAAATTTTATTCAAAAACTTACCTTTAATTTTACCCTCAGTGTCTGTTTTTGTTATCTCCATGCTCTGGGTTCTGGATCCTAGGGACTATATTATTAAGGGCTAGAAGAGAGGATGACATCAACTATTTTAAGTTAGAATAAAGGTAATACCGTTAAACAAAATTTCCATTTATTGTTATCCAGCTTTCCCTAATGGTACTTATAGCCAGGTTAGTAACGTAACTGAAAACTTTGCCATGAAAAAGAGAAATTTCAAAATCTACATAGATAGCTCAGAACTTCTAACTTTTATAGCTCCCTAGTTCAAGGATAATAAATACTCTGATACCCATAATACAGTACTCTAATTTTAGAACCTCCAAAATATTGGGTTGGCCAAAAAGTTCATTTGGTATTTTCTGTAAAATGGCTCTAGTACTGCTTAGTTGTCTTCAACTTCATTTGAAACAATTTTATTAGACTGTATTGTGACAGCTGTCATATAAGCGTGCATAAAAAAACACCAAACTTATTGGAGTTCCAAGATGGTGAAGGAGTAAATGAAAGCTACACTAACTTCCTCCCAGGACCAATCTGGAATTACAACTAAATTATAGAGAAATCAACTTGAATAACCAACTGAACACTAGCTGGAGAGGAACCTTACAACCACGGGCAGAGAAAAGAAAACACTTTTAACACAACGCGACTGGTAGTGAATGCAGAGGAGACTTGAGAGGGTTAACTGGGCTCCCACGGGCAGCACCTGAAGTGACAGAGGGATATTTCAGTGGCCAGGGAGGGGGCTCCCCCTGAGAAGTGTAGGGTCTAAACCCCAAGCAAGGCTCGCCAGCCTATAGCACCAGGGCCAGAAAGGAACCCAAATAACATCCAGCTGTGAAAAGCAGCAGGGGTTTTTGTCAGCCAGGGAGAGATAGCTGGAGATGCAGAGCTTTTAGTTCTTTTAAACAGCCAAAGGACAAAATTTTGTTTGCAGCCACTTACCCTGAGGGCCAGCAAAGGGAAGTCAGAATAGACTAAAGACACTTGAGGAGAGTCTTGGGATGGTGGCTCTGGGGAGAGAACTGAGGGAACAGCCCCCAGGATACATGTGCTGAGTCATCCCCTATACTACAGGAGCCATCTCTCTTAGGCAGAGCAATCCCCTCTGAATGGCATCAGCCTGAGGGGAAGCAATAGCCATGCCCACAGGAATTACTCTGCCCTACCCTGTGGTGCTTAAGCCTGACTGCTAATTACAGATTGATTGGGTTAACGATCAGATTAATAGCTGAGCAGTTTAACATCTAAGGCAGAAAACACAAAGAAGCAGTCAAAATGGGAAGACAAAGAAATAGATCCCAAATGAATGAACAAGAGAATTTTTCGGAAGAACTAGATGAAATGGAAATAAGCAATTTATCAAATAAAGACTTTAGAGTAAGGATACTCAACAGCATGAAAAAAGACATAGAAACCATAAAAAAGGATCAGTCAGAAATAAAGAATGCAATGTCTGAGATAAATAATACATTGGAAGGAATAAATAGATGAAGAAGAGGACTGAATCAGTGATTTGGAAGACAAGGTAGAATAAAACACCCAGGCAGAGCAGCAAAAAGAAAAAAGAATTTTAAAAAATGAGGAGAGCTTAAGAAACATCTTGGATAACATGAAGTGTAACAACATTCACATCATAAATATACCAGAAGGAGAAGAGAGTGAGCAAGGGATTGAGAACCTATTTGAAGAAATAATAACCCAAAACATCCCTGATCTGGTGAATGAAAAAGTCATACAAGCCCAGGAAGCTTAGAGAGTTCCAAACAAGTTGGAGCCAAAGAGGCTTACACTGAGACATGTCATAATTAAAATGACAAGGCTTAAAGATAAGGAGAGAATCTTAACAGCCACAAGAGAAAAGCAGGTAGTCACCTACAAGGAAGCACCAATTAGACTGGCATTTGATTATTCATCAGAAACATTTCAGGTCAGAAGAGAGTGGCATGGAATATTCAAGGTGGTGAAAAGCAAGGACCTACAACCAAGGCTATTTACCTAGCAAGGCTATCATTTAAAATCAAAGGAGAAATAAGGAACTTCCCAGACCAAAAAAAGCTAAAGGACTTTGTTACTGCAACAAATATTAAAGGGATTACAAGGAGGAGGAGGAAGAAGAAGAGGAGAAAGAGGAAGAAGAGGAGGAAGAGGAAGAAGAAGAGGAGGAAGAGGAATAGGAAGGAGAGGAAGAGGAGGAAGAGCAGGACAAGGAGGAAGAGGGGGAAGAGGAAGAAGAGGAAAAAGAAGGGGGAGGGGGAGGAGGGGGAGAAGGAAAAAAAACAGGAAAACAGTCTAACAATAAAATGGCACTGCATATGTATCTATCAATAATCACCTTAAATATAAATGGCTTGAATACTCCAACCAAAAGACAGAGGGTAGCTGAATGGAAAAGAAAACAAAACCCATATATATACTGCTTCCAAGAGACCCATCTCGGATTAAAATATACACACAGGCTAAAAGTAAAAGGCTGAAAAAGATATTTCATGCATATGGAAAAGAAAAAAAAGTTGGGGTAGCAGTTCTTTTAGCTGACAAAATAGACTTTGAAACAAAGGCTATAGTAAGAGACAAAGAAGGACATTACATAATGATAAAGGGAACAATCCAACAAAAGTATATAACGCTAATAAACATTTATGCACCCAACATAGGAGCACCTAAATATGTAAAGCAAATCTTGATGGACATAAAAGGAGAAGTCAACAGAAATACAGTCATAGTTGGGGATTTTAACACACCATTGACTTCAATGGGTAGATCTTCTGAACAGAAAATCACAAAGGAGAAGCAACCTTAAATGACACACTAGATCAAATGGATTTCATGATACCTTCAGAGCATTTCATCCCAAAGCAGCACAATATATCTACTTTTAAAGTGCATGTGGACATTTTCTAGGATAGACCACTTGCTAGGACACAAAACAAGTCTCAATAATTTTAAGACTGAAATCATACCAAGAATCTTCTCCGACCACAATGCTATGAAACTAGAAATCAACCACAAGAAGAACACTGAAAAACATGCAAAGACATGGAAAAACATGCAAATACATGGAAACATGTATTAAACAATGAATGGGTCAACCACAAGATTAATGAAGAAATCAAAAGATACCTTGAAACAAATGAAAAAGGACACAACAATCCAAAATCTGTGGAACACTGGGAAAGCAATTCTAAGAGGGAAATTCATAGCATTACAAGCATATCTCAAAAGGAAGAAAAAGCTCAAATAAACAATCTAACTTCACACTAAAAGGAACTTGAAAAGGAACAACAATCAAAGCTCAATGTGAGTAGAAGGAAGGAAATAATTAAGATCAGAGCAGAAATAAATGAAATAAAGTCTAAAAAAAATGATACAAAAGATCAATGAATCCAACAACTGGTTCTTTGAAATGTAAACAAGGTTGACAAACCTTTAACCAGACTCATCAAGAAAAAAAGAGGAAGGACCCAGGTAAATAAAATCAGAAATGAAGGAGGAGAAATAACAACTACCACCAAAGAAATACAAAGGACTGTAAGACAATATTATGAACAAATATATGCCAACAAACTGGACAACCTGGACAAAATGGATAAATTCCTGGAAACATACAGTTTTCCAAAAATAAATCAGGAAGAATCAGAGAATCTGAATAGATACGTTATACCTAATGAGATTGAAGCCATAATCAAAAAACTCCCAACAAACAAAAGCCCTGGACTGGACGGCTTTACTGGGGAATTTTACCAAACATTCTGAGAAGAACTAACAACTCTCCTTCTCAAACTAATTCATAAAATTCAAGAGGAGGGAAGGCTCTCAAACTCATTTTATGAGGCCAGCATTATCCTAATTTCAAAACCAGATAAAGATACTACAAAGAAAGAAAATTATAGGCCAATATCACTGATGGACATACAATGCTAAATTCTTCAACACAATATTAGCAAACTGAATACAGCAATGCATCAAAAAGATCATACACCATGATCAAGTGGGATTTATTCTGGTAATGCAAGGTTGGTACAGCAATCACAAATCAATAAATGTAATTCACCACATAAGCAAAAGGAACGATAAAAACCACATGATTATATCAATAGATGCAGAAAAAGCATTTGATAAAAATCCAGCACCCATTTATGATAAAAACTCTCAGCAAACTGGGAATAGAGGGAACATACCTAAACATAATAAAGGTCATTTATGACAAATGCACTGCCGGCATCATACTCTATGGGCAAAAACTACGAGCATTCCCCTTAAGATCAGGAACAAGACAGGGATGTCTACTTTCACCTCTCTTATTCAACATAATACTGGATGTCCTAACCAGAGAAATCAGACAAGAAGAAGTAAATGGCATCCAAATTGGAAAGGAAGAAGTAAAACTGTCTTTATTTGTGGATAACATGATACAGTACATGGAGAACTCCAAAGATTCCACCAAGAAGCTACTAGAATTGATAAATGAATTCAGCAAAGTAGCACGATACAAAATTAATATTCAGAAATCAGTTGCAATTTTATATGCCAATAACAAACTAACAGAAAAGAAAATTAAGAAAACAATTCCATTCACAATTGCTTCAAAATGAAAAAAAGACCTAGGAATAAACTTAACCAAGAATGTAAAAGACCTATACTTGAAAATTATAAGACAGTGAAAAAAGAAATGGAAAATAAGTGGAAGCGCATACTGTGTTCATGGATAGGAAGAACTAACATCACTAAATTGTCCATACTACCCAAAGCAATCTACAGTTTCAACACAATTCCTATCAAGATTCCTATGACGTAATTCACAGAACTAGAACAAATATAGTAAAAATTTATATGGAACTACAAAAGGTCCTGCATAGCAACAGCAATCCTGAAAAAGAACAAAGCTGGAGGAATCATGCTACCTAATATCAAACTATATTCCAAGGCCACAGTAATCAAAACAGCCTGGTACTGGCATAAACACAGACACATAGATCAATGGAACAGAATAGAGAATCCAGGAGTAAACCCACATCTTTATAGTCAATTAATATTCAGCAGAGGAAGCAAGCACATACAATAGGCTGAAGATAGTTTATTCAATAAATGGTATTGGGAAAATTGGACAGATACATGCAGAAAAATGAAATTAGTCCACCTTCTTTAACTACCCACAAGAATAAATTAAAAATGAATCAAAGACTTAAATGTTAGACTTGAAACCATAAAAATCCTAGGAGAAAACATAGGCAGCAAAATCTCAGCATTACTTGTAGAAATTTTTTATCAGATATATCTCACCAGGCAAGGGAAACAAAAGAAAAAAATAAACAAATGGGGCTTCATCAAATTAAACATTTTTTGCACAGCAAAGGAAATCATCAACAAAATAAAAAGACAACCCACAGAATGGGAGAACATATTCACCCATACATCTGATAAGGGTTAATATCCAAAATGTATAAAGTACTTACAAAACTCAACACCAAAAAAACGAACAACCCAATTAAAAAATGGGCAAAGGGCCTGAGTAGACACTTTTCCAAAGAGAACATACAGATGACAATAGGCATATGAAAAGATGCTCAATGTCACTAATCATCAAAGAAATGCAAATTAAAACCACAATGATATACTATCTCACACCTGTCAGGAAGGCTATCATCAATAAATGAACAAACAACAAGCGCTGGCGAGGATGTAGAGAAAAGGGAACCCTTGTGCACTATTGGTGAGAATGTTGACTGGTGCAACTACTGTGGAAAGCAGTATGGACATACCTCAAATAATTAAAAATTGACCTGTCTTTTGACCCAGTGACCCCACTTCTGGGAATATATCTGAAGGAACCCAAATACTAATTAGAAAGAACATAAGCACCCATATGTTCATTGTAGTGTTATTTACAATTGCCAAGATATGGAAACAGCCTAAGTGTCCATCAACAGATGAGTGGATAAAACAACTATGGGACATTTACACAATAGAATTCTACTTGGCTGTAAAAAAAAAAAAAGCTAAAGAAAAATTTACTCTTTGCAACACTATGGGAGGATCTGGAGAACATTATGCTAAGTGAAATGAGTCAGTCAGAGAAAGACAAATACCATATGATTTTACCCATATGTGGAATCTAATGAATAAACTGAACTAATAAGCAAAACAGAGACAAACTCATAGATGGAGAGCAGATGATAATTATTTGGTGAGGGGAAGGTTAGTTGGTAGAGAGATTGAGCAAAAATAGAAAAAGGACTCATGGACATGGACAACAGTGTGGTGATTACTGGGGGGAGGGAAGGTATAAGGGGACTAAATGGGAATGTAAAAAATAAAATAAAGATTATACACTAAAAAAAAGAAAAAGAAAAACTTATCAAAATTGGTGAATTTTTATATTGCCATTTTAATATTGAAGATGGAAAAAATACACAACATTTTTGGTACTTTATTATTTCAAGAGAGGTAAAAATGCAACTGAAACATAAAAAAAGATTTGTGCAGAGTATGGAGAAGGTGCTGTGACTGATCAAATGTGTCAAAAGTGATTTGCGAAGTCTCATGCTGGAGATTTCTCACTGGATGATGCTGCAAGGTTGGATAGACCAGTTGAAGTTGATAGCAATCCAATCAAGACATTAATTGAGAATAATCAACATTATACCACATGGGAGATAGCCAACATACTCAAAATATCCAAATCAATAAAGTTAGTGGTGAAAATGAAAAATGTGTTCTTTTATTTTATAGAAAAAACCATATGGAGTTTTTGGCTAACCCAATAAATAATAATAGCATATGAAAACTTACTATGGACCCATCCCTGAGTAAGCACTTTACATACATTATAACTTAATCTGCAGAACACTGTATAAGATAGGTACTTTCATTTACTCCTTTTATAGATTAGGGATAGTTACATACCCTGCCCATGATAACAATAATTCAGTAGTAGAATCCAGATTTAAACCTAGAAAGTATGGCTTTAGCAAGTGTGCTCTTAAAGAACATCACTAAACTTCCTCATGTAATGGAGGGCCTCACCAACAAATGAAGGAAGGGTTGAACTGTGCACACATGGATCACCCTGGCTGGGAACTTTCCTCCCCTCACAGGAAGCTGCAAAGACAACTGGAGCTATGTTACATGAGTCCTGCCTGGCTAGGCACACAGACATACTGGGGGCAGTGGCTGAAGGAAGAGGGCAGTGTGCTGTGAGTAGTGTTACCAAACTCAAACAATGGTGTGTGGCAGGGGGAATCCTACCCCTTGCCACTTACCAGGCAAATCTCCAAAGACAGAGTTTGGTGGAAAAGAAAGGGGTATTTTATTCGATGTCAAGTTTCTGCCTAAAATATCTGAGTAACAAAAGTAAGGCCAAAGAAAAAGAGTATGACATCAAAAATAGCTATTTAAATAGTTGTCATTACAATTACTACAGAGGTCGAGAACTGAAAATAACACAAGAACAAAAATCTGTTCACAGTGCTGACTATTATTACCAAGGTCTTTGGAAAATAATGGCAAGTTTCTGCCTCAAAGCCTTTCCCTCTAAGACACCCAAAGAAAAATCACCTTGTCACCCTCTGCCAGCTCAGTTTAAGGTGGTGCCAGGAACCTTTTCTCCCACCCAAAAGTATAATAAACAGGCGGTTTAGCTGGTCTCCAGTCACTGTCCAGCTTCAGGCATCTTTTGGAGTCTGTGCCCCCAGGCCTCTGCTCACAGACCTGCATTGGCCTCCCTTGGCAGGCTTGCTGGCCACTGTTGACATGCCCCCCTACTGAGGGAGGGGAAAGAACCAACTGACTTATCCCTTCCCAGCATGCTCCATTTCAAAAGTCCTTTCCTACAGTCCCATTCGTACAGAAAGCCAGTGGAGTGTCCAGCTTTCCAACCAATGAGGGTCAGTATTGGCCATATTTGCCTTTGCCCCTCTTCTAGCTACCATGTTTAGCAAGGGGGTAAAGTCCCCATTCATATATGTGCAGCTCAAACCCCACCCCCATTTCTGGGTGGGGGGTGTCCCCCCATTACAGTAGGACACCTGGAAGCACAGACTTCAAAGATGCCTGAAGCTAGTTTCAGCTCCCACACAAGGATTGCCCAGTTTACAGAAGCCTTTCAAATTTGCTCATGAAAGCCAAGGGATTGGACTGGGGTTACTAACCCAGACTTTGGGAAACATCCCCAGACCCATAGCGTATCTCTCAAAGTTGGATCACATGACAACAAGATGGCCACCATGCCTTTGGGCAGTAACAGCTACCTGTGACATCTTACAGAAAGCTGAGAAGTTCACTTTGGGACAGAGTACTACAGTAGTGGTACCACACTAGGTCCTAACTCTACTGGAACAGAAAGGAGGGTACTGGCTGGCAGCAGGGCACATGGGAAAATACCAGGCCATTCTGTTGGACAACCTAAATGTTATCTTGCAGACTGCCATAACTTTGAATCCAGCCACTCTGCTCCCATATGTGTTGGGAGACTCAGCCCTCCAGCATGACTGCTTGGAAATTATTGACCAAGTTTACTCTAGCAGGTCAGATCTACTGGACCTACCATTGGCAGCACCAGACTGGGAGCTGTACACAGACAGGAGCAGCTTCATGGACAATGGCCAATGACGACCTCAATGAGCTGGGACTGCAGTTTTATTATCAGAGACAAGGTAATAAAAACCTAAGCCCCTGCACCGGGAACCTCAGCACAGAAGGCTGAACTGATAGCCCTCAGAAGAACTGTAGTGCTGTCCCAGGGAAAGAAGGTTAACATCTACCTGGACTCCAAATATGCCTTTGTGGTAGTCACTGACCATGGAGTAATATGGAAATAGAGAGGACCCTTAACCTCAGGAACAAGGACGTTAAACAGGCTGAGGAGATTTTACAATTGCTAGAGGAAGTGAACCTACCAGACCAGGTTGCCATAATGCATTGCCCATGGCACTGAAAGGACAGTTTCCAAACAAGCTAGGGAAACCAGTCAGCTGATAAAGCAGTGAGATAAGCAGCCAGAGGGCTGCCATGCCTAGGGGTTTTGATCTCCTGCTTGGACTGTCAAAATTTAAACCTCATTACACAGAATGAGATGAGAAATGGGCCCATGAATCAGGATTCACTAACACTGACCCCAATTCCATATGGAAGGTCAGTACCCAGGGAATGATCTTACTTCCCCAGGCTCTAGTGCATCACATCCTCAAACACCTAATGATGGGACACATTATTCAAGTAATGCTTTGATGGACCTCATTAGACCACTTTTGAAGGGCCCTCATTTGCAAAGGACTATTCAGAGGATCATCCAAGCCTATCAGGTATGTGGCAAAAACAATCCTAAGACAGAACATGTCCCAGCGAAAAAGGGGGTACTATATAAAGGGTTATGCCCATTTGAGGACTGGTAAGTGGATTTTACACAAATGCCTAAAACCAAAGGGAATTTCAAATTTTTATTAGTTTTTTGTGGACACTTTTTCTGGATGGGTAGAGGTGAACCCCACTACAAGTGAGAAGGCAACTAAGGTAGCAAAACTACTTGAAGAAGTAATTCCTAGGTTTGTACTTTTTCTCACTATTCAGAGTGACAATGGACCATTGTTCACTTTGGAGATCTTCCAGAAGGTTGGACAGGCACTGCGAATGCGGTGCAACCTACATGCATCTTGGAGGCCTCCCTCTGTGGGAAAAATTGAGAAAATGAGTAACACAGTAAAGAAGACCCTGGCAAAAGAAACATACCAGGAAATACATTTGAAATGGGACCAGGTACTTCCATTGCTTTGGTCTGGATTAGGGTAGCACCCACAAGTGGGCTTAAATTAAACCTTTTTGAAATAGTTTATGGGAAATTCTTCCAAATTTCTGTTTTAGGAACACCCCCTTTAGATTTGGAGCACGAGCCAAAAATTAAACAATATATACAACATTTAAGGCAAACACTAATAGTTTTGTACAAGTTAGCTCATTGCAGATCTGCCTAACCATCTGATGAGCCCTTCCACCTGTCCCAGCTGAGGGGACTGAGCCTTATTAAAGACCTGGAAGACTCAAGAACCTAATCAGCAGCTAGGCGAGCAATGGACTGGTCCCTCTGATGTGCTACTGACAACACATTCTTCTCCAGAGCTCGCGGGAATTAAGCCTTGGATCCACCACACAGATAAAATTGGTACCACCTGAGGAGGATTCTAACCCTGCTGCTGTGGTTGATGCTGAAAAGGACAGCTAGACCTACACTGCAGAAGAAGATTTGAAATTTCTTTTTCAGAAGAAGACAGTTGGCCCCAATGCAATGTGACGATGTTCCTTTACTTCGTGTGTTTGCAAGTCTAGGGACTTTTGGCTGCTTGATACTGAGTTAAGGTATGGTCCTTCCCACAGTTAAAAAGAATAAGGATTGAAAATGAGTTGTGGTTATTTCTGAATGATAAAGTTGTGAGAGTTTTAATTTGAAATGAAAGAAACATCATTTCTTGGTTACAGTTACTCTTTGTTAGCTTTCTGATCTTGTGGGGACTAGGGGAGACTGAGCTGTTTTGTCTCTGCTATTTTGGCTTCATGCCTTTTAGACCATATCAGGGTCGTTTTGGGTAGTGGTTGGGATAAGATAATATCTCTGCCATTTGGACTTTGTGCCATTTGGACCTCATGAAGGTCATTTGTAGTACTGGTTGGCATGAGATAACATCTCTGCCATGTGGGCTTTGTGCCATTTGGGCCTAGGAAAGGTCATTTGACGCTGGTAGACATACCAGCTGGGATGAGAGGTCATGTCTTTTCCAGGAGAAGAGTGGACACACTGGGGGACAAGAGTATGTCTCTGCCACTGAGGCTTCATGCCATTTGGACCTCAGAGAGGTAGCCTGTGTGACTGGTTAGTAGGATTGGTTGGTGTGAGGCAGGAGTCAAAGCCTAGTTCCAGCCCTTCCCTCCCTTTTTCTGAAACTCTGTCCTTGCTTTCAATTTCTGTTTTGTTTCTGTTTTGAAAAGAAATTGATGTTTCTAAGGGTTAAAACATCACATTAAGTTGGAAAATAAAGTAACAAAAGATTGAGATATAGAGATAAAAGTTTTGGTAGATATTGGAAGGACAGAGATTTTCCTTTTTGTTTTGTATTTTTTTCCCTACCTGATCCCTCTAGAATTTGGATGATAATAAGGGTAATCTTAGGGAAGGGAATTGGGTTTTAAGGAATATCACAATACTCAATTGTGAATATTGGACTTTAGTGTAGCTAACTGTCCTCAAAGTTTGTTTTCACTTGGAAGTTGAACTAGTTTACATGAAGGATTTGTCAAATTGTCACTGCTTGATATCATTCCAGTAAGGGCCTTGCCACTGAACATCTTTTCAAGAGACAGTCTTATGGACTCAGAGATGATGTAGGCCCCACTTGAGAAGCCCACCTGCATTACGGCCTCCTAAGGCTCAATAGTTTGGCCAGACTAGATGGTTGAGTTGGTGAAGTATGAGGTGGCCTATATGCTTCATTTTGAAACTGGTTTTCTTTTCTTTTTCTTTTAAGATTTTATTTATTTATTTTTAGAGAGGGGAGGGGAGGGAGAAAGAGAGGGAGAGAAACATCAATGTATGGTTGTCTCTTGAGTGCCCCCTACTGGGAACCTGGCCCGCAACCCAGGTACATGCCTTGACTGGGAATTGAACTGGCATGATGCTCAATCCACTGAGCTGCTCCAGCAAGGGCAGAAACCGGTTTTCTTTTCTGCCTTAATGGTTTGGATAGAAAAGGTCCAAAATATTAAAAGAGGAGAACTATAACACTCCCTACCTTGGTTATTGTTGTTCAGATTGTGCTTTCTAACCTTCTTGACAAATTTGTCACCTCTAGAATACAACAAGATTGCCAACCAGTTCAAGCAATGCCATCTTTGGACATAGCGCATGCCACTTTGCAAGAACAACCAACTGATGTGGATCTTGCAAGATTCTTCTCTCTCATGAGAAGACTCCCCTCCACTCCAGATCTCCTTTTGTAAGGGATCTATGGACCAGGGAATAGCTAGGACTATGACCTGAGCCAGAAGAAAGTAGTTACATAAGAACGAGACCTTTGTCCATTTGCCTTGTAAGATTACAAGTGTCCAGAGTGTTAAAAGGGGGAAACTGTATCAGTAGACCTCCCTCCACCAGAATTGGGGGACAGGTTGAACTGTGCATTCATGCATTGCCCTGGTGGGGAACTTCCCTCCTCCTCACAGGAAGTCACGGAGGCAACTGGAACTGTGTTACATGGGTCTTGCCTGGCCAGGCACATAGACACACTGGAGGCAGCAGCTGGAGGAAGACAACAGTGCACCATGAGTAGCACCCCTGGATGCACAGACTCCGAAAGATGCCTGAAACCAGGCAGAAAATGACAACCAGCTAAGCCACCTACATTTATAATACTTTGGGGTGGGAGAAGAGGTTCCTGGCACACCCTTGAACTGAGTTGGCAGAAGGTGGCAGGGTAATTTTCTTTGGGTGTCTTAGAGTAAACAGGTTTTGAGGCATCAATTTGCCATTATTTTAAATTATATGATTGTTAAATAAAACAGGGGTGTCTAACCTTCTGGTGTCTCTGTGCCACACTGGAAGAAGAAGAGTTGTCTTGAGCCATACATTAAATACATTGTGACATGTAATTATAAAAAAATCTCATAAAGTTTTAAGTAAATTTATGATTTTGTGTTGGGCTTTAAGTCACAGCAATCCTGGGCTGCATGCGGCCTGTGGGCCACAGGTTGGACACCTCTGAAATAAAAGATTCCTTTCCTTTCCACTGAACTCAGTCTTTGGAGTTTTGCCTGGTAGGTGGCAAGTGGTAGGACCAACCCCCCCACCACTGGCTGGGTTCAGTAACACTTACAATGAGATAGGGAAGAAAAGAAAGTCTTGATACTTTATTGCTGCTATCCAAATGAAAATATTTAGGTAATGTTATAACCCTTATTCTAATTATAGTCTAGTTGACCATCTCCACTGTTATTTACTTCAGTTCAGTCCATCATCATCTTATACTAGTGTTTCCTTGAGTCCTCTCCCCAGAAATAACACTATATTTAACCTTAGACTTCATTAGTTAAAAATCTGAACATACCACTAACTTAACTATCCCTGTATGTTCAGTTTAATCTTTGAAGATACTTTAATTTCCCCCAATTCTAATCATCCTATCTTCCAATCTGGTGTCACTCACAAACAGCAAATGTGCTTTCAGTGATGAAAGCAAGCCTCATAGACCATCACATAGGGTGACTCAGAGACAATTCTCACTAGTAACAACTCTGGAGTAGAGGATATTATAAATGGCAATTGAAAAATTACTTGTGTAGGCGCTAATGTGCAGGCACAGATATCTGTCCAAATGCGCCTATCTGTGCTGTTAAGATGGATATGTGTCACTATGTGCAATTGATCTCAAATGTAAAAAAAAAAAAAAATGGCGTGGAAATCACAAGCTGTTGGGCAACTTGAACTGTGTGACAAGAAAGTCAAAGGCAATGTGCATTTTTTGTTAGAGATAGTCACTGAGACAGAGGGGACAGAGAAGGCCCACAGGGGGCCTTGTCACTGTAGAAGAGGCCCTTGTCAGCCCAGGCCAGGCCTCTACATTCCCAGGTGCCCCCATGTGGAAGGCCCCACAACTCCAGAGTTTCTAGGAATGAGTCATTGTGATTTGATTTTTAGCCCTACTCATGCAGCAATTCTGAGACACTTGGTAGGGTTGTCCAATAGTGCTATATGCTTTTGGTGGGCAGAAAAAGTCAGTGATGGCCACTCAGTACACATGCTGACTCAACGTCATCTACCACCCCCACTGACTAGTATGGCGAAGTTGTCATTATTCACACATGCACATTCCAGTTCACTCTTGTTGGCTTCCAGGTTACATCAATGTCACTCAGACTGTTCTCATTATATTAATAATGGCTGGACTTTTTCGGCCAGTGATGGAGTTTTGCCTGGTAGGTGGCAAGATGCCTGACCAGTGATGACCTCCTACTTTGGTGGCTTCGGCTCTGGCTTAGGCCATTCCCTGGGGCAAGTAGTTGGCAGTGTGACTTCCTTCACAGGCCACATCTCTAGCTTCAGAAAAGATGTGCTGATGAAGGGATCTGAAAAGGGGGAAAAGTCATCTGACTTTAAGAAAAAGGAGGTTGAAGCCACTCTGGAGACCTTAACATAAGAGAAGAAGAGACTTAAAACTCCTTGTAGTGATCTAGAACAGAGGTATGAAACATCATCGGTTCAAATAAAGAAGCAAACTGCTGTTCACTGACATCAACTACAACAGAGAGACCTAGAATTCAAATTTCTGAGAGGAAAACAGGTGGTGCTAAAGAATAAGTTGCTGAAGCTTCAGTTACCCACTTAGTCAGGAAATTCTGGAGCTGGCCTTGTACCATGAATACCTGCATCACCTTCACTGGGTTATGACACCAACCCTCATGCTTCAGCCTGTAACGGAGATGACAGGACTTTCCTGACCTGATTTCATCACAATAGGAAATAAACCACTGTCAAATAAAGTTCTAAGACTTGAGGCTGAAGTTAGCAATTGAAGGCATTTTGCTCAGACTTCCACAGCAAACAGCTTTGATCACAATGAGATCTACAAACTGCCAAATATCATCAAGAAACTTTGACAGAAGTGAAACAGGAAATTTATGACCATCCACTTGAAATGGCAGTATTGCAGAATGTTTGTCAACAGAAACTTGCAGAAATAAATTGTAGGATTCAAGATAAAATAAGTGAATATGAAGAAAGAATTGAAGAACTGGAAAATCTGTTACAGCAGAGTGGCTGGGGAATTTGGAGTAACCAATGGTTTTAAGATTTCTGATATGCAAAAATCTATCCAAGTTCTACAAATGCAAAAAGAGTTTACCAAGAAGATCAAAGAACTTGGGGTTACAATTAAATACATCAATAAAAAATTATCTTCTGCAAGAAATAATATATGAGGTCTGTCCCGAAAAAGTCCAGCCATTACTAATATAATGAGAACAGTTTGAGTGACATTGATGTAACCTGGCAGCCAACAAGAGTGGACTGGAATGTGCATGTGTGAATAATGATGGCTTTACCGTACTAGTCAGTGGAGGTGGTAGATGACGTGGAGTCAGCATGTGTTCTGAGTGGCCATCACATTCAAAATGACTGGGCAGCAGAGCAACAAATCTGCATCAAATTTTGCATTAAGCGTGAACATTCCTCGGCAGGAGCGACTCAGATGATTCAGAAGGCTGTAGCTATGGGCAACTGATGATTGGCAGTTTCATCACAACAATGTGCCCACTTATGTATCAGGTCTCATGCAGAGTTTTTTAGTGAAACATCAAATCACTCAGGTGACTCAGCCCCCCTACAGCCCAGATTTGGTGCCCTGTGACTCTGGCTTTTCCCAAAACTAAAATCAGACCGTCGATGAGATTCAGGAAACTACAACGGGGCAGCTGATGGCAACTGGGAGAACCATGTGAGGTTCCAAGATGCCTACTTTGAAGGGGCCTGAGATGTCATTGTCCTACATACAATGTTTCTTCTATCTTGTATCCTCTTCAATACGTCTCTTTTTCATAGAACATGGCTGGATACTTCTTGCATGGACCGTGTGTGTGTGTGTGTATGTGTGTGTGTTGAGGACATGCTCGATGATTTTGGAAAGAGGGGATGGGAAGGAGAGAGAGGGAGAGAAACGTTGATGTGAGAGAGAAATATTGGTAGCCTCTCATGCATGCCCCGACCTGGGACCGAACCTTCAACCTAGGCATGTACCCTGACTGGCATTGAACGCATGACCTTTCAGTTTACTGGACAATGCTCCAGCCAAATGAGACACACTGGCATGGGCAAGAGAGATATTTTAATAAGAGAACAAGCCCAGATAAATGAGAAAAAGAAAGAAGAAATTGAAGAATGTAAATTGAAGTCTTATATTAGGAAGCAAAGTGATACAGTGACAGAAAAGGACAGAGTTCTTCCACAAAGGACATCGTGGAAGAAGAGTTTAGGGTGCAACAAGTGCTGTCTGACACTGAAAATAATGAGACGAAGTAGCTTAGGCCAGGATAACAATCTCATTGATGACAACCTGAATAAATTCAAGTTTTAGGAAAAAATTCATTATTAAGTCAAGAAAAGGAAGAACTTCAACTGTCACTTATTAAAGATTTTATTTCTTTTTACGGGGTCGGGGGGAAGGGAGGGAAAAAGAGAGGGAGAGAAATAGATGTTAGAGGGAAACATCGATTAGTTGCACGCGAACATCTGGGGACCAAACCAGCAATCCGGGCATGTGCCCTGAGCCAGGATCAAACTGGCGACCTTTCGCTTTGCAGGACAACACCCAACCAACCAAGCCACACCCATCAGGGCTCAACTATCACTTTTAAAATTGAACAATGAGTGTGAAGGAATTAAAATTACAGCTATGAGCCCTGGCCAGTGGGGCTCAGTTGGTCAGAACATGTCTTGTGCATCAAAAGGTTGTGGTTTGATCCCCAGTCAGGGCATATACTTAGTTGTGGGTTCAATCCCTGGCCAGGGCACGATGTGTGTCTCTCTCTCAAATCAATAAACATATCCTCAGGATATTCTCACATATCCAATGAGGATTTAAAAAAAAAGTATAGCTATGATGGAAATGAATTCAGATTCAGAAGTAAATCTTTTAAGATGTGACTTGAAGACCAAAGACCAAAACTCAGATAGTAGCTGAGTTATGAAGAGTTGGCTCAACAGAAACAAAAACCTGCAAAGCACATGGTTTTCATGACAGATCAGCTATCAAAACAACAAAATGAGCTCTGGCTGGTGTGGTTCAGTTGGCTGGAACATTGTGCCATAGAACAAAAGGTCTGGAGTTTGATTCCTGCTCAGGCCACATGCTCAGGTTTTGGGTTTGATCCCTGGTTGGGATATGTATGAGAAGGCAACAAGTTGATGTTTCTCTCTCACAGCCATGTTCTCTCTTTCTCTCTTCCCTTCTCTCTAAAAGCAATGGAAAAAAGAAATGTCCTTGGATGAGGGTTAAAAAAAAAAAAAGGAGCCAGCATTATCAGTAAACTAAAACAAACTCTAGATGATGAGAAAAAAAAGAGTTCATCAACTTGAAGATAACAAAATGACCATCACTGAAGACTTAGGCCTGCAGAAAGAAAAGTTAATTCAAAGTGAATTGGCTATCAATGATTTGTATTTAACCAAGCAGAAGCTTGATGATAAAATAGAAGATTTAGTAATCAGCGAAATCGGTCATAA
Source organism: Mormoops blainvillei (assembly GCA_004026545.1). Taxonomy (NCBI): domain Eukaryota; kingdom Metazoa; phylum Chordata; class Mammalia; order Chiroptera; family Mormoopidae; genus Mormoops; species Mormoops blainvillei. Next base: position 94,381 of record PVJD01000183.1, on the reverse strand, counting down.
AAATATAATTTTGACACCCAGAAGAACTTTGAGCTTAAGAAACATATTAAACAAAAGGAGCTTTCTAGAGTCCAGAATTTGAAGGAGTTAGCACAAATTCAGCTCAGCATAGGACAACTTTGCAGTGCTAACGATGATCTTTTAGGTAAATTTGACCTATTTTACCACAGCCCTCCACCAGAGCAATTACTTCGGAATCCATAGACTCTCTTAATGTAATTAAATCTGATGAACTCAGTGAATCTTCTGAATTGCTCCAAGAAGAGGTACAAGAGCTTAGAAAATCAACACAGGAAAAAGGAGAAACAGAGTAAAAATGGATATACGTGCATTAAAGAAAAAATTACATAATGGTCTGTCACTGCCTAACAAGAGACAAAAGAGAGCACCAGTACTCTCTGGCTGGGATGCTATGTTAAAGAAGCTGGACTATCATTAATGCTGTTCAGCTAGACCAATTACCCAACGAAAAAAACAACATGAGTTTCCTGCCATCATGAACCAAAATTGGTTCTAACTGATGTTACTTTTAAATATTGGTATATTCATACAATGTAATATTGCTTTGAAAGAAAAAATAAACATACTATTGCAACTATATGAATGTATGTCAAACTCCCTGTGCTAAGTGAAAGAAGACACAAGGATACATGCAGTATTATTTCATTTATGTTAGTTTCAAAAACAGGCAAAACTAATCTGATAGAAATCAGAAGATGATGGTGTGGAATGCAGGGAGAATGAATGAAAAGGGGCATAAGGAAACTTCCTAGAGTGACAGAAATGTTCTATATCTTGTTTTTAGGTGTTAGTTATACAAATATATACAACTGTCAAAGCTCACAAACTGAACACTATGATTTGTGTGTTTTTTTATGTAAATTACTTCTCCACAAAATAAAATTTAATTAAAAAAAGGAAAAGTAGAAACAATTAGAACACGAGAAAAATAATCAGAGATTTTCTGAGTCAAATGCTGCCACCTCTGAACTAGAAAAATATGTGAACAAACTTATCCAAAAATTAAGCAGCTAAAGGAGAAACAAAGTGATTTATAAAACTTTACCTGAGGAAAAAGAGCTCTTAAAGCAAAAAGTGATGAATTACTTTTCTAAGTGAAAATTTCACTAATGAAGTGAGCGAAAATAAACTTTTGAGGCAGATAGTACCAGCCTGAAGGAGAGATTATTGAATTTTGACACGGACACGTATAAATTAAAACAGGAAAATGAAAAAATAGTAGAAACATCTAGGGTAAAGGAAACAGAAAATCAAGCACTATAAAAGACAAATATATGACTTGCTTTGATGAAGAAAGAGAAAGAATTTGAATATGTTGCAATGATGAAGAAGGCTCTTGTTTTAAAGTGACTATTGAAAGAAAAAGAACAGGGCAAGATGTGAGAATTAAATCAGCTTTTAAATGCAGTTACATCAATGCATGAAAAGACAGTTATGTTTCAACAGGAGAGAAATGAAGTCATGTTGGCATTAAAACAGAAACAAATGGAAAACTCTGCCTTAGAGAAGGAGGTTCAGCATGCACGTCACAAAGACTTATGCTTAAACCAGCTGGAGAGATGGCTTAACCATGTTTTAGAATCAGAAGATTCTCCTTTGTGCCAGAACTTGGGCTGCAGAAGATAGAGCAGCTAAACTAAGAAGGAAAGTCACAGTACTGAAGGAAGAGTTACATTCACCTTCTAGCAATAGAAAAGGCAAGCCATCAAGCGAGTTTCCAGGTACATTCATTGCAGGAACAATTGAACATTGTCACTAAGGAGAGATGAAAGTGCACTACAGCTTTCTGTCTCTCGGGAAGAAGAAAACCAGACTAGCAACTTGAAGCTTATGCTAGTTGAATAGACGGAGAAGGCAGACAACCTACAAGGAAAACTGGTGGCGTTACAGGGACATCTGCAGAAAGCAAATGCTGGTTTGGATCTGAAGGAAGAACAAACTGAAGAATTTAAAAAACAAAATGAGTCCAACAGGAAGTACTGGATGAAGTACAAGAGAAATTGATAAACTTTCTGAGTAGCACAGAAGGAAAAGTCAACAGAATCCAAATGAGAAACCTCTTTATGGCATATTTTCAAACACCAAAACATGAATGTCATGAAGCATTACAATTAATAGAAAGTGCTTTGGGTATCATGAGTGAAGAAATGGAGTTGTTCAATGAAGATCAAGGTGGTGTTACAGGTGGATGACTGGGTGGTTTGCATCAAATAGTGTTTCTAACGCACATCTGACACCAAAATGCAGCAGCTCATGCTTAAGTATTTTTTTTTTAATTTTTAAAAATATTTTTATTGACCCTGGCTGGTGTGGCTCAAGGGACTGAGTGCTGGCCTGTGAACCAAAAGGTCACTGGTTCAGTTCCCGGTCAGGGCACATGCCTGGGTTGCAGGCCTCACCCCGAGTTGGGGGCATGAAAGAGACAGTCATATATCTCTCACACATTGATGCTTCTCTCCCTCTCTTTCTCTCTCCCTTCCCCTCTCTCTAAATAAATAAATAAAATCTTAAAAAATATATATTTTTATTGATTTGAGAGAGAGAGAGAGAGAGAGAGAGAGAGAGAGAGAGAGAGAGAAAGAGAAACACCAATTGGTTGCCTCTCATACCCACCCCAACTGGGGATCAAATCCACAACCTAGGTATGTGCCCTGACCAGGAATTGAATCCCTAACGTTTTTGTGCAGAAGACGACACTCCAACTGAGCCACACTGGTCAGGGCAACAGTTCTTTTTCAGAACTTTATGTCAAATATCTAGAGGCAGAATCTCATTCAGCTTTTCCATCATCTAAACACTCTGCTTGTGATATGATGCCTCTAGATTCACCAGGAAAGAAAAAACAAGCTGAAAATGTGCCATCAAGTCTTAAAACTACCCTAGGGTCCACACCCAGAGAAAACAGATGTGATTTCCTTTTCCACTGCTGTGTCTCTTATTAACCCACTCAGACCTGGAGCTGCTGGGTCTAGGCATCTTCTTTTAAATGCTATTACTAATGTTTTGCCCACATATACACCTTTGCTATTGTCACCTGACAAAGAGTGCTCAAGTTTCACTGAAAGACCTTCAAAAGCAAAATAGATGATTCTCAAGCCAGAGATAAAAGCACTGTAAAATAGCGGCCTTTTGGAAAAAGTCATATAACTGCACTTTTATTTAATAAAAATATTATTAATGCTTAAAAATAAGTTTTACAGTTCGTTTTCTTCCCCATTCAACATAAACACTAATGGACAATCACTTTCTAGAAGGAAAAAATGAGGTGACTAAAATTGATTGAGTGTTGACACCATACCAACTGTTTTCCTTACGTTCTCAGTTCATTTTCATACCTGTTTCATTAGATTGATATTATTTGTCCCTGTTTTATAGATGAAGAAACTGGTATTCAGAGATGTTGACAAACTCTGCCCAAGGTCAAAAATTAAGAAGTTCAGACAGAACTCTGACTCCAAAGTTGGGCTTCTTCCCATCACATTGGGTTGCTTAGACTGTTTCTTAAGTGTCTCTCTACACGGTGGGTGCAGTACCAATCAAGAAAAGAGGGGATTGGCTTCAGGTTTCAAGGATGAAAAGAAAGAAAAACAGAGGCTTTCCATGAGCTCTCCAGTCATCTCCTTTGGGCATGGAAAAGTTCTGAAAAGAAACTTTTCTGGGACACTCTTCTGGCTGGCATTGCAGCAGTCTACCTCACCATGCCAGATCTGCTGGATCTGGACTTGGAGAAGTGAGGATTCACGGGACATCCTTTGGGAGTGTCCACTGTGGTCTGCTTTATGCAGTTTATAATTTGCTGTAAACAGCTCATTGTTCCTAATTAAACCTGTATAATCATGCCTGAACTTTTAGGAAATGAGGACTTCTTTTTATGGTTCTCTCCTCAGAGGTAAAACTAGAGCCCTGTTCAGCTCCATGAACCTCCTTAACCTGTTGGGCCTTGATTGCAGAAATGTGTGGATCCTGGCAAAATGCCCAACAAATGCCTGGGTGAGAGGATTGCTGGCGCTCATGAATCATCTCTTCCAGAGGGATGGTCTGTGATTCTGTTTAACTGGGCTCTAGGGCACCCAAATGCAGGTTCTTTTAATGTTTTTCATGCTAGGATAGAAGGGAATACAGATTTCTCATTGCTCAAAATGACTATTTTCTCCCTTAGAGACAGGGGCTGGGTAAAACCACCTTAGTTTGAAATTGGTGATAAAATAAATGAATGGGCTTAAGGATCTTAAATGTAATTTTTATTAATTAAAAAAGGAACATGTGCTTATTGAATCAAATCTGAAAAACACATATAAACAGAAGAAAAAAGTAATCATAGCTCCACTACCTGGAGGCAATCACTATTAGAATATTGGCCAATTTTCTACCACTTAAAATTTTTATTTTATGTGCTAAGAACACTTACAATACTGTAACTTTATACTTGTTGAACAACGACCCCCCATTTCTGATACTCTGCATGTTCAGAGAATCTCCTCTAGTAACAAACTATAGAAATAATCCCTGAAAGTACTAGTCTTTCCATAATTTGCTTAGAATGGCGAGAACAGAAACATTGGTTCAGAAGATGGGCTCAAATACTGTTTATGGGGCCTGAGTTGAGCAGGTCACAATCTATACCAACACTGTCCAACAGAAATTTCTGTAAATATGGTAATGTTCTGTATCTTCCCTTTTCCAATATAGTAGCAACTAACTTCATGTGGCTACCCAGCACTTACTGGGCTTAGATTAAGAAACTGAATTTTAACTTTACTTACTTTTAACTAATTTAAATTTTATACAACTACACATAGCAAGTGGCTAGTGTGTTGGACAATGAAGGTCTATACAGGGGATTTATAAAAGAGTTCCTTGCTGATCTGAAGATGTATGGTGTGCAGGGATTGAAAGTTGGCATTGAAAATGCCACATCTATCATTTGAAATTATGACAGAACTCTGAGTATTTCTCAGCAATGAGAAAGGCCACTTCAAAAAAAAGTCTAGAGATGAGCTCACAATTAGTCTCTGAAAAGGAAGTCAGTCATTAGCTACCTTCTGATATCCTAGCAATTAACCAGTGTTAGGAGAAGAGCAGGTATCTCCAGAGAGGTCCAGCTAACTAGGAGATAAGAGACTATAAAAATGAAAAGCCTCTTGGTCTTTCATCACAGGGTAATCCAATGCATGTGAATTAATGGCAAAAGGCTCAATAATAGCCCTTGTGAGGAAATAGGAGCAGTGTAGCAGGATATCCTTTTTCCGCACTAAAGCACCCAATTCTTTCAATTTTATATACAGCGGAAGCAATTAATTGTACCAGAAAGAAACCTGCAGCTGGCTTTTCCTGATGGCCCCATAAGCAACAAGCACTATTGTTCGGCTTCCGGGATAGATGTAAAGTCATTCTACTGCACTGTTGAGATTTTTCTGATTGTTTAGTTTCACTCTTCCAAAGATAAAAATGTGTAACATCTAAAATTCAGTTCTTCCTGTCATCACACATTTTCAGGATAAGTAGCTGTCAGAAAGTTAATTTTTATTTGTAACATAATCTAGTCATATGACTTGATGCTAGTATCTCTTTTAAACTTTATATGACTGAATCATAGGTTACTCACTTTTGTTTGCTTTACATGTTTATACACAGTTAAACTGTACTGTCTCTGCTTTTGTGGTTAACATTCATAATGTGGCTATTCAAGGGTTATGAATTACTAACAAGTAAGATTATGTCAAAAACCTCCAAGTTCAACATTTCAAACTATTGGCCTGCATGGCATTGTTTTGCCTTTTAGGTGCATTAAAACAGACTGTATTTCATCAATTCTTAGATACTCATTTTTTGACATTCTATCATCCCTTAAGTTAGGATGTCTTAGAACTGATGATGGGCCCTAGTTTCATTGGTAGTGTTTTTCTTTCCTAGTTGCAAATAAAATAACGATGCTTCTTATAATCAAGCATATTTTAGTTTGGATGAAATATTCTTTCATATAGTCAAAAGTTGATGAGTATAATGTATTATTACGAGGATAACAGAATAACTTTTGTTATTAAGAATGTTCACATATGGGATTCTAATTGACTTAATTCTGATAAATATGCACCTAGCTACTTTCATTTCCCCCAAATGTCCTGAAAAGTATATGTTATATGAAACATACATTACATATAAATAATACATAATGTTAAACAATAAGAAAGCTGCTTCTTTCAGCAAGTCATGGACTAGGTTCCCTGCCTGTACTTGGAGTGGCACTTTTGTGGTGTCTAGCAGGTCCAGGAGCAGGTTTTGCACAGTACAGCTCCAGGGAGCACCTTTACTTTACACAGAGCTGGATGTGAATGGTTACCCTTGGAGTCTGCCAAGGTAGTCATCCTGGTGCTCAGTGTTGTGACTACAGCAACTGTGGTAACAACCAGGACAGGGAAGGGTAGAAATGGGGGAGGAACAAGGGTGTGCTTTTTGACTTTGACTGAGAGAGCAGCCTAGCAGAGGCATGGAGTGTGTGACCATCCCCCACGTCCGGGTGGACTTTGAAAACAAATGGGTTAGCAAAGGCAAGGATTTCTATAATTATAATAGTAGGCCCCAGCCTGGGGCTACTATTTTGATAGATTGTGGTTTTTGACATCCCCTAAACTGTCTTTTCTCAGGCTGGGAAACACCTATTCACATGTAAGTGAATAAAAATAATGAAATCTTATTTGGGATAAAGACATAGGAACAGATAAACAATGCAAAAAAAAAAAAAGTCCAATGGTATAGACTATGGAGAGAAAGGCCCAAGTTTAGGATGGAACAGTCAAAGACTACTTCCTGCAGGAGGTGGTGCTTGGGCATTGCAGGCAGGAGAATGGCATGAAAAGAAGAATGAATGTGCTCCATTCTGTAGGAAGTAGAGAGACCAGACTAACAGAATGTTGCCATACATCAATGGTTCCCAGATTTTGATGAGTGGTGTCTCATTAAGACAAATCTGGGAAAACTGAGCAAGATAAGTTGCAAGAGGAAATGACCAAATAGGAGGATAGTATGATGCAGGCACACAGTGGGGAAGACAGGTTATAAAGTGGCTTAGTAAACTAAATATAAAATAATCTACATTTTAAAGAAACACTGATAAGTATTGGTTGACTGGTTAAACATGATTATGATTCCCCATGAAGGAATTGAGGAAGTGGTTTTAAAGAGCAAATGGAACTCCAGAACTTTAGCATTATTTGTTGAGAAAAAATTGTTAGAATTTAGTCAATGATGGTTCTGTGTTAACATGTACAGCATCTGTTAGACTCTCATTCCATCAAGATAAGTGCTTTATCATTAATCCTCAAGAATACTAAAAAACCAAAACTAAAGTAAGCAGAAAACAACCCTGCTTTGGTTGATATAAACAAATTAGTGAGGGCAAGCTATTAATAGAGAACAAAATGAAGCATCAACTATCTTAAGGACACTAAATCCTGACTCAGAAACAAACATCAAATGAAGGAGTTACATATGCCTTATTTTTACTAGATTTTAAGCGTAGAGGACAGGAATCCCCTATATTACCTATTCATTCATTCAATGAGTATTTACTGACTACCTACTGGTGTGCCAGACAGCATATTAGATCCTAGTGATACAATGGAGTGAGAATAAGACAGTTCCTGTCCTCTGGAACTTCGTGTCCCACGTAGCTGGATAGGTACTTCCAATATATGTCGTAGATAAACTAGTACACCTGGTCACACTAGTGGCACCACACCATACCTAGAAAGACATCTCATAACCACACAGACCATGCGCAGTAAGTACAGTATGGCAGTTAACGACTCAGCATTCCTTATCCAGGATTGTGTTTTCCCAGTGATCTTGGCTTGAATCTTGGTCACAATGCCTTGTCTTCCTTTGACTAGTCATTCACAAGGTGATCATACTCAGCACCAGCTGCTGGGGTTTCTGGACTACTAGTCCCAAAGGAATTCATGAATTTAATTATTGTTTTGAAGTGAAGTAGAATCACATATGCACTGGCTACACATATGTATAAATATAATGTATATGAATAAATAAAAACATACACATACACATGTAAATACGCACTTATTACACTTTCATTTTATGTTTTTTATTTGGCTAAAAAAATAAGTAATGTATAATAAGTCATAAACCCTCTGCTCCCAGGACAGAGAAAGGCCGGGTAATGAGGGTGGTGAACTGCATAAGATGAAGATTTACCATGGGTTGAGTGGGGGCTGGGGTGGGGATGCCTCAGCTCCAGGTGGTGGGTGGGAGGTATTCCAGCCCTCTAGGCAGTGCCTGAGAGCCAGAGAGCAGTGAGCAAATAAACAAGTGGTAGTCCTGGAAAGCAATAGGCATCAGGTAAGAGGGGAAAGGAGGCCCTATAGATGAATGGGATATGGATGTGGAGAAATTAGGAACAAGGAGCTGAAGGCAAGTAAGGGCTGCCATTAGGGGAATGGGGTATCTATTAGTATAGAGCAAAGTCTGTATTGCAAGGTTGGGATAGACTCTTGAGAGCAGTCAAGACAACAGGCAGAGAAAACCAAGTTCTATGCAGGTTCATAGGCTAGGGCTTCACGCACAAGTAAAAGGCTGTAAGTCACTTCTTAGAGAGGATTAGAACTCTCCAAGCAAGACGAAAAAGCAGGAGTTGTCTGAGTCCTGGGGCTGGGACTGGAGCTCTGAGAATTCTTCCTGCCACAGGATGAGGAAAGGATTGGTTACATAATAAAGGATTTACTGAGAGTAAGGAGAAGAGGGTTATAGAGACCATGGACTAGGTGGGGTCAAGTGGTGGCTACTCTGCAGCAAGAGCCTCAGTAAACTATTTTTTAATCAAAGTAAACAAGTGCTTTGAAGCAAAGCACTAATGAAAATGGAAATGGGAAAAGAAGCAAATTATTTAGAAGTAAAAATAAAAGGGAAAGTAAAATATACCATTATAAAGAACAAATTTAGATTTTTAAACTTTACATCAAGCACCAAATCATATTTGTATATAATCATCTTTTCCTTAAACGCAATTTGTTTTGGCTTGGTCCTTCTAAACCATGACTGGGTACCATTAACCAATAAAATGACATAATAGTGTCCATGCTGAAAAAATGTACCTCTTTTCTCTAATCTTCACAATGCTTTTGTCCATTTAATATTAGGCATGAAATCAACCTCAAATATCATCCTGTCAAGGGAATCCCTTCACTGGGCTCTAACTTATCTCCATACCCACCTTTGCCTTACAAAGTCTTTACAACAGGAAAATGACTTTGGATGAATGAACTTGGTTTAATCCACTGAATTACTGACTTCCCTGAAGCAGAAGTCCTCATTTCACTGAAGAATGTGTAATCCATAGCTTCCTTGATCTACCCTCACCCTTTAAAAAAAATTTTTATTTATTTATTTTTAGAGAGAGGGGAAGAGAGAAAGAGAGGGAGAGAAACATCGATGTGTGGTTGCCTCTCACACGCCCCCTACTGGGGACCTGGCCCACAACCCAGGCATGTGCCCTGACTGGAAATTGAACTGGTGACCCACTGGTTCACAGGCTGGCACTCAACCCACTGAGCCACATCAGCCAGAGCAACCCTTACCCTTTTTAACATAGTTCATGCCACTGGCTAAAACTGGGTTTTGATGACAAGGTTCAGAAATGCTGGGGGGAAATTTTTTCCTTATCTCTCTCATTAATTAACAAATATTGAGCACTTGTTATGTGCCAGGAACTAGACTTTGAGGAAACAGTTGAGAACAAGATTGGCAAGAGGGAATTTACATTCTAGTGGAGCAGAGAAACTCAGATAAGAACATAAACAAATAAAGTGAACAAGGAAATTTCATTGGGTAAAAAGTGGTATTAAGAAAACAAAATTGGCTGTGTTGGGGTGCTAACTTAAGACAGGTGATCAGGGAAGGTGTCCTTGAGGATCTCAGAACTATATGAGAAGAGTAATTTTCTATTCCAAACTAATGCTATAGGATTTGGGCATGCAACTACCGCTCTTGGGTCCTATACCTCAAACTAACTGAGAAGAGAAAAAAGGTGCATTTTAGCCCATTTTATTAATCTACTTACAAATAAAAATCAACCAACCCATCACATTAGAGAGCATTAAATTTGGACCTTGAGATGTTTGTTGCCTTTCAGTTTGGGGGGCAGACCATCTGTGTCCAGATGTCTCCTTGGTCTTCGTGGCTGCTCTCTTCATTTAGTGCACAGGCAACCCAGAGAAACAGGCTGGCATGTACACACATGCGAGGAACCAGAGAGAACACCAAGTCCTGCTCAACTGTCAGTAGGTAGGATGCCCACTGTTGATAATGCTAAGGATTTAAGTTTGGCCATTAGGGAGACCTTTAAGGAGACCATAAGGGTGTCAGGGTGTCAATTAAAATTCCCAAAGACTTGAAAAAGAGATCTTTTTGTAGGGAGGAAAGTTATCACTTAGAATCTGATGCCTCAATTTTGTCCTCATTTTCACAGTGCCATATAACAACCCAGGCAATACCTATTTGTACATTTCAGAAAGGTCCAACCTGAGATTCTTGTCTGTTTTATAGACTGATTTGTATGTTTTAAAATCAAATTAGGCTTTAAAGGTACATTAACACCCTTGTCATGGTTTTATCTGTCATGACACATTGCTCATCATAGATCAGTGAGTTCTTTGGTCAATCAGGCTGAATTTCCTTGAGCAAAAGGTCCAGCCTTATCCCTGAAATCAAAGCAGTGTGCTATGTAGAAAACTTGAAGAAGTGACAAATTTTAGCTGATGTAAGGAAACTCATCGTATCATACAATCTTCCCACATGGCAAGATACTGTAACCCATGTCTCTCAAACCTGAGATAGTTAGGGTTCGGGAAAAAAAAATAGAGAGTAAGTAGAATTGAAAATGAGTTTGGAATTATGGAGGGTATCTGAAATATTAAAGGCAAAGGTGGGTAAAAGGAGAAGAGAGACAATATAAGATGGACCAAAAAATCTTTAAACAAGAATGTAAGGGAATTCAGACATTTAAACAAGAATATAAGGGACTATTCTGGAATTTAAACATCTTTTTAGGAAGAACATGTATAAAAGCAAATATTAGTGCTTGGCACATTCTTTTCCTTCCCTCTTTCTTTTTACCCACAGTTTAAAAAGTAGTTTTACAATATAAAGGGACCTTTAAGAAAAAGTATCTTTTCTAAAGAGGCTTAACATGATACATTCGTTAAAATATTTATGAGATTATGGTCACATTTGGTGTTAAAAAGGGGTCTATACTCTTTCTTCACTTACAGGGCTTTGAATACTTTTAACAGCATTTTCCACAAATGAGGGGAAATGGAAGAAAAGAAATAGTGACAATTATTTACATTTTCCAAATGGGGAGAGTGAGACTCTGGAGGGTACACAAGGTTACTAGAGTGAGCCAAAGGTGGAGAAGACAGCAATATTTATAGTGCACTGACTTCAGTTGTGTTGGGTTAACGCCACTCATCTTATGCCTTTGGAATTCACGGCTCTCAGATCATAGGGCCCCCGCAGCCTGGGCCTCGGAATTCCCGGCCTTACGCCTAACTGCTCCTGTGCCCTGCAGTTCAGATGAAGCGGGTCTTACCTGTGCCTCTGCACCACGGTAGACAGACCAGAAAGAGAAGCCAGGGAGCGGTGAAAATAATGAATAGTGTGCCTACATTTCTCTTTTCTTGGCCTCCACGCCGCGGTGTGTGGATTCTGAGCAGTCAGGCTTATTGCACTAGCGGACCGACTGGTGCTCGAGTGGAGTATTAGTTTCTCGGAGGTGTCCACGCGAAGGACCCTCCAGAAAAGAATGTTCGAGGGGGTCTGGTCCGCGCGCAGCACGAGGCGTCTGCTCGACGCGGCTACCGGAGACCGGCCGTCCCGCCACGGCGGCGGTGAGGTTGCTTGGTGAGGACAGGCGAGCGTAGAGGGGACACCCCCCCTTCCCCCAACGGCAGCCCGGCGCCCCCTTGCCGGCGGCAGGGCCTCCTTCCCGGCAACGGGGCGCCAGGCCCCAAGGACCCTTCGGGCGCTTCCGCCGCACGCTCGGCTCCTTTCGCGTCCGGGGCGGGTCGGGGCGGGTCTGGTGTTCTCCCAGTGCGCGCGCGCAACACCGAGTCTCGCGGAGGCCCGCCCCTCCCCCCAGGCCCCGTGCCCCGGCGGCCCCCACTAACACCCCCTCCCGGTTGCAAGTGGCGGCGGCGGCGGCGGCTGCAGAGATTGGAATCCGCCTGTTGGAGCTCGGCGAAGGACCAGGGAGGAGGGAAAAAGGAGGAGGAGGGCTTGGGCTCCGGCGCGTCTGTCCGGGCGTGACGAGGATCTCGCGGCCGCTCGAGGGGTAACCGGGCCAGAGCCGCTGCACGCCAAGGACACGGGCCGAGCCGGGCCCCGGTCGCGTCCCGGCGGTTCGCCGCGCCCACCCCGCTTCGTGCCGAGGGCTGAAGAATGAGTTCCCCGGAGTCTGGGTGAGTTGGCTCTTCTGGAGGGTGCGTGTGCGCACCGGGAGAGGCCGCCCGCGGTTGGGAGGCCGGTGCGGACTCCCAGCGAAGTTTCAGAGGGAGCCGGGCGCGTGTGGGAGGCCCAAGCGGGGGGTGCCCCGGCCTGGTGTCCCGGCCGTATCAGGCCGTGGGCGACTGGGCCCCGACGTCCCGCACCCTCACCCCGGGCCCGAGCCCATCGCCGACGTTGGGCCCTGGCGGCTGCCCGGCCCCTCTTTTGTTCCCCGGGTTTCAGTCCGAGTTTGGGGAGGCGGTGTGGGGTGAAAGCCGCTTCAAAGGACGCTTGTTGAATCCTTAAATGGGAAAGCGCTCACCTTCGCCCAGAAGCTGCGACTTTGATATTCGCAATTTGTCTCTGTACGCTTCTGGCGGGGGGTTGGGGGGTGGGCGAGGAAAGAAAAGAAAAAAAATGTCTGTCTCGTGTGATGGTAGCGCCAGAAGGAGTTGCAAGCCCTCCCTCAAAACTTCTTGTCCACGGGAAGGTGCCAGGTTTCTCGGAGGTTCACCTGTTGTTCTGCACTGCCTCCGCTGCCATGTCTGTTGTGATTCTGCACTTTAGTTTCAGAAAACTTTCTGCTGGATCGAATGTAACGCTTTTTTTCTTTTTCCAGACTCGTAGTGGGAAGGCTTGGCAAGGAAAAAAAGATAGCTTGCGTCAGGAAAGAAAAATAGTGTGCTAGGGTCCTGCATTTTGTGACTTGCCTCTTCGGTGTTTTAATTTGGTCAGAGTGTTGGAGGTTTTCACTTTTAAACGGTTAGCAAACTGTTCTGAGTACATAGTACGAACTCGGCACGTTCACCTTTGTTATGTCATTTAATTCTTAAGATAGCCCAGGTTATTGTATTTCGCGTTTTTTACACAAGGAAACCGAGACGAAAAGAGATTAAATAACTTGTTTAAGTAAGCTGCGATTTGAATCCAGGATTTTCTTTACTACTATTCAGGAACCGTTCGAGTGAGGCATAAGGATGAGTTAAAAACAAAAAACCTTTCTGTAAACACTTATATTTAGGAGCACTTTTCAGTTATACTTGAAATAATCGCTATTTTGTTCCGTGAGTTGAAAACTCTTTTTGTATTTACTCGTAAGAGGAGTTCAATTCTGAATTAAAGTAACAATAGAATGTAACTTAATGCTTATCACTGTTTTTGGTTGCTGAAATAAAAAGTTTGTGGACAGATTTAAATATTTAAATTTAAAGCTAAAATACAGGCAGTTCAGAGCTAGAAATAGGTTGAGTTTCCAAAAGGCTGATTGAAATTTAGAATGCCCTTTTAATAGAACCAGTATTGTATTCCTGTTTGTTTTGTTTTTTCCCTTGCACATTCTCTGTGGAGCTCATTTCAAACTTTTTCTACTTTCTTCACTTTTCCAAACCCTTTACTGAAAAGCTTGAGGCATCCAGTGGGAACTCCTTTCTGAACTGACTGGATTCCTTCTTTCATATTCCCTTCCATCTCAGTGGAAGAATATTTTAATAAGTTCTTTCTATTAAAACCTTGCTTCATTTTTCTCTCCTTTTCTACTTCATGGCATATAAGTCGTCCTCTCTTTTGTCCTAGGGTTCTTAAAAAGGACAAATGTGCTTAAGATTCCTATAATTTACAATTAAGAAGTACAAATTGGCAGTTACAAGCTAGTAACGGGGATGTAGAAAACAGCATAGGAAATATAGTCAGTAACATATGTAATAACTATGGTGTCATGTGGATACTAGAATTATCCGGGGATCACTTCATAAGTTATTTAAATGTCTGACCATTATGCTATACATCTGAAACTGTAATGTAATATTGAATGTCAATTATAATTGAAAAATAAAAAAAAGTTAAAAAAGAAAAATTCCTTCAATTTA
>PVJD01000183.1:0-75000 GCA_004026545.1 Mormoops blainvillei | reverse complement strand
ATCCAGGGACACTTTGGTTGTCTCCATGTCTTGGCCACTGTGAATAATGCTGCAGTGAACATAGAATGCATATATCTTTGCGAATACATGTTTTGGAGTTTTTCGGGTAGATACCCAAGAGAGGAATTGCCGGGTCATGTGGTAACTCTGTTTTTAATTTTTGACGAGCCTCCATACTGTTTTCCATAGTGGCTGTACTAGTTTACATTCCCGCCAGCCGTAAATGTGGGTTCCTTTTTTCCTACAACCTCTGCTGTAGTTGTTATTACCTTTTTTGTTGATAATAGCCATTCTAATAGGTGTGAAGTGGCATCTTACTGTACAGTAGTTTTGATTTGCATTTCCCTAATAGCTAGTGAAGTTGAACATTTTTTCTTATGTGTTGGTTGTTTGTATGTCTTCTTGGGAGAGGTGTCTGTTCAGATTCTCTCCCCATTTTTTAATTGGATTGTTTGGTGTTGAGTTGTATGAGTTCTGCATATATTTCGGATATTAAATCTTTTTCGGAGCTGTTGTTTGCAAATACCTTCCATTTGGTTGGTTTCCTTTTGGTTTTGTTGTTGGTTTCTTTTGCTGTGCAGAAGCTTTTTAGTTTGATCTAGTCCCATTCATTTATTTTTGTCTTTACTTCCCTTGCTTTTTGGGCCCAAGTTCATAAAATGTTTTCTATGACCAAGGTCTATAAGTTTAGTACTTACGTTTTCTGCTGTGTAATTTATTCTTTCAGGTCTTATATTTAGGTCTTTGATCCATTTTGAATTAATTTTTGTACATGAGGATAAACTGTAATCTAGTTTCATTCTTTTGCATTTGGTTTTCCAGTTTTCCCAGTATCATTTATTATTGTAGAGGCTTTTCTCCATTGTCTTTTTGCCTCCTTTGTCAAAAATTATTTGTCCATATACATGTGGTTTTATTTCTGGGTTCTCACTTCTGTTCCATTTGTCTGTCTGTTTTTCTGCCAGTACCATGCTGTTTTGATTATCATAGTGCTGTGGTATAATTTGAAGTTTGGCACTGTGCTACTACTTCTGACTTCATTCTTTTTTCCCAGGATTGGTTTGGTTATTCAGGGTCTTTTGTTGTTCTATACAAATCTGATGATTTTTTTGGTTCTTTTTCTTTTTTTAAAAAAATGACATTGGGATTTTGATGAGGATTGCGTTAAATCTGTATATTGCTTTGGGTAATATGACCATTTTAACTATGTAGATTCTTCCAGTCCATGAACACAGAATATCTTTCCATTTCATTGTGTCTTTTTCAATTTCTTTTGACAGTGCTTTGTAGTTTACAGTATATAGGTCCTTCACATCCTTTAAGTTTATTCCGTAAACTTAAAGGTACTTCATGCTTTTGGTTGCAATTGCAAAAGGAATTTTTTTTTCATTTCTTTTCTGAAGTTTCATTGTTAATATATAGGAAAGCAGTAGATTTTTGTACATTGATTTTGTGTCCTGCAACTTTACTGTACTTATTTATTGTTTCTAATAGTTTTTTTAATGGAGTCTTTAGGGTTTTCTGTATACAGATTCATGTCATCTGAAAAGAGTGACACTTTTATTCCCAATTTGGATGCCTTTTTATTTCTTTCTGTTGCCTGATTGCTCTGTCTAGGACTTCCAGACCTATGTTGAATAAGAGTGTTGAGAGTGGGCATCCTTTTCATTATTTCTTTTGTTCATTTTTTGAACTCAGATTCTCTTGAGAGCTAGTGATTTTCAAAAAATGGCACAAATTATGTAAATGGGGAATTGTGGGAGAGTTGTGATAGCCAATTTTATGAGTTATTTTAAAGACAGTATCCAGTATTTAGCTCTGGCTGGTGTGGCTCAGTAGATTGGGCGCTGGCCTGTGAACCAGAGTCTCGGGTTTGATTCCCGGTCAGGGCACATGCCTGGGTTGCAGGGCCAGGTCTGTGGTGAGGGATGCACGAGAGGCAACCATGCATTGATATTGCTCTCCTTCTCTTTCTTTTTCCCTTTCCTTCTCTCTAAAAATAAGTAAAATCTTAAAAAAAAAAACCTTAAAAAAAAGACAACATCCAGTATTTTGTACATTGTGATTAACAATCATCAAAAATAAATGTAAATGTTTGGGTATTTTTTTTCTCACCTGAGACATGCTTTTTTTTTTTTTTTTAAAGATTTAATTTATTTTTAGAGGGGAAGGGAGGGAGAAAGAAAGGGAGAGAAGCATCAATTGGTTGTCATTTTTTTTTTGATTGGTTGCCTTTTGTATGTACCTGGACCACACCTCAAGTGGGGACCATACCGCAACCCAGGCATGTGCCCTGACCAGGAATCAAACCTGCTACCTTTTGGTTTGAGGGAGAACACCCAGCCATCTGAACCATTCTGGACAGGGCTGTTTGGATATTCTATTAAATCACAGTTACAGTGTGTATCAATTTTTGTAGCCAATATTTTAAAGGCAATCAGTTCTTTAAAAATAGAACAGAATGATCTGTTTGGAGATCCCTAGTAGTGTTTTTGGAAGGGAACACTAATTAGAGTAGGGGCTAAGGGAGATCAGATGATTAGTAAGTGGACTCCAACTCACAGTGGGCCTAGTGGTCCCTAAGCCAAGTTCATGTGGAGAAATCATGAAGACATTGGATAAAAGAAATTATTCTTTAGTATCTTTAATTAAGAACCAGTGAATCTGAGCTACTCTGATATGGTAGACATTGTTATTCTTTTATCATTTTGTTTATATCACTAATAACATCAGAAACATTGGAGCTTGGCTGTTGCTGTATATAATTGCTATTAACTTAAGAAGTAGGATAGGGTCCTGGATAGGTGGCTCAGTTGGCTGGAGTGTTGTCCAGTATTCCAGGGGGTTGCGGGTTGTATTCCTCATCAGTACACATTCCTAGGTTGTGGGTGTGTACAGGAGGCAACCCAGTGATTTCTCTCCCACATCGATTTATGTCTGTATCTATCTCTCAAGATCACTGAACATATTCTTGGGTAAGGATTAATTAAAAAAAAGAAAGTAGGATAGAGGTATGTCAAATGTAGGAATAAAATCAGATCTACAGTTTACAGAGATTAGTTATATAATGGAGATCAGTTTGAAAAAAAGAAGACTGAAGACACTGAAACTTTGTAGGAAGGCTGTTCCATCCTGGACCAGACTAGTATGGTGGCAGATAATTAGGGCCTAGAATGGACAGGACTTGGTAATTAGTTATGGGTGAGAGAAAGAATGATATTGGTAAGAATGACTCCCAGGTTTCTGACTCAGAAACCTGGTAGCGTAGATGTGTGTTAATTGAGATGAAAAATGTGAAGGGAGAGCTGGTTAGCAGAGTACGATAGTTTAGGTTTTATCGCACAGAGTTCAGGGTGCGTCTACTGTAACCACATAGAGATTTCCACTTGGTAATTGCATATAAGGGGGGACCCCAAAAAACCTGGAATTTATTTATAAAAATTGCCTGTTTATTCTTACATGTTTAAACTTCAACCACCTTCAAAGTACTCTCCATTTGATGCAATACACTTATCGGGATATTTTTTCCACTGCTCCAAACAGCTTTTGAACTAATTGATTTTGATACCTTTTAGTGCTTCTACTGTTTTTTGTTTCATCTCTTCCATATTGGCAAAATGTTTCCCTTTGAGGACTTTTTTCATGGGAGGGGGGGCAAAAAAAAGTTGCTTGGGGCCAGAACAGATGAATAGGGAAGGTGTGGTATGGGGATCTTGCCGTTTTCAGTCAAAAAGTGCTGAACACTCAGCGTGGTATGGGCAGGTGCATTCATAAATTACCCATCATGAAATGGGCAAACTGTTGAAAGAGCCCTCAAAATTCACTGAAGCAGATCACAGCCTCCCCAGCTGGTACACTGATATGGCTGATTTCCTAGAACATTCACCTAGCGGGGGAAACCTGTACTGCAAGGGGTCTGCCTTCTAGAAGATAATTCTGTTTATTTTTGGGGTGTTCCCCCCCCCCCTTTTATATGGGTCTGGAGTTTGACAGAAGTTGGGCTGGAGGTAGATGTTTAGGAGTGATTACAATATAGCTTGTATATTCCAGCAGTGGGAATTGGGTGGCTTTCTTAAGTGACTTTTACTTGCAATTGACAAATTCAACTCAAATTAGCTTAAAAGGGGAAAAATGTTCCCCTTCCTGTTTTTGAAATGCCTAGAAACAGATATGGATGGATCTAAGTGTTCAGATCCTTGGGGACTGATAGCTTTCTTGGAACCATATGAGCAGGTAAACCATATACAAGTATTTTGGTTCTTAAACTTTTTTTTTTTTTTTTGGTTAATCTTCACCTGAGGATATGTTTTTTATTGATGGGGGGGGGGGAGAAGGGAGGGAGGAAGAGAGAGAGAGACAGAAAGACATTGATGTGAGAGAGAAACATCGATTTGTTGCTTCCTGTACACATCCCAACCAGGGATCCAAACTGCAGTCTTAAGTATGTGCCCTTCCTGGGGATTGAACCCACAGCCTTTGGTGTATGAGACGATGCTCCAAGCAACTGAGCCTCCTGGCCAGGGTGGTTCTTAACCTTTTTTAAGGTCATTTGTTGAGTATCTTCAGAAAAATATTTTGTGTATCACTTCATGGTCATATTGTAGACCTAATATGCAGAGAGCGTAGAATAGCCCTGAGAAACACCAATTTAAGACCTATAGAAGAGAAGAAAAACATTAAATAATTTTGCTAATAATTATCTAATTGTAATTGTAGTAAGATCTACAAAAGGGAAGTACAGGGAGCTTACAAGAGTATGTTATAGAACCTGGTCTGTTCAGGGTCAAGTGCTTTTGGAAGGCTTTCCTGAGAAAGTGGCCTACAGACCAGAAAGGGGAGAGAGAATGTTTCTGGAATTATTCAGGAGTTTTTAAAGCAAGCTTTTTTTCTTTTTTTTTTTAAAGTTATAGAAGCAATACATCTGTTGTGGATAATTTGATAAAGATGAAAAATTATGAAGAAACAGCAGAACACTTAAGTTTTGGCTTCTGATTTTTTATAGCCTAACATAACTGTTATCTGTGAAATCTTGGTTATTACTTTAAATCCATCTGGATTTCCATTTCCTTATCTTAAAAAGTGAAAGGGACTTGGTGAACTTTAAGATCATTTTCTGCTAAAGGGAGAAAGAGGAGAGGAGAGGAGAGGGAGAGGAGAAGGGGAGGGAGAAGAGATCCGCAGAGTAGTTAGTTGCTGAAACTGCAGGTTTCTTACAGTATAATGCTTTTGGTCCTGATGACATCATAGGATTTCTGACTTTTTGGCTGAAAGTCACCCTTCCTGCCTTTTCAGTTACTGTAAATAATGAAGGACAATGGCTTATGACCAGTGTTTTCTTATCTCTCTTTTTTTTAGTACTAATTTATTTTCTTTAGTGTTTAGGTAAATTACTTGA
This sequence comes from Mormoops blainvillei, assembly GCA_004026545.1. Classification (NCBI taxonomy): domain Eukaryota; kingdom Metazoa; phylum Chordata; class Mammalia; order Chiroptera; family Mormoopidae; genus Mormoops; species Mormoops blainvillei. The sequence goes on along the minus strand of PVJD01000183.1, from coordinate 69,605 downwards.
AGTATTATAGCTCTCAATTTTGAAGTTAAGAAATCTAAAGGAGACTGTTTTATATATATTGAAATTTGTAAGTAGTTTTCTTATTAGCATTCAATTTTTTTTGGTACCTGTAATGTAATTCAGGAGTATAAAATTTTGAGTGTCTTAAATTTGTATTTAATTAAAAATAGTTTAGATTTCTGGCTAAAAGGAACTACAGATAGGATTTGTCAAAGTAAAGGCTGTTAAACCTTTTCTGAAGTTCTTAGAACTTCATGAAAATGGTCATGAAATAAAAATATTTTAACAGCAACTATTTAGAAGTATCTTAAATATATCCATTTCAGTAATCTTTCATGCAATAAAAATGTTGGGGGGAAATCTGCATGTTGGACTTATATGTGTATTTTAGTAAAGAAAAACAAGTTAATCTTCCTGAAATAGTGCTTTAATCATCAACCCTACTTGTTAAATATTTTTCTCTTGTTTCTTACTTCTTTCAGTATAAAATTTGAATTACCGGAGACTGGCCTGCTGGGCCTGGTCTGCATTTCTGCCTCATTCACTTGCTATTACTCTTTCAATAGCCTGTGTCACAAAAATACCCAGTTCTGGGTTTGAGTTCAGAATCCTTAGACCTGTTACTGTCTCCTATAGTAGCCAATATCTCATGTGGCTGTTGAGCATTTGAAATGTGGCTAGTCTGAATTACCCATCAGATTTTGAAGTTAAAAAATATATATATATATATAAAATATATTGATTACATATTGAAGTGATACGGTTTTGAGTATATTGGGTTAAATAAATAAATTATTAAAATTAATTTCACCTGATTTTTGCCTTAATGTGGCTGCTAAAAATTTTAAAATCATGCATTATATCGGATAGTGGTTCCTTTGGACTTTCCTTATTAAACTGCTTAAAAATCTAGTGTAAATCCTGTCTCTTCTAAGAAGTCTTCCACAGTGGTCCAAGTGTGAAAGGTACTGTATTTTGTTGTGTAAAACGTAAACTTTTTTGCTCAAATTTTTGAGTGAAAAATAAGGATGCGCATTATACATGGGCATAATGATCACATTCCACGGGAATAATAATGGGTATAATGATCCTGTATATAATGTGTACAAAAACGTGGGTGCGCATTATGCATTGGAGCACATTATACGTGGCAAAATATGGTAGCTCTTTCGCATCTTTAATTTGGGTGGTATTTTGGTGTGTCTTGTACCATCTGTTAGTATACTAGATTTCTTTACTACAGGCCTTGTCAGGTTTTAACCTAATGAAACTCCAAATAGTTTCCCTAACTGTATATTACCATAGAACCTTAATCTGTTTCTTTTGTTTATGGAAGTCATACATAGTTGTGGTTGAAACTTCAAATAATACAGACATGGAGTAGAAAGTGAAAGTTCTTCTGTAACCCTGCCTCAACCCCTGCGTATTATAACAATTAAAAGTATGGAGATAAGTATAATCTTTCTTTTCTATTGTCTTCCTTTCTTCTTTCTCTTAACCTTTTCTCCTTTCCAGAAATGGGACCATACATTTCATCCTTTTCTTTAACTTTATTTTCACTGAATGTATGGTCAAACTTTTTATGTCAGTAAATAAAGACTTTCCTCATTCTTCTTAATAGCCAAGTAGTATTCCATTTTATGAATATACTTTAATTTTATTTAACAATCCCCTATTGATAAATATTTAAATTGCTTCTATTTTTTTGAATTACAGATAGTACTGTGGTACAGGTACATATTCTGTGAGACTACTTTTATTTTATACGATGAATTCTTAATTTTTAAAAAGGTTTTATTTTATTTATTTTTTAGAGAGAGGGTAAGGGAGGGAGAAAAGTGGGAGAGAAACATTGATGTGTGACAGATATATTGATTGGTTGCCTCTCACATGTCCTCAGCTGGGGATCTGGCCCGCAACCCAGGCATATGCCCTGACTGGGAATCGAACTGGTAACCTTTTCGTTCGCAGGCCGACCCTCAATCCACTGAACCACACCAGCCGGGCAGGATGAATTCCTAGATGTGCATTTACTGTAAGAGAAGCCATGCAGATTTGATGTAGTGCCAGACTGCTCTGAAAAATCTTTGCAACTATACACATTCCAAGCAACAGTGTTTAACTGTGTTCTTCTCCAACTCACCAACACATAATAACATCAGTCTGTTTTAATCTTTGCCGGCCTGCCAGCTGAAAAAATAGTATTATAGTTTTAATCTGTGTTTCTTTGATTCTGAGTAAGATAGAGCAGGGTTTTATATGTTTGTTGGCTTTTTGCATTTCTCTGTCCTTTGTTCATTTTTGTATTTATTCTTTGGCATGCTGCATTTAAAAAAAATTTTGTTTAATCCTTACCCAAGGACTTTTTTTTTTTTTCATTTCTTTAGGGAGGGAGGGAGCGGGGGGAGGGCAGAGAGAGAGAGACAGACAGACAGGTATCAATGTGAGAGAGAAACATACATTGATTGGTTGCCTTCTCATATGTGCCCCGACTAAGGATTGAACTCGCAACCTTTTGGTCTTCAACTGAGCCACACTGGCCAGGGTGGCATGTTGTATTTTTTAAATTTGTCATTTGCTTTGTATTTTGTTCATGGTATATAAAAATTTCCTTACTGTTGTAAGAATATTAAAATAACAAAAAATTTAAAGGTTTAAATTATCTTATACTCTAAATTTATTTTATAAGCTCTTTGGTGGCTGAATTTTGTCTTAACATATTTTGTCAACTAATTCAGTGCTTTGTAAAGAGTTAAGTGTTCAGGTATCTGTATGTATTGATGGTGAATGGGTATAGTCTTCCCACCACTGTGGCATAAAATTATTTTCAGCCGAAGGTAGTTAAGAATAGGTTTTTATTCCCCCTGAACTCCCTTAACTGCCTAAAAGCAGAGCCTCTCAGAATTAGTTGTCATAAATTTGCTCCCCAGAGTTTTGAGACCAGGGAAATTCAACTCTCATCAGTAGAGAGAAGAAGAGAGGAAAAGTGGGTACCACATCTAAACTGGCGTTGTCATCGAAGGATCATATTTTCCATCTATTCACTTAGGGATCCATTTATCTTTCCTAAAAGTTGTTTTCCTTTAACTGCCTTTTCTTCCCCTCCCTTTCTCCTATTAAATGGTATGTAAGTCCCAGATTCTAAAAATGTGATCCCAGAATCACATTTTTCTGTAAACTGTATTTTCTCTTGCTAATCTGCCTTTTGTCAGTTTAATTTGCAGGTCCCCAGCTTCAGAATCTAAGGGGGTAGGGGAGAAATTTTTCCTCCCCCACAACAGCCGGATTGATTGTTTCTGGCTGTTAGGACTAGGGCAAAGGATAACAAACAAGTACAGTTTCTCTGTCTAAAAAAAATAAAATTTAAGTACTGTATTTTAAATATAAAGGGCATAAGTTAAATTTCTTAAAGCTACATTTTTCAAAATGTGTTTCTCAAAATTAAAACTTTGTTAGATGAAGTAGAATATACTATTAGAGAGGCACTCCCCTCTCCCTGAATATATTCCTATGCTAACGCTATTTTGTTGAGTGGCATAATTACTCCGATTGTGTTGACTAAGACTTTATTCTTCCTAAAGTTATTCATTGTTTCTGTTCTTTCTTACCATCTTATTAATTTGCATAAAAGATAGATTGTGGCCCTGGCTGGTATGGCTCAGTAGATTGAGCACCTGCCTGTGAACCAAAGCGTTGCTGGTTCAATTCCCAGTCAGGGCACATGCCTGGGTTGCAGGCCAGGTCCCCAGTAGGAGGCACACTAGTGATAACCACACTTTGATGTTTCTCTCCCTCTCCCTCTTTTCCCTTCTCTCTAAAAATAAATAAATAAGATCTTAAAATAAAAATAGTTTGTGGTTTATAACACGTTCCACATGTCACATCACTGAGAAGAAACAGCAAAAAAGTAAGCTCTTTATACAAAGAAGGTGCTAATAGCTTTAAAGAATGAAGGAATCTTGGTATGATTACTGTGGCTTTCTCTTATCTGGATTTCAAATAGGTTAAAGGGGTCATTAAACCTCGAATTATTTTTATGTTTAATTATCCATTTATATATTTATTATATTCTGTACTTCACTAGTTATTGTTTACTACATTTGTGACCTTTCACCAAAGTAATTACTCTTTCTAAGCCTTATTTCCTCATACATTCAGTGAGGACAGTAATAGTCCTCTTTCACAGGGTTACTGTAAAGACGAAGTGAATCAGTGCAGTTGAGCACTGAACACTGTTCTTGCCACATAGGAATGCTTAATAAATGTTAATAAAGGTGAATATTTGTGTGACAGAAGTTGAGGTCACTTTTATCTTCAAAAACATATTTGAATAGCTACATATATAGGAGCCTTAAAAATTAAGCCTAATTTCTTTATCTTCTGAAAGTGTTATTTTTGTTCATATTAACATTTGAATTGGCAAAGTACTCCTGTATTCCAGTAGTACTGGAAAATTGACATGGGAGGTTTTGTTGCTTTCCTTCCTTTGTACCTCAAGAATCTGAGGCTAATGAAAGTCAATTGTTCTACCAAGGTCAAAGAAGTTTAGAGCAAAAAATAAATAGAATCAGACTTTTCCTAGTTATCTGAGAATGGGGAGTAGGACCTAAGTTAAATATAAGTAAAGTTAAGACTCCACATTATGGACTTTTGGCCAAGATGGACATATAAGTAGATATACTTTGCCTCCTCGCACAACCAAAAGAACAACAGCAAATTTAAAAACAAAAAACAACTGAAACTGCCAAGGAATCGAACTGTATGGAAGTCCGACAACCAAGGAGTTAAAGAAGAAACACTCACTCAGACTGGTGGTGCGTGGCTGGTGGAAACGGGCAGCCGGAGTGGAGAGGACACATGGCAAGGTAGTTGGAGGACTGGGTGGTCCCACATTTGCATGCAGGTAAACTGGGAGGACCAAATGGGGAGTGAGACAGACTGTGCAACCCAAGGTTCCAGCCAGGAAAAGAAAGCCTCAAAACTTCTGGCTGTAAAAACCTGTGGGAGTTGTGGCGGCAGGAGAAAATTCTGACCTCACTGGAGAGTTCCTTGGAGATACTCACAGGGCCCCAGAACATACACAAACCCACCCACCTGGGAATCAGCACAAGAAGGACCCAATTTGATAGTGGCTGGCAGGGGAAGTGACTGAAAGCCAGACGAGAGCTGAGCAAGCAGCATAGTTTCCTTTCTGACTCCTCCCCACATACAGCACCACAAAGCAGCGATGTGCATTCCCTCGCCCTCGTGAATGCCTAAGACTCTGCCCCTTACAACGCACCAGGAGCCCTGAGACAAAGAAATATGGCCCTAATGAAAGAACAGATCAGAACTCCAGAAAAAGAGCTAAGCAATAAGGAGATAGACAGCCTATCCAATGCAGAGTTCAAAACACTGGTAATCAGGGTACTTACAGAAGTGGTTGAGTATGTTGCAAAATAGAGGAAAAAGTTAAGGCTATACAAAGTGAAATAAAGAAAAATATACAGGGAACCAACTGTAAAGGAAAGGAAACTGGGACTCAAATCAATGATTTGGAGCAGAAAGAAGAAACATTCAACCAGAACAGAATGAAGAAACAGAAATTCAAAACAATGAGGAGAGGCTTAGTAACCTCTGGGACAACTTTAAATGTTCCGACATCTGAATCATACGGGTGCCTGTAGGGGAAGAGGAAGAGCAAGACATTGAAAACTTATTTGAAGAAATAATGAAAACTTCCCCAATTTGACCAAGGAAATAGGCTTCCAGGAAGTCCAAGAAACCGAGTCCCAAAAAAGTTGGACCCAAGGAAGCACATACCAAGGCACATCATAGTCACATTACCCAAGATTAAAGAGAAGGAGAGAATCTTCAAAACAGCAAGAGGAGAGAGTTACCTACAAAGGAGTTCCCATCAGACTATCAGCTGACTTCACAAGAGAAACCTTACAGGCAAGAAGGGGCTGGAAAGAAGTATTCAGAGTCATGAAAGGCAAGGACCTACATCCAAGATTCCTCTATCCAGCAAAGCTATCATTGAGAATGGAAGGGCAGATAAAGTGCTTGACTTGACCAGATAAGGTCAAGTTAAAGGAGTTCATCATCACCAAGACCTTATTAAATGAAATGTTAAAGGGACTTAACTAAGAAAAAGAAGAAGATCAAAACTATGATCATATTTAAAACTATGAACAAATATTGTGTGAGGTATTCAATAGGTATCAGTCCTCTTTACACATGAGGAAAATGAGGCTGTAAAGATTAAATAACTTGTCCAGGGTTGTACAACTAGTAAGTCTCAGAGCTGGGATTGAAACCCAGGTAGTCTGACTTTATAGTCCATATTTTTAACCACAGAATTATATTCATCCTCAAGTGGAGTACAGTTATTTTAAGGTGAGGTTGTATACTACACATATGCATGCACATGCACACACACATTTTACTTTATTTTTGTCTGCTATTATTCCATGTTCTCCACATAGAGTAGATTGAATTTGCCTGTGTTTGCTACCTGAGGTACCTGGTAAAACATTATCTCCACACAAGGTCTAGATATATATTTGGGTTAAATTTGATTTACTTCTAAGAATTAACTTCTGTGTTTAATATTTAAAGCTTGTTAGAAACTTTCATGGGTAGTTTTTTGATTGATACTCTGTGACTTGCCAAATGTTTCCTTTGCATTGTAGAAAAAAGAATATTAAAAATATCAGTGGAGTACAGTCGCATTTTAAATGTTTATTCATAACTCTTTCTATAAATATTTTTAAAATAAGTGTTAGGTTATATGTCTCATTTGTGATATATGTAAGTTTAATTGATGATGATGATCACACAGACAAACCTTACTTTATAGCTTTACCATGGCTGTTATTCTTAAAGTTGCTGAAATTGGGTAGTTATTTGCATAACATAATTATGTTATTTGTATTGGTTCTTAAAATACATTTAAAATCTACCCTGTGAGAGAACAGGAAGAAAAAATGATTAAAAATACTGCTGTGTTAATTGAAAAAGTGAATAAACCTATCTATGGGGCAGTTTCTGGAACCAAACAGATTGAGAGATGAAACTGGTTTTTACTCATCAGTGATGCTGAGACAATCTTCTGGATTATTATTAAATTGCTTATGTTGTTCCATAAAGTTTATTTAAACATAGTTTGTTATGTCATGTAGACATTAAACATAATCTTTCTTTGCAGGTTTCTCTTTAAAACAAAAGTGTTTTTTTTGCATCCTGATTATAAAAGTTAATGCTCACTGTTTAAAACACAGATAAACCCCAAGAAAAATAGTAAAAATCTCTTATATTCGTACTACTCAAAGATAACTTCTATAAAAATTTTGGTATACAAATTATAAGCTAAAAAAAATCTTACTGCTTAATGTTTCTGTCATAGTTTAAGAATTGAGGAAATTAGGTGTGTTAAACTGACATTCTATTCATGCATTCAACCTGAAATTTAAGAAACTTAGAATTAAGGAAACAAGGAGGGGAGTTATGTAAACATACATGGAAACATTGAAGTCAGAAGTGTAAATAGTGTGCTGAATGAGGGGCAAGTTTTTCACTAACACCACAAAGGGTCTGTGGTCCAATAAGTGGAGCTTGTTAGTAATCCTTGCTACAAGTGAAAAAAATAGAAGTAAAAATAAATTAATAGAAATAGAAAGTTTTCGAAATTTGGTTAATTATGTGATCATCTTTATTTCCTGTGTATTCCCCCTGCCTTTTTTATCTTTGCATCTTTTAAGCTTTAGAATAAAGTTAAGATGAAGGTGTTTCAAATTTGACATGTTTTTCTGTAATAATAGACAGGGTAAAATAAGATGTGGGGAGGTAGAACCTAAACTTAGGGAGGTCGAAAGCCATACGGAAATAGTAAATTCAAAATCTTTAGCAGAATGAAGCTAGAAAGAATGGAATATAAACACTGAAACTATACATCTGCTAGGCAGCTGCGCATTCTTTATTCATAGGTTCTGTTGCAGAAATAACAAAGAAACTTTGAAAGGAAACATAAATATATGGAGCATATATTCTTATCACTAACTATGTACATCTTTTGTTATACATATTGTATAACAAATGTATAGTGAATTATTCTTTTTAGGAGATATAAAAATTCTTTTCTAAAAATAATAGATCACTTTTGGGGGTTAAATTTAGGTTTCATGTTTTTACCTTAAGCGCTGAATCAACTATTTATTGAATTATAGATCAGGGAATTTTCAGTGATACTGACAGAATGTGATGTTACAATTTGTTGTTACTTTTCTTTTTGTTGGTATTCAACGATATGTGGCATTTTAGTCTTTGTCCTTCAAAAGTAAAGCCTTCTGAATTTGTTCAAACAAAATATTTAAATTTTCAAATAAGTAGGCATTTAAAAACAGTTGGGATTTAAAAAGGGAAAGCATGAAAGAGTTATTTTATTTAGTCCTAGAATGCTTTGTTGTTAGCATTTGTACTGCACAACTCTATAGTCAACAGAGCACTTTTATGACCATTATCACTTGTGATTTTAATTATCTTCCTAGCATTTTTTATTCAAGTTGAAAATTAAGACAGCATAGTAAATTCAGTCAGTGATTATAGAACACTCTTCAGTTTTTCCTTTTGATAAAGGTGGCTAATTCATCATTTAGAAAACATGAAAAAGTGGAACAAAAGGAAAAACATCTCCAACATCACATAATAACCATTGTTAATGTTTAGTATAATTCTTTTCAGTCTTCTTTTTCTATTTATATTTTTGCATAGTTTTCCCTGAAGATATGCAGCATTTGTGTTCTTTGAAAATTCACATCTTAAGCATTTTTGATAAAAAATTGCTCTTAGCCATTTTTCGGCACTGTTACAGTAATTTTTTTTTTTTTTTACTTGAGGTAAAACATTTTATCCTAGGCTGTTTGTTTTATATATGTTCAGAAAATATCCAGCCACACACTATGAGAAATAGATACATTTATTGAAGAAGGTACAAGAAACATTGTACATAAACAGTGACACCGCAGTCCCCTTCAAAGTAGGCACCTAGGAACCTCACACAGGTCTCCCAGTTGCCATCAGCTGCCCCATCGTATTTTCTTGAATCTCATCAAAGGTCTGAAATCTCTTCCCTTTTCAAAGGTGATTTTAGTTTTGGGAAAAACCAGAAGTCGCGGGGTGCCAAATCTGGGCTATAGGGCAGCTGAGTCACCTGGATGATTTGATGTTTTGCCAGAAAACTGCACAAGATGTGATGCATGTGTGGGTGCCTTGTCGTGAAGAAGCTGCCAGTCAGTAGTTGCCCATAGCTATGGCCTTCTGAATCATCTGAATACTTTCTGCTGAGGACTGTTCAAGTTTAACACGAAAGTTGACGCAGATTCATTGCTCTGCTTGCTCAGTCGTTTTGAATGTGATGGCCACAAAGTACACATGTTCACTCAGTGGCGCCTACCACCCCTATTGACTAGGATGGTGAAGTCGTGATTGTTCATGCATGTGCATTCCAGTCCTTTCTCCTTAGCTGCCAGGTTGCATCGATGTCACGCAAACTGTTCTCATTGTATTAACAGTGGTTGGAGTTTTTCTGCACAGACTATCTGTCTGTCTGTACATACACATACACACCCACGTATATGTTAAGAGCATGGGCTCTGCTTGCATTTAAATCCCAATTCTGCTTCTTAGCTGTGCAACTAGCATTTTGGTATCTCTATGTCTGTCCTCATCTCTAAAAATGGGAATAATAGTCCCTATCTCCCATATCTTAGAACCATATCTGACTCAAAATAAGCACTGTGTAAGTTACCTAAAGTTTTTGATCAAGGACTGTAATTACAGTATAGACAAAAAAATAGTAAGGATATAGAAAGTTGAACAATACAATGAAAAACTTAACCTAATTAATATACATATAATATATAGGAAAAGTTAATCTAATTAAAATCAATAAATGTATATAGAATAACATACCTAATAAGGATAGACATAACCCATTTGCTGGGTCATAAAACAAGCCTCAACAAATATAAAAGGATTGAAATCATTCACAATGTCCTGTGACCATAATGAAATTAAGTTAGAAGTCAGTAACAAAAGATGAAAAAAATCTTTGATATTAAGCAGTGCACTTCTAAATAACCCATGGGTCAAATAAGAAGTTACAAAGGAATTAGAAATTATTTTGGGTTCAATAATAATGAAAATATGTCATGTTAAAATTTGGGATATAGTTAATTTGATACCTAGAGGAAATGTTACAGTTTTAAAAATATGTATTAGAAAAGTAGAAAGGGCAAAAATCAACAATTTAAATGTCTATCATAAGAAATTAAATGACTGGGATTTCGTCCGTCTCAATTTTGATTTGTCGGAGTGTGCGGAAATTTTAGTTTTTTAAAAAAAGATTTTATTTATTTTTTTTAGAGAGAAGGGAAGGAGAAACAGGGGGAGAGAAACATCAATATGAGAGACAAACTTTGATTGGTTGCCTCTAGTAGCCTGGTCGGGGACTGAACTCACAGCCCAGGCACATGCCCTGACCAGGAATCGTACTAGTGATCTTTCGCTTTGCAGGACAATGCCCAACCAACTGAGAGACACTCGTCAGGACAGACAATTTAATTTTATGTTTTTACATCAAATTCCTTTTTTTTTAAAATATATAGATAGTAGGAAAGGTATGGTTGATACAAATAGATTTACTTTATCTATTTGTATATTTGAACTTCCTTTTCCCCAAAGCTTGATTCCTAGTTTACTTGATTTCTAGGAGGCTTTATTTCAGTACTCTTTATGAAAATCTCTCATTCTCTTGACCCTTCCATAGAACCATTTTCTAAGTAGAAAGAAGCAGGCTTTCTGAGGAAACAGTGACAGGAATTCTTGAGATGATTAGTTTTAGTTTCAGTAATAATACCAAAGTCTTTCAGGCTTGGAAAGTATAATTCAAGTTGATAAGTTTGTAATGACCACCTGTTATGGATGAGTCTGCCCACACTTGGTTATATAATAATGAATAAAATAACCCTGAGTTCTGCTTTTATGATGCTTATACTCTAATGAGGGAAACCAGCATTAAAAAAAACACGAATCCACTCGGTTATATGATTACGATGTTGTGTTGGTGTTAAGAAAGAAAAGTTTGGAGGACTAGGAAAATGGATCAGAGGACCTAAGCTTATTTAATTTAGGTTGAGAATGTAGTGAGATATGTAAATAACTGATTAGAATAAAGTAGGGAAATAGACCAGTGGAGAATCATGGAAAGCATACTCATATTTTAAAAAGAGGAGGGAATAAATCTTAAAATGCATTATTTTGATTGCTTAAATAATCCATAGGTCTGAAGAATTATCCTTAGTCTAGTACTGACTAGTTGGATAGTGTTATTCAGGACCTGCTTTAGGTCTCAGTTCTTGGTTCTATAGAATATAACTGCTGACGGCTAGACGAGATAATGGTAGGTTTCTAGTTCCAAAGTGCTAATGCCATTAAAACTTTTATTAGGACTTTAAAGAGTATTTTCCTCTGGTTGTGTAAACAATACATATTATTTTTAGAAAAATTTGGAGAGTATAGAAAAGAAAAGCACTCTCCCCCAAATTTCATTTGTATTAGAGATGTCAGTTTTATTTTAAATAGAGAACATATCAGAGTTTGACCTCCTCACAGTTCTGGTAGGTGTTAACAAGGCACTATTAATCAGGGTAGGCTGAAGTATGCCTCATTACTAAAGAAAATTCACAAATTTCAGTGGCTTGACAGAGTGAAAAGTTTCTTACTCCATGTCCAGTTTGGGTCAGGTAGGCAGTTCAGATTAAGCCTGTCAGAGCGTCTACCATCTTGCAGCTATACCTCTGGATCACATGGCTTTCTTGGTTTCTCTGGAAGGGAAGAGAACATTGTAAGGTCTTCTAAGCAGCAATTACGTAACTTCAGCAATCAGAACTAGTAGTTCTTCTGTTACTGGAAGAAGAGATCTGGCCATGAGCGAGCTTTAAAAAGGCTTTTCCTGGCTATAGTTCAGTAGAGTGAGATTGGACCTCTGATCTACTTGTTTTGCCTAGGAATTTGTTTTTGGGTCACTCAGTGGGAGCACCAGAGTTAGCATTGGAATGCTCAGCGCATTAGACACAGAGGCTTTGCTCCTAGTCAAGGCTGGTGGGATTCACATTGCTGGGCAATCAGAAATTGATCTTTAGAGAGAAGAATGAATGAGATGCATTACAGAAATAAGGTATTGTGTAGCTTTGAGGAGAAAAAAATAATTCTATTGCTAGTGTTTAGGGGCTTTCCATTTCTTAGTTCTAGATTTCTAATGAAGACTGGCCATAGGTCCTGCACATACATAGATTTCTTGAGAATATATATGTTTTCCCAAACATGGCCTATTCAAAAAGGTTTTGTGCCGCAAAGAAAATCAGATTTTTTAGTAAGCAAAAATTAAATAGGTTATATTTATATTTTCTGATCAGAGTAAATAGAAATTCAGCCCCCACCCTAAACACAAACCTATAGAGCAAAGAAAAACATAAACCCAAAACAAAAATACCTATCTTTTTGGGGGGGAGGTGAAGAGCCCTACCTTTTAAATAGCTTAGAAAGACAATATAACTGAAGTAACACAATTTAGAAGTTAAGTATGGTGAGAGCACTACATGTTGATATAGCCAATGTGTAACTTTATAAGAAATTCAAAGCAATTACATATTAGTAAACAGAAAGATTAAAGCTGAATGAACAAAGTATTCAAGGTGATTAAAAACAGCAAAATTAACCCAAATGAAGTAGAATGAAAAAATTAATATAAAATCATACATTAATGAATAACAAAACAACTCTTCATCAGTAAGTTCAAAAGCTGGCAGACTCTGGGCAAATCTGATTAAGAAGAAAACAAGCTAGAAGTAAACATTAAAAAGGGGCTAGGGATATTGCTATAAATACCAAGGTGAAAGCCTTAGAATATTATGTATACCACTCGTAGGAATTGGGTGAAATGGATCATTTCCTAGAAAAATATAAATTACTGAAGTTGTCAGAAGGAATAGGAAAAAAAGCTTGATAATGGAGTAGCTGATGAAGAAATAGAAATTTTGTCAAAGATGTATGTACCTTTTAAAAGGGTCAGATGTTTTTATAAGATGTTAAAATGATGGTCCCTGTGTTACAAATTTCCAGATGAAAGAAAATGCAAGAGAGAAGATGCTCTTCAAAGCTAGCATAATTCTGTTAGAGAAAAGGATAGCACTAGAAAACAGTAGGCTGTTCTCATTTATCACCTAATGGTAAAATCCAAAATAAAATAACAAGAAACCAAATCCAACAGTATATAAAAACTGTAGGGTAAAGCTAGACCAGGGAGCCAAGGATGATTTGACCTTAGGAAGTCTACTAGTGTAGGTTATACTATATTAATCAAAGAAGAAAAACAATATGATCATCTCAGTTGACAACAAAAAGGATACTAGAAAAAAATTCAGTAACTGTTTCTCATAGACTGCGTTTAGGAAAAGAATGAAACTTCTACAACCTGATAAGGGGTAAAACTACTTAAGGCATACAGTAAACCCAATTGTTAAGTATTTTTCATGAAAAAAAAATACTCATTTTTAATGCTGTTAAACATTTAACTGAAGATTCTAGCCAATGGAATAAGAGGTTGAAGAAAAAAAAGTGTAAATATTTGAAAGGGAAAGTCAAAACTTGCACTCTCTGCATATGCTCTTTGTAGAGTACATAATCTACATAGAAAAACCAAGAGAATCAATCGACAAACTTGGAAAACTAAAAAACAAGTTCAGTAAAAGATGGTTATATTCATGGTGAATGAAAATATCAGTAGGTTCCCTATACACCAACAATAGCCATTCAACTTCAGAAGTACTAATACTACATTATTTAGGAATACCTATTGATCCTGGCCTACTTGGCAGTTTCTTGTCCCAGACATGCTTGAGAGAGCTCCAGAAGAAGCTTCCAATTTCCTGCTTTCCTCAACACAAAAGTCAAATGTTTGAAGGGCCAACAGAAGGCTCATTGCTTCATGACAGCCCATATAGCTAAAACTATTGATATTTCTTCTGATGCTCATCTCACTTTGCTATAAAAATGTTTGCTTTGGGCAACATTCCTTGAAAGAACTCATCAGTGAGTTCTCTGGGGAGCCTGGAGGCCTAGCCCTTACTGTTCTGCAAAGAATATAATAAGGAAATTAGAAAGGGATTCCCTTAAAAAAAAAAAGTAATTCATGCTTGCAGTAAACAATTCAAACAATACAGAAAAGCGAACATTTTTTTCTTCTCGTTGCTCTTCTCCCTTCTCAGTTTACTTCTCATTGGTAACCACTGTTGCTCCATTATGTTCCTTCTAAAATTTTCATTTACAAAAATATATTTCTATTTTTTGTGTTTTATATTAATGGTATCATGGATTCTGTGTTGTGGCTTGTCTTTTTCACTTAACATTTTCAATGTCTTCATTCTTTTTAACCTCACATTGAGCGTTATTCCCCACTACACTGTGTAATCTCTTTGCAGACCCTTTTCTCCTGCTACTCTTCAACCCCTGAAACCTTTTTATTGTGCATCTTTTTCTGACCATTCTATTTACCTTCTTGCTCTCAAGTGTTAATATGTTTTTTGGACGGTCTGTGTCCCCCTTCTTAAGATTAATGTTTTTAAGTGTATAAAATAAAGTATATTGGATTACAAAGGAAACCAACTATATAGAGATCTGCTATTAAAGTCATTAAAATTTTTTGCATATAACATTATGTATTTCCTTTTATTAACTCATTAAGTAACCCAGTGGTGGGTTTTAACTGCCTTTTCTTAAAAATAGTAATAAACAAAAATAATACTTTGAGTTTTCTGCAACAATGTAATTTGATAAAAGTATCCAATTTCTTTTGGTTACAAAGTTACAGGTACTCTTAATACTACTGTGGATTTTGCCTACTCTCATATTTAAATAATTAAGTTGAAATTTCAGTTTGAGGTTAATGAAACCACAGATGTAATCTTTTTGCATCTAAGTTCATGGATCTCCTGAAATTTATGAGAACTGCTGCAACTCAAACTTGATTCACTCTGGAGGACTGTGATTCTTTCGCATTCCATTCAGGTGGTGGAATTTTCTCTTCCTAACCACTTTTCCTTTGAACCTGGAGATGGATTATCCTTCTTGCCCCCCTTGGCTACTTCCCCAGTATTCTCCCTCCCACCTTATTAACATCAGACAAAAACCATGATTTAGAATCTCTTTGTCAGACAGCAGCACTTACTACTACTGTTCCTTGCAGTTTTCCATGGAACCTTGGCTTAAAGCCAAGTGGTTTACTTGGAACCTCTTTTTTTATGCTCCTCTTATTCCTTGAAGATTTTCCCTTATATTGCTCACCATCTTCAGTACTGCCTTATTCTAATTCTTGATACTCTGATCATCCATTCAGGTGATTCTTCCACTGCCTTCGTTGCTCTTGGTTCCTTGACCATTTCCAGTGTCCTCCACTGTTCTTCATAGTGCAGATCTGTTACACAATAATATGCTTATTATTGTATTACATTGAATTATAGAAACTGTAACACCTTCCATAATTTCAATTTCAAGTACCCTCCTTTGATAATCACTTGTCAGTTTTCCTGCTCACATCTAGTACAAACAGTCTTTTTTCCACACTGGGACCTATAACCTATTGATCCTGTTACCTTTTCACTGGTTCCTACTACACTCCTCCTTATATTCTCACCCTTATTATTAAGTTCAAATCCTATGGTCAGTCATGAATATTTTCAACACCATTTCCTTTCCTTCATTGCTTAGTTGATAAAATTCCAATGCTGGATAAATCCAGTGTTGTTTACTCTGCACTTAAAATCTCCTCCCTCTCTCCCTCCCTTCGTTCCCCCCCCCACCTTTGCTTTCCTTTTTTTCTTTCTTGAGGGAGAAAGAGGGAGAGAAACATCAGTGTATGGTTGCCTCTCGCACGCCCCCTATTGGGGACCTGGCCCGCAACTCAGGCATGTGCCCTGATTGGGGGTAGAACTGGTGACCCTTTGGTTTGCTGGCCAGCACTGAATCCACTGAGCCACGCCAGCTATGGCCAATTTGTACTTCTTAATCCCCTCACCTCTTTACCCATTCCACCATAACCCCCTCCTATATGGCAATTACGGAAACACTCTCCATATCCATGATTTTATCTCTGTTCTTGTTTACATAGTTTGTTTTTTAGGTTCAGTTGTTGATAGATATGTATTTATTGCCGTTTTGATCTTCTTTTTCTTAAATAAGTCCCTTTAACATTTCATATAATAATGGTTTGGTGATGATACACTCCTTTAGTTGTTTCTTTTATGGGAAGCTCTTTGTCCACTCTTCGATTCTACATGTTCGCTTTGCTGGGTAGAGCAATTATGACCATACATCCTTGTTTTTCATGACTTTGTATATTTCTTGCCAGTCCTTTCTGGCCTGCAAAGTTTCTTTTGAGAAATCAGCTGAGAGTGTTAAGGCAACTCTCTAGGTAACTAACTGCATTTCTCTTGCTGCTTTTAAGATTCTTTCTTTATCTTAAACCTTTGTCATTTTAATTATGATGTGTGTTGGAGTAGGCCTCTTTGCATCCATCTAGTTTAGGACTCTCTGTACTTCCTGAACTTGCACGTCTGCTTTCTTCACCAAATTAGGAATGTTTTCTTTCATTATTTTTTTAAAGTAGACTTCCAGTGTCTTGCCCTTTCTCTTCTTCTGGCACCCCTGTGATGCAGATATTGGAATGCTTGAAGTTGTCCCAGAGGCTTCTTCCACTATCCTCATTTTTTGGATTCTTTTTTTTTTATCTTGTTCTTCTTGTGGGGTTTTTTTTTCTTCCTTATGTTCCAAATCATTTATTTGATTCTCAGCTTCATCCATTCTACTGTTGTTCCCTTGTAAATTGCTCTTTATTTCAATTAGTGTATCTTTTGTTCCTGACTGGGTCTTTTTTATACTGTTGAGGTCCTCACTAAGGTCCTTGAGCATCCTTACAACCTGTGTTTGGAACTCCACATCTGACAGATTGCTTATCTCAGTTTTGTTCTTTTTCTGGAGTTTTGATCTTTTCTTTCATTTGGGCATGTTTCTTTGTTTCCTCAGTTTGGCAGCCTCCCTGTGTTTGTTTCTATGGACTAGGTTGGGCCGCTATGATGGCATGGCCTAATGTAGTAGGTCCTGTAGGATCCCGTGGCACAGTCTCCCAGTCACCCAGACTGCGTACTCGAGGTGTACCCTTTATGTGGGCTGAGTATATCCTCTTCTTGTATTTGACTGCTATTGGAAATTCAATGGGAGGGATTAACCCAGGCCAGTCAGCTTCAAGGACTGGCTGTGACCATTGACTGCCAAACTCTGCCCTCTCTGGAGGATCAACTGTGCAGAGGCAGGGTGATGGTGCTCTGACATGCTTTGTAGCTGTCCACTGAGTGTACAGGCTCTGAGGTTTTCCTGGTGGTGCAGGCCAAGGTCAGCCCCAACCTGTGTTCTTCCCTGAGCCACCCTGCGTGAACTATAAAGCAATCTGAGATGGCTGCTACTTGTGCTGGGCTTGGAGATTCCCAGGTGAAGCCAAGCTGTGAACGTAGGCTGACTGCTGCTAGTCTGGGATGGGGCCACTTAGCAAGAGGTAAGGTGGTAGTGCTCATCGAGGGTGGCTGTTGCTTGTTTGAGAGGATTTCAGCAGTTGTGAAGCTTGCACCGAGACCAGCCATTCATATGGAAAAGTCACTGTTAACAGCTTGTAAATTGGGTGGGACAGAGCCTCAGGGATCTCCAGGGCAGGGCAAATACAGTCAGCATGGTTGATGGAGTCTCGGATATGGTTCCAGCCTCTGGCTTTGGGGGGATGGTTCACAAAAGGAACAGTGGCCTCTGCCAACTTTATGTCTGGAAGAGAGCTGTCCCCCAGCTCTCACCTTGATGCCAGACATTTCAGTTTATCCCTATATGCTACTGGTGCCTTTCAAAGCTGCTACCTTGGTACAAGGGAGTGAGTCTTTGTAGGTCCACGTGTGAGTTCTTTAAGAGGAGCTGCTTGACACTCAAGCAGTTTCATCCACTGACTCAATCCCGGCTGGTTTTTGCAGTCAGAAGTTATGGGGACCTATCTCCCTGGCACTGGAACTCTAGGCTGGAGGACCTGGTGTAGGGCTGGGAGTGCTTGCTCCCAGGATACTTGTCCACCACATGTGGATGTGGGTTCAACCTGTTCCTCACCTCCCTCTTACTAGTCTGGATGAATGTGGTTTCTTTAATCCTGTAGTTGTCAGACTTCCATTTAACTCGATTTCTGATGGTTCCAAGTAGTGGTGGTGCTATAGTTTAGTTGTAATTTTGATGTGGTTGTGCATGGAAGTGAGCTGTGTTTACCTATGCCTCTATCTTGACCCCTAAGTCACTCATTTATTTTTAGAGGGCCAGGGAGGGAGAAATGGAGGGAGAGAAACATCAGCGAGTGAGAGAAACTTTGATGGGTTACCTTTTGCGTGTATCTCACCTGTGGACTGTGTCCACAGCCCAGGCATGTGCCCTGACTGGGGATTGAACTGGAACTACCACTTTGCAGGATTATGCTAAGCCAGCTGAGTCACACTGTGTAGGGCTTCAGCTGTTTTGAAGGACACTTAGGTTACTTTCATATTTTGGCCATTTTAAGGGAAATGTCATTCTTTGTCTCCTGTTTTAAAGTCTATTTTGACTGACATAAGTATTGCCATACCAGATTTTTCTTTCATTTCCATTTACATGAAACATCTTTTAATGTTCCTACCAGTTTGTGTGTGTCTTTTGACCTGAAGTGGGCCTCTTGTAGGTAGCATATGTAAGGGTCCTGTTTTCTTATCCATTCAGCTACCCCTTGTCTTTATTTTTTTTTCTAGAAAAATTTAACAGGTTTATTTATATTGTTATAAAGTTGAACTGCTGACACTTGTTCACTGAAACATTTTAACTTGCATTAATGCTTTATGTCCCTGTATTTATATAAAAAATTCACACACAGTGAAAACGGAAAAATGCCAGTACCTGATTTCTGTCCCTTACTTTCCACTTGTGATCATACACATAGGTATCTTTTGACCCCATGGGGGAAAATATCTAATGTTCACAACTACAATAACAGGAGGAAGAGGATCTCTTTTTTTGAAGAATGAAATGTTTCTTATTATTAGTGGATTCTTAAGGATGTTCTCCATGTATGTGGTGTGTTAGCAGGATGTCTTTTGGCATAATTGTTACACATTTGGCATGGATAACGCACAGGGTGGTGTCCTCAAAAAGGCAAACCAGGTAGGCCTCACTTTCCTCTTGCAAAGGACCAATAGCTGTACTCTGGAAGCACAAATCTCTTTTGGAGTCCTGAGCAATATCTCGCACCAGAAGCGGCAAGAGAAGTTAGCAAAAGAAGTTAAGTGGACTTTTGATAATGTCTAATTTCACAAAGTGCCATGGTACCAGGCCTGTCATGATGAGGTTTCTTCACTCCTCCAGTAGAGGGTGTGCTCTATTAAGTGGCTTTGGTAGCCAGTTGCTTCCTTGGTGCTTTACCACCGGTTGATTGGTGGGCAGTCTGCTTTGTACAGGCCATGGAGGAGAGACCTCAATACTTACTCCCCTTCTCCTTTGATTGGAACTCAGTGAGGTCGAGGAGACACTGACATTAGAGAGTGATAGCAGATGTGAACAATCATCCTATGTCTAGGTTGTGGTTTAATACAGTCTTTAAGAAATATCTTTAATAGAGGATCAAGATGGTGGAGGGGAGAATGGAAGTCACATTGACCTTCTCCGAGGACCAGTCTGGAATTACAGCTAAATTGTGGAGAAATCACACAGAACAAACAATTGAACAATAGCAAGAGAGAGACCTTGTAACCTCAGACACACAGGAAAATCATCTGCACAACCTGACTTGTAAGGAATGTGGCAGAGACATGAGAGGGCTGTCTGGGCACCCTCGGGCGGCAGCGCCAGAGGGATATTTGAGTGGCCAGTTGGATCCCCCTGAGAAGAACGGGGTCTAAACCATAAGCAGGGATCCCTAGCCTACAGCACCAGAGCCCAAAAAGTACACAGATAACAGCCAGCTGCGAAAAGCGGCAGGGTTGCTCTCTGCCAGAAACGGGCAGCTGGAGACTGAAAGAGCCGATGAAAGGGCCAATGCCTAAATTTTCATTTGCAGCCACTTACCCTGGGCTCTGGCAAAGGTTGGGCAGAGTAGGCTGGAGACGCCTGAGGGGAGACTGGGGAGACTGGGGACAGTGGCTTTGGGGTGAGAACTGAAAGCGTAGCCACCAGGATCCCAGTGCTGAGTCATCCCTCGTGTGGTGGCAACCATCTTGCTCAGGCATACTGTTCCTCTCTGAGCAGCAGCAGCCTGAGAAGTAAAATAACCCTGCCTCCAGGAGGGACTTTTCCCTGACCCTGTGGTGCTTAAGCCTGACTGCTGAGTATGGAGTGGCAGCCATAAACAGTAGACCCCTGCAAAGCAGGGGCAGAGTTCTAGAGGTGTCTGAGGAGAGGCTGGGGACAGAGACTTTGGGAACATAAATAAGAGAGTAGCCTCCAGGATCTTGGTATTGAATCATCCCACATAAGGTAGCAGCCTTGGAGCTCACACAGACCACTCCCCTCCAAGCAGCAGCAGCCTGAGAGGATACATTAGCCTTGACCCCAGGAGGGATTCGCCCTGTCCCTATGGTGTTAAAGCTTGACAGCTGAGCACAGAGTGACTAGACTAACAACTGAAGGAGACAGCCATAGGCAGTAGATCCTCAATTAAAATGGAAGGTGAAATAAGGAGTTTCTCAGACAAAAGAAGGCTAAAAGAATACACCTGTATGATACCAGCATTGCAAGATATGTTAAAGGGACTGCTTTAAGAAGTTGAAGAAAGGGGAAGAAATGAGTAAGTACCTATCAATAATAACTTTAAATGTAAATGGATTGAATGCTCCAATTAAAAGACATAGACAAGCTGAATGGCTAAGAAAACATGACCCACACATATGCTGCCTACAAGAGACCTGCCTCAGAACAAAAGACCTACACGGACTGAAAGTAAATGGTTGGAAAAAAATATTCCAAGCAAACGGACAGGAAAAAATAGCTGAGGTAGCAATACTTATATTAGACAAAATAGACGTCAAAACAAAGGCCATGGAAAGAGACATAGAAGGACATTTCATAATATTCAATTGAAGAATCCATCAAGAATACATAAACATTATAAATCTTTATGCACCCAGCATAGGAGTACCCAAATATATAAGAAAAATCCCGGAGGATTTCAAAAAAGATACAGGTAGCAACACAGTTATAGTAGGGAATTTTAATACCCCACTGTCAACAATGGATAGATCATTCAAACAAAATATCAACAAAGATATTGTGGAACAGAATGACACATTAGATCTAATGGACTTAACTGGTGTATATAGAACCTTTCATCCCAAAGAAGCAAACTACACATTCTTTTCAAATGCACCTGGAACATTTTCAGAGATAGATCACATGATAGACAAAACAAGCCTCAACAAACTTAAGAAAATTCAAATCAAGCATTTTCTCAGAGCACAAGGGCTTAAAATTAGAAACCAACCTCAAGGAAAAAAGTCAAAAACATTCAAACTCATGGAGACTGAATAGCATGCTGTTAAACAATGAATGGGGTCATTAATGACACCAAGGAAGAAATCAAAAAGTTTCTGGAAACAAAGAAAATGAACACACAACAGCTCACAACCTATGGGACACAGCGAAGGCAGTCCTGAGAGGGAAGTTCATAGCAATACAGGCCTCTCTGAAAAAAATAGAAACATTTCAAAGAAACAACCCAACACATCTACAAGGACTAGAGAAACAACAACAAACAAAGCCCAGAGCCAGCAGAAGGAAGTAAATAATCAAGATCAGAGCAGAACTGAATGACATAGACTAAAAAAACAATTCAAACGATCAATTAAGCCAGGAGCAGGTTCTTTGAAAAGGTAAACAAAATCAACAAGCCTTTAAGCAGAGTCATCAAGAAAAAAAGGGAGAGGACCCAAATAAATAAAATGAGAAATGAAAGAGGAGAAATTACTACTGATACCACAGAAATACAAAGGATTGTAAGAAATTACTACAAACTGCTATATGCCAAGAAATTTGAAAACCTGAGTGAAATGGACAGATTTCTAGGAAAATACAATCTTGCTAAACTGAATGAAGAAGAAGGAGAAAGCGGGAACAGACTGATAACAGCTGGTGAAATTGAAGTAGTAATCAAAAAAAATTCCAGAGACACAAAAGCCCTGGACCAGATGGTTTCACAGGAGAATTTTACAAAATATTTCAGGAAGAGCTAACCCCTGTCCTCTGACTATTCCAAAAAATCTAAGAAGAGGGAAGACTCCTAGACTCTTTCTGTGAGGCCAGCACCATCCTAATCCAAAAACCAGTTAAAGACACAACAAAGAAAGAAAACTATAGGCCAACACTGGTGATGAACATAGGCACTAAAGTCCTCAACAAAATATGCAGACCTCATCCAGCAATACATTAAAAAGATCATGCACCATGATCAAGTGGGATTCACCCCCGGGGATGCGAGGGTGATACAATATTCACAAATCAATAAATGTAATACATCACATAAGCAAAAAGAAAGACAAAAAATCACATGATCATACCAATATATGCTGAGAAAGCATTTGATAAGGCACAGCACCTGTTTATAATAAAAACATTCGGCAAAGTGGGAATAAAGGGGTCATACCTCAACATAATAAAGGCTATATATGAGAAACCTACATCCAACATTATACTGAACAGGCAAAAACTAAAAGCTTCCCCACAAAGATCGGGAACGAGACAAGGATGTCCACTTTCACCACTTCTATTTGACATAGTATTAGAAGTCCTAGCCATACCCATCAGACAAGAAAAAGAAATAAAAGGCATCCAAATTGGAATGAAGGAAGTAAAACTGTAATTGTTTGCAGATAACTTGACAGTGTACCTAGAATACCTGATAGACTCCACCAAAAAAACTACTTGACCTAGTAAGTGAATTTGGGAAAACAGCAGAATACCAAGTTAATTTTCAGAAATTGAAGGCGTTTTTGTACACCAACAATGAAATATCAGAATCAAATCACAGGGAAAAATCTCATTTACTATTGGAACAAGAGAAAAATAAAGTACCTTAGGAATAAACTTAACCAAAGAGGTAAAAGACCTGTAACTCAGAAAACTACACAATGCTGAAGAAAAAAATTAAGGAAGACACAAATAAATGGAAGCATATTCCATGTTCATGGATTGGAAGAAATAACAACGTCAAAATGTCCATACTACCCAAAGCAATTTATAGATTCAATGCAATCTCTATTAAAATAACAGTGACATAATATACAGATACAGAACAAACACTTCAAAAATTTATATGGAATCATAAGTGCCCCTGAGTAGCTACGGCAATTTTGAGAAAGAACAAAGTAGGAGGGATTACAGTACCTGACATCAAACTATATCACGAGGTCACTGTAATCAAGAGAGTCTGGTACTGGCATAAGAACAGATGTATAGGTCAATGGAACAGAATGTAAAGCACAGAAATAAACCCATGTCTTAATGGTCAGTTAATATTTGACAAAGGGGAAGAAGCATAAAAATGGAGTAAAAATAGCATCTTCAAGAACTGGTGTTGGGAGAGCTGGACGGTTACTGCAAAAAAATGAAACTCGACTGCTAACTTACACCACACAAAAATAAAGTCAAGATGGATAAAAGACTTAAATATAAGTTGCGACACCATAAAAGTCCTAGAGGAGGGCATATGCATGAAAATCTCAGATATTCCACGCAGCAGTATTTTCACCGATATGTCCCATAGAGCAAGGGACGTAAAGGAAAGAATAAACAGTTGGGACTTCGTCAAAATAAAAAGCTTCTGCACGGCTAACGAAAACACCAGGAAAATGAAAAAGGGTATTCCCATTCTCAACTATATGGGAAATATATTTGCCAATGATACGTTTGAGAAGAGTTTGATTTCCAAAATATATAAAGAACTCACATGACTCCACTCCAGGAAGAAAAACTATCCAATTAAAAAATGGGCAAAGGACCTGAACAGACACTTCTCCAAGGAGGACAAACGCAGGGACCAGAGACTTGTGAAAGGATGCTCAGCATCACTAGCCATCAGAGTGATGCAAATTAAAACCACAATGAGATACCCTTCACAGCAGTCAGAATAGCCATCATAAACAAGTCAACAAATAAGTGCTGGGGAGAATGTGCAGAAAAGGGAACCCTAGTGCACTGTTGGTGGTAATGCAGACTGTTATAGCCACTGTGGAAAACAGTTTGGAATTTCCTCAAAAAACTAAAAATGGAACTGCATTTTGACACTAAATATTTGATTATACTCTTAAGAATCCTGAAACACCAATTCAAAAGAACCTATGCATCCCACTGTTCATAGCTGCACAATTCACAATAGGCAAGAATTGGAAGCAACCTAAGTCCCCAACAGTAAATGAGTAGATAAAAAAAATTATGGTACATTTACACAGTGGAATACTATGCAGCAGAGGGGAAGGAGCTACTACCCTTTGCGACAGCATGGATGGAACTGGAGAGCATTATGCTAAGTGAAATAAGCCAGGTGGTGAAAGACAGATACCATATGATCTCAAGTATAAGTGGAACCTAATCAACAAAATAAGCAAGCAAAATATAACCAGCAACATTGAAATAAAAAACAAACTGACAGTAACCAGATGGGAGGAGGGAACGGGATGACAGGGAGAAGGGATAGAAAAGGTCATTAAGGAACATGTATAAATGACCCATCGACAAAGCCAAATGGGGGAAGGATTGAGGGTTGGGGGTGGGGGTGGGTTGGACTGGGGAAAGTGGTGGCGAGAAAATGTTGACCATAAAAAAAAGAAGTGGACTCAGGGAGTAGTCTGGGAGTAGTGTGGGAAATTAAGAAACGAAGGAACTGGTGTGTGTAGCCCATGGGTATGGACTAAGAGGTGTGGGGATGATTGATGGGGTGTAGGGCGGATGGGCTTAAAGTGGGGAGAAATGGGACAGCTGTAACACGATACTCAATAAGATATACAGAGAAATAAAATAAAATGAGCTTCTAAAAACACTGAAAAAATACCTTTAACATTTCCTGTAATATTAGTTTGGTGGTTATGAGCTCCTTTAGGTTTTCTTGTTTTGGAAACTTTCTCCTTCAGCTTTAAATGATAGCCTTCCTGGAGAAAGTACTAAATTTTTTAAAAGATTTTATTCATTTATATTTAGAGAGAGGAGAAAGGAGGGAGAGAAATATCCACGAGTTTGAGAAACATTGATTGGTTGCCTTTCTCACATTCCCTAGCTAGGGCGACTAGTCCCAAAACCCAGACATGTGCCTTGACTGGAATCTTATAGGCAACTCTTTGCTTTGCGGGGTGACATTCATCCAATTGAGCCACGCCCGTTAGGGCTGGGTGAAGTAGTCTTGGTTGTAGGTCTTTGCTTTTCATCACTTTGAATATTTCATGACAGTCCATTTTGGCTGAAATGTTTCTGTTGAGAAGTCAGCGACAGTCTTCTGGGAGCTCCCTTGTAGGTAGGTAACTGCTTTTTTCTTGCTTTTTTAAAGATTGTCTCTTTGTATTTAACCTTTGACATTTTAATTCTGATGTGTCTTGGCGTGGGTGTTTTTGGGTTCATCTTGTTTGGAACTCTGCTTTCTGGCCTTGTATGCCTGTTTCCTTCACCAGGTTAGGGAACCTTTTCATCATTATTTTTTCAGATATGTTTTCAATTCTTTGGTCTCTGTCTTCTTCTTTTAGTGCCTCAGTGGTGCAAATGTTGGTACGTTTGACGTTGTACCAGAGGCCCCTTACGCTATTGGGGTGGGGGGAGTGTTTTTCCTCTTCTAATTGGGTGTTTTCTGCTACCTTGCCTTTCACGTCACTGTTGCTTCATCTTATCTGCTTCATTTAATCTGTTGTTGATTGCCTCTAATATATTTTTTATTTCAGTTACTGTATTCTTCATTTCTGAATGGTTCTGGTTTATTATTTCTGTCTCTTGGTATAAGTTCTCACTGCTTTCATGTATTCTTCCCAGTTCATTGAGCATCCTTATAACCAGTGTTTTGAACTCAGCATCTAGTATATTGATTGTTTCCAGTTTTGGCTGCCTACCTCTGTTTGTTTCTATATGTTAGGTCAGTCTGCTGTGTCTCCCAGTCTTTGCAGTAGGTGTCATGTGGGTCTAAGTGGTGCAGACTACCAGGTTACATGAGCCAGGTGCTTCACAGGTGACCCTTGAGTGGGTTTTGTGTGCCCTTCTGGTATAGTTAAGCTTTGATTATTGTTGGTACCTCAGTAGATGGGATTGACTCTCAGGCTGACTGGCTGTGAGGATTGGTAGTGACCGTTGTGCCAGGCTGACATCATGGAGCAGGATTCACTTCATTGTGGCTCTGATGCCTGCTAAGTCCACCCCTTGGGGGCATGATTTTTGGAGCTGATTTGCTGATGCTCTGGTGTGGTTGGAAGCTGACCAACTGGGTGGGTTGGTTCTGGGGCCTCTTGGGATGGGTTTCAGTGTAAGTGCAGGTCAGCTGCTGTCTGTGCCATTCCTGGCCACATCGTAGGAGCTACAAAGGAATCTGTGGTTGATAGCTGCCTGTGCTGGATTTGGAGGCACCTGGGAGAGGCCATGCTATCAAAGAGGGCAGCTGCCTTTAGTGCCAGGAATGGTTAGAAAGAGGTACAGGGAACATTGAGACCTGCTGCTGCTTGTTTGTGGTGTGTAGATCTTTGAGAGATTCTACAAAGTCCACAGCACTGGCCGAGGCTGTCAGCTTGTGAGGAACAAGTGCTGAATGACGTTTGGGATGGTGGTTGGATGGGTGGCTTGGAGTCTCCGAATCACCAAGGCGGGCTGAGCATTGTTAGCCAAGTTGATTGAGATGAGACATGGCTCCCAGCTCTCCCTGCCAGCTGGGATGGGAGAGGACACAAGAAGGTAACAATGGCACCTGCCCACTTTTCTGTTATAA
The DNA here is from genome assembly GCA_004026545.1 of Mormoops blainvillei. Lineage (NCBI taxonomy): Eukaryota > Metazoa > Chordata > Mammalia > Chiroptera > Mormoopidae > Mormoops > Mormoops blainvillei. The sequence continues at coordinate 42,526 of PVJD01000183.1, read as the reverse complement.
CCATAGCTGCTCCTCCATCCCTCACTCTGAAACTGCTGCCCCAGAGCTGGAGCTCAGAGTTAGTGAGAATGTCAGTGAGTAAATCCATGTATGGGCCTTTTAAGAGGATGCCTGCCCATGGTCTCATCCAGATGGAGTCCCTGTTGGTGTTCACAGCCAGATGTTATGGGGACTCTTCTTCCTGGCATTGGTGCTCTGGGTTAAAGAATTCAGTGTGGGGCTGGGACCCCTTGTTTCTCAGGGTGCATCTCCTCAGCTGATAGATATATCTGTTTGCTGATTCTTAACTGTCACATGTAGGTGTGGGACTAGTCTATTCCTCTTCTCTACCCATCCTACTAGTCTCAACAACATGGCTTCTTTATTTATATGTGTTCTGTTCAGTTAGTCTTCAAGTGCTTCTGAAGGGTCGTGGTTCTGTGAGTTAGTTGTAATTTTGATGTGACCATGGGAGGAGGTGATTACAGTGTTTACCTACTCTGCCATTGTGACAGGAAGTCCAGTATTATATTCTTTTTGACATTATTGCAAATGGGGTTTTCTTAATTTCCTTTTCGGATTGTTGTTATTGTATAGAAACACAACCAATTTTAATGTGCAGATTTTATATCTTGTGACTTTGCTGAATTTGTTATTAGTTATAACAGGTGTTTTTGTGAATTCTTTAGGATTTTCCATGTATAATATGTCATTGTGAGCAGAGATAATTTTATTCCTTCCTTTATGATTTAAATAACTTTTATTTATTTTTCTTGCCTAATTGCTCTGTCCAGGGCTTCAAGTGTATGTTGAATAGAAGTGGTGTGAGCAGTCATCCTTCTCTTGTTCCTGATCTTAGAGGATAAACTTTCAGTTTTCACCATTGAGTATGATGTTAGTTGTGGGCTTATCACATATGACCTTTATTATGTTGAAAATGTACGTTTTTGTGAAATACTAAGTTTTTATCACAAAAGTTGTTGAGCTCTGTCAAATGCTTTTTCTGTACCAGTTGAGGGGATCATATGTTTTTGTTCTTCATTGTATTAATGTGGTGTATTATGCTTACTGATTTTTCTTATGTTGAACTACCCTTGTATCCCAGTGTATAAATTACACTGGGTCATGGTGTGTAATACCTTAAATGTGCTGTTGAATTTAGTTTCGTAGTAGTTTGAGGATTTTTGCATCTGTATTTCTCAGGGACGTTTGTCTATAGTTTTCTTTTCCAATGATATTATTGTCTGGCTTTGTTATCAGTTTAATGCTGAGCTTATAAAATGAACTCCTTTTCAGTTTTTTGGAAGACTTTCAGAAGGATTTGTGTTAATTTTTCTTTAAATGTTTAGTACAATTCTCCACTGAAACCATCTGGTTCTAGGCTTTTTCTTTTTGGGAGAATTTTGATTATTGATTCAGTCTCCTCATCAGTTACAAGTTTTTCAGGGTTTTTTGAGGGGGGAGGGGGATCTTGGCAGGTTTTATGTTTCCAGGAATTTATTCTAGGTTCTTCAAACTGTGGGTATATAATTACATATATATGGACATAAATATATGGTCTCTAAAATCATTTTCATTTTTGTGACATCAGTTGTAATATGTCCTCTTTCATTTCTGATTTTAGTTATTTGAATACTCTATACTCTTAGTCTAAGGGTTTGTTAATTTTGTTGGTCTTTTCAAATAACAAATCTTAGTTTCGTTCATTTCTTTTTATTATTCTATCCTTTATTTTATTTCTCTTGTAATCTTTATTAGTTTCTTCCTTATAACTTTAAATTTAGTTTGTTTTTCTTATTTATAGAGAAAAGAGAAAGGAGGGAGAAAGAGAGAAACATTGATGTGAGATAGAAATATCAATCTTTTGCCTCCTGTATGCACCCCCACAGGGGACTGAACCTGCAGCTCAGGCGTGTGCCCTGGGAATCAAACTGACAACCTTTTACTTTGTGGACCATTGCCCCACCAACTGAGCCATACCAGTCAGGGCTAGTTTGTTTTTCTTTTTCTAGGTATTTCAAGTACAAAGACAGATTGTTGGTTTGAGGTGTCTCTGTCTCTCTCTCTGTCTCTCTGTCTCTTTCTCTCTAAATTGTAGGCATATACCACCATAAACTTCCCTCTTAGAACTGTTTTTGCTGTACCTGATAAATCTTGGCATGTTGTATTTTTGCCTTCATTGTCTCAAGATACTTCCTAACTTCCCTTGTGATATCTTTTTTGAACTGTAGGTTGTTCAGGAGTGTCTTGTTTAATTTCCACATATTTGTGAATTTTCATTTTCCTGCTATTGACTTCTAGAGTCATTCTGTTGTGGTTGGAAAAGATACTTGGAATGATTTCAGTATTCTAAGCTTTGTCAAGACTTTTCTTGTGTGGTCTGACACATGATCTGTCCTAGAGAATATTCCCTGTGTGTCTGAGAAGAATGTGTATTCTGCTGCTTTTGGGTGGAGTTTCCTGTATGTGTGTTTGTTAGGTCCAAGTGGTCCATATGTTGTTATAATCCTCTGTTTTCATAATCTTTTTGTTTGGTTGTTTTATCCATTTTTGAAAGTGGGTTATTGAAATCTCCTCCAGTTATTGTTTTACTGTGTATTTTTCCCTTCAATTCTGTCAGTGTTTGCTTCTTGTTTGGGTGCTCTGACTGTACACTTGCACTTTTGCTGGTGAAAGTGGCTGGAAAATTAAGTTTGCTGATTGGCCTTGTTTCTAGTTAATAAGTTCAGATGAGTTTCTTATTGTTGCTTAGCAGTAGTTTTTAGTTCATTTAGTTTCTCAGTCTGACCTAGGTGTTGATCATTTAAAATTCTCCTTCTCAAACCTCCGACACCACCTTTTTCGTTTACTCTCAGTACGTAAATTTGCTTTTCATCAGATGATAGCTGCCATAAGATGGTAACATCAGTTAAGTTCCTGCTTCTGCATTTCTCCGTCTGTCTTCGTCTGTGCTACATGTACTCTGATTTTTCTCTTGTTATTATGGAATTAACTGACTATGCTTTTCTGGAAAGGGTCACAACTTGAATGTGCTGTAGGTGATTCCATTTTTTCTCTCTTACATTATGCAGGATCATTCTTATCAGCACATCAACATACTCTTTTTTCTCTCATCTTAAACAACAACAAAACCTCTATTGATTCAGTTTTCCCCTCTAACTGGTATGCCGGTTCTCTCTCTCTCTCCCTCTTTTTTTTTTTTTCCAAAAGAAATGACTGTACTTTGTTTATATCTAGTTTTTCTCATCCGAATATGTTATGATTCCGCTCATTCTAATTAGGCTTTCCCTCCCAGCACCCTGCCTAAACTGGTTTTATGAAGGTTACCGATTACACTTCCTTTCTCATCCTTGAAATATTTGACCTATTAACAGTATATGACATAGATAGTCACTTATTCTGTTCTCCTGGAAACACTTTCTTCACTTGGCTTCCAGAACTACCTGTTCTTCTTAGTTTGCATGTCAGTCTTTTTTGTCATGGAGTGTTTCCAGGGCCTAGTTTTTATTCCTCTTTTTTAGTCAAACTTATTCCCTTGTTGATCTTATCTAACCATAATGCTCTGAAACCATGCGTGTGCTGATAATGCCCAGCTTTTAATCTCTACCCTGAACTCTTCCTCAGAAATGCATATTTATACTCTGTCTGGATGTCTGATAGGCAACCGATCTGTGTGTAACTTTTCCTGAAAGGAACTTAACCATTCTTTCCCTCACTAACTTAATATGTCATGCTTAGAATGGCTTCTCCTTGTCTGAGAATATTAAAACAAAAATAAAAATAAAACTGTTTTCTTCGATTTAAACACCTTACCAATCTACAAATTATTTTTGGTCTAAGGAGTGAGATGGGAGCTAAACTGGTTTTTAAAGCCAGATGGCTATCCAGTTTTTCAACAGTCTTAATTTAATAATCTGTGTTTATTTTTTTGAAATGTAATCTTTATCATTTTGTGGATGATACAAGGGTTAAAAATCACAAATAAAAACACCATCTAATGATTGCATTATAGATTTCACACTTTAAAATACATGTAATCTCAATTCAGAGCTCACCCATATGAAGTAGAATAGCTGATACTAGGTTTTTAAAAAATGGAATAATTAAACAAATTGAATGAGAAACAGTCATATTTTAAATTTAGTATATAATAGACTAGGAGCCATACATCAGTGGAGGAAGGCGTCACTAATTAATGCTTGGATACTTGGATTTTAGTTTGAAACAGAAAAAAAACTCTTATACCTTTCAAAACAATAAAATAAATTTAAAGCGGAAGGCAATAGTGGCATATGAAATATATAACTAAATGGAAGCTTTTAGTCCAAAATAAAATATACAGGTTTGTTGGGTAAGTACTTAGGTTAGGAGTAAAAGGCAGTGAACAGTTAGTTTACATGGGTAGAAATAGTGAGTAAATCATGACATGTAAAAATACTGTCTGTGTTTAATCCCAATTGAAGGCATGGGGAAGTGAAATAATCACAAGGTTATACTACACATCTATTAAAATGGCAGAGTTAAATGGTGATAAGAGGAAATAGACAATACTTCTATTTTGCCAGTATCATAAATTGGGTCAATCTCAGGGGAAAAGAATTTGATTAAACATACATTTTAGAGGAAAGGGAAGTAGTGTACATGAGGCTGAGGGTTTGATCTTAAATTTCTATTTATTGATGGCATACTGGATTCCTAGTCTACCTAGGATTTGTTTCAGGGAGCCTAGGCATAAGGTGAGTAAACTAGTGGACCAAGGCAGAATTTCTTGCTTTTTTAATGGTTACTTTTGCATTAATAAAATAAAAATTAAAAAATTCCATTCCATTAAGGCATACATTGAACCAAATATATTTCATATAAAATGGGGAATGGAAATGAATTTTTCTATTTGGCCAAGTGGTATAGGGTGAAATACCCATAAGGCTGCCTCTTATCACTAGCTTCATCCTAAGCCTTATCATTTTATTATTCACAGAATTAAAATACAAAAAACTGTTCACAAATGATACTTCACCTTCACCACCAGAGTTTAGTAGGCAGTAGTCTCATGTAGTATTTAAACATCAGTCTTGGGCCTAGAGTGGAGACACAAACTCCGGGAGGTACACGTGGATAGTTTTAAATGAATTAATTTTCAGATCCTAAACTTCCATATCTGCTTTTTATTAAAATTGAACTTCTTTCGAACCAGTCTTTCTAGCAGCTGCTTCTTTCCACATTCCTTTCTGTCATTGTCTTTTTTTATTTTACAAAAGAATGGCATAACTCTTCCTTTGTCTACTGTTACCGTGATGCATTTCCCCTGTGGTGGAAATACCTGTGGAGACTAGGATATCAAGACAGCTCCAAGACACCAAGACAGTGGTGCTGGGACATTTTGGATATCCAATTGCAAAAGAATGAAGTTAGACCCCCACTTCATACCATATGTACAAGTTAACTCAAAACTAGTCAAAGATCTGAATATAAAAGCTAAAACTGTGAAACTCTTAGAAGAGAATAAGCGAGATTTGGGGGTCTTCGTTATGACATCAGAAGCACAAGTAATCAAAGGAAAAATATAAATTTGACTTCATCAGAATTAAAAACCTATGTCCATCAAAAGGCACTCAAGAGAATGAAAAGATAAACCAAAAAATGAGTGAAAATATTTGCAAATTATATGCCTGATAAGTGACTTGTGTCCAGAATACATAAAGCACACTAACTATATAAAGAAATATATATAGTTGTATAAAAGAATAAGTAACTAACAGAAAAAAGACCCCTAGATTTAAAAGTGTACGAAAGACCTGAGTAGGTGTTTCTCCAAAGATGACGTACAGGTGGTCAGTAACATAGATTAAAAGATAGGTACATGGTCAATATCATTAGTGATCAGAAAAGTACAAATTAAAACTACATGAGATACCACTTTACACTCACTAGGGTGGCTGTAATAAAAAATACAGATAACAAGTGTTGGTAAGGATGTGGAGAAATGAGAACCTCATACACTGCTTGTGGGAGTGTAAAATGATATAGCTGCTTTGGAAAATGGATTAGCAGTACCTCAAAAAGTTAGACAGAGTTACTGTGTGATCCAGCAGTTCCACTCTTAGATATAGATCAAGGGAATTAAAAACATGTTAATAGAAAACTTGTACGTGAAAGGTCACAGCAGCGTTATTTATAACAGCCAAGAAGTGGAAACACCCAAATGTCCATCAACTGGTAAATAGATGAAATGTGGTCTATGTATACAGTGGAATATTCACTGATGGAAAGAAAAGAAATGCAGACTCATGCTGCAACATGGATTAACTTTGAAAACACTATGTTAAGTTGAAGAAGCCAGTCACAGAAGACCATGTATTATATGATTTCATTTATGAAATACCCAGAATAGACCAACTCATAGAGAAAGTATTTTAGTTAGGTGGAGGGGGGAGTTGGGTGTGTTTGCTAATGCTTGTTACTAGGTTCTTTTTAAAAGGGTGATGAAAATGTTCTGGAATTGGATTTGGTGATGGTTGTACAAGTTTGTGAATATGCTGATAACCACTGATTTTTACACTTAAAAGGAGTTTTATGGTATGTGAATCATTTCTCCAAAAACTAACAATACCTCAGGGATCCCGACAGTGGCAATTCCAAGTTTTGGTGTGTTCAGAAAGTAGTTAAATTTTGGGTAACACACCCATTAATGGTTTCCACTTTTGTTTTTGCTTCTAACAAAATTGAAGGATTTTTCAATTCCAGTATTCACAAATAATCAATTTGTTAACTGCTAAGTCATTAATAAATTCTGGATGGTAAATCATTATGGGAGTTGTGAACAAATAGAAGGAATTTTTAAAATTACGCAACTGTACTGACAATCACTCCCACTTACCTATTTATATGAACAAAATTTCTCAGTGCTTTCTTTTAAAAAAAATCAGAAAAGTGGGGACTATGTTAAATCATCTAATTTTAGCAATACTCATTCAAACAGATGAATGAACTAATTTGAAAAAGCCCTATCTTATTTAACAAACACATTTACAGTAAAAATTTTACCTCTGATGTTAATTACTTATCAAATCTTTAATATGTCTGTCATTTAAACCAGTTATATACTTTAATAGTAATGATAATTGAATCCCAAATAAATTTTTTAAACACTTTGAAGTTTATTTATGGTCAGAGGTAATCTTAAAAAAGATTTCCATTTAAACTGCAGATACATATGGCTGAGTGATTAATAATTGGCTTTCAAACGTAAAATGTATTATATATAGAGCAAATGGAATGATAAGATGAGCTCACGGAGAAAAAAACGTGAAATTGCTTTAAAATGGACGGTGGTGGGTCTCAGATCATAATGGTATTTGGATTCTCTTGAACAGATTTGCATCATGTTACAGATTTATTTAAAATGTTGATATTGTTGGTATTTACAATATACCAAAAGTTTTTGCAGTTATCTGAGTTAAAAGTTAAAAATGTGTGAGGGATTATGTAGGTTTTTCCAATTATATTTGGAGATGTTCAAGCCAGAAAAACTATTGACCAGTAGTTGGGTAAGTCCCAAGTTTGAATTATTTGTTGCCAATTGGTTGTGTAACCCTAACCTCTCTAAGCAGTTTTCCCATAACCAGAAACAAACAAAAAACATCTCCCTGGGTTGTTGTGAGGATTAATTAAGGTCAGGTAGGGAAAATGTTTAGCATAGCACCTGGCAGTTAGAACTAGTTACTAACATTTATTGAATGGTTATTACATACCAAGCACTTTTCAGAGTGCTTTACATGTTTTCTCTTTAATCTTTCTCAAATCTTTGAGGTAGAAACTATTTGTCTTGCGTAAAGGGGTTAAACAAGAGGCTCATGCTCTGGAAAGCAACATGATACACTGGTTATGAGCATTAGCTCTGAAGTGGAACTGCCTGCATTTGAATCCTTTCTTTACCACTTACTAGCTGTGTGGCTTTGTTGCGTTTTATGATGGTCTGTATTCAGTTTCCCCATCTGTAAAATGGGATACACTAGCACTAAGTCAAGGACTAATATTCACTGCTATATCTAACACACTTCCCTGGCAGATAGTCTTTGAACTATATTCAGTACTTCAAACCCTGTTCAATAGTCCACTGCCTTCTTTCTGAAAACTCTTCTTTTAATTTTATTTAATTGATCTCATTCTTTTTTGGTCATCACTCAGTCTTTCCCTAATAACTTTATGTCCTTTGATCATCCTCCTAACTTTGGCATCTGTACACGCATGCTGATGTGAGTGAGGCAAAGGAAAGTTAGTTGGCTCTGCATTTTGGGATTTCAGAATTTTATATTTACATTTGACTTGCTAGGAAAGGAGGAAGAAGAGTTAAAAGGTAAATAGCATTGGACCAGAATGTCATTAGCAACAAAGTTGGTCTCTAGTAATGGGTACCTGTATTTTTATTTCATCTATACTGGGGGCAGAATTTCTGATGGTACATTTGCTCACTCACAGATTGTTTTTTGTGTTGTAAGATAGTTTTCAGTTAATTTAAAATATAAAATAGTCAATTCTCTTTGTTCAGGCTACTATTACAAAATACTGTAAACTAGATGGCTTATAAACAACATAAATTTATTTCTCACAGTCTGGAGTCTGAAAAGTTCATGATCAGGGTGCTGGCAGGTTAGGTATCTGGTGAGAGCTCACTTTCTGGTTCATAGACAGCTATCTTTTCTCTATATCCTCATAGGGCGTAGAAGGACCAAGGGAGTTCTCCACCATCTCTTTTATAAGGGCTCCAAACCCATTCATGAGAATTCCATTCTCGTGACCTAATCAATTTCCTCCCAAAAGTTCTATCTCCACATCATCACCTTTGGCATTAGGATTTAACATGAATTTTGGGAGTATACATTTAGTGTCTAGCAGTCAGTTATATAGTATGGTTGTGTATTCGTTTCCTACCGATGCCATAAGATAAATTATTGCTGTTCAAACCACCAAGTTTGTGGTTTGAACAGCACAAATTTTATAACCTTACAGTTCTGTCCAACACAGGATTCACCAGGTGTATGTAGAAGTGCATTCCTTTTCAGGAGGCTCTAGGGGAGAATTTGATCCTTTGCCTTTTCTGGCTTCTAGGGGGCAACCACAGTCCTTGGCTCATAAGCCACCTTCCTCCCCATCTTTAAAACGAACAAGGTCTCATCTCTCTGACCCTTTGTCTTCTCTTTCTCTCTCTAACCACAGCTGGGAGAGGTTCTCTGCTTTTAAGGACTTCTGTGATTAGATTGAGCCCAGTAGGATAATCTCCCTATTGAAAGCCTTGTAACCTTAATGACATCTCCAAAGTCCCTTGCGTCATGCACAGTAACATATTCATGTGTTTCAGGGATTAGGTCACGGATGTCTTTAAGGGGACCATTATTCTACTACCACAGTTGGTTTTCAGTCATTACATAACATTGCACTGTTTGTTTTTTTGATAAATCTAAGGATTGAAGTAGTGGTCAAGTGGGAAGACTTGGAGTTGGACCTGATGTGTATTAGCATAGAAGTTACTTCTGAACCTGTTTCCTCTCTGGTAAAATGGGGATAATGCTTACTAGTACATACTGAAATAGAAATAATAATTTAGGACTATAGACTGGAACCAGGCGACTTTTGCCAAACTTTTGTGACTGTCTCTACAAAGCAATTTGTGACCACCTAACTGTTGTGAGTTTCAAATTATGTCATAAGTATAGAAGTGCTTTGAAACTCATACAAATTACTGTATATAAAATTTTGATGGTACTAATTTTAAATATCTTTTAAAAAATTTGTCAGTGGTGAAAATGTTCAATACATCCTTTGATACCTAGCTAGCAAATTTTTTTTTCAGGTCTTTATTGTTGTTTTCCATTTTCAGACTTACTTGTGTCCTTTATTAAATTAGAATAAATGAAAATATAATAAGAGAATTAAAATATATAACTTCCATGATTTTTTTAAGCCACTAAGGTTTAAAATTTAAATGTATTTAGATTTTTTTTGTATTCTTAATTATTTCCTCTTCTGAAAACTTCTTAGGAACTAATTACTATCGTTGTTGTAGAAGCCCACCTTGTATTAATTAGTAACATGAATTTGTTCGTAAAACTTGAGCTGCATTTTTCAGTCATGGGTAGTAGATATTCAAGTAGCAAAAATGTAATTCTTTTATAATTGGCTTGTCTGTGTACACACTCAGCGTTTGACACATAAATATCACTATACATATATTAAGCAAAAATCATTTTTAAAAAGTGATTTGATTACTTATTTTTTCCCTTATATTGTAATAGGGAATCGATATTTTTTCCCCCAAGAAGCACAAAAAACCCTTTTGAGAGGTTAAATTACTTTCTAAATGTTGCCATGAAGGAGAAGGAAAAGAGATCATGTTACACATTCTTTGTTGGAGAGCCTACTAGTGCACTTCAAGTTTGCAACCTCACTGACAAAGCTAGAATATGCATTTGCTTTAGTATCTTCAGCACTGCTCTGACTGTGGGAGCAACAGACTTAGACATTTTTCCAGATAGGGCCTCCAGAAGAGAATCGTTTTAACTTAAGTATTTGTAAAAGTTTCTACTTAGTTTTTCTTTTAAAGGCTTCACTTTTATGTAGTTTAGCTTCCAAGTAAACATACAGTTCACTTTTTGAATATTTAAAGGCATAAATAAATACTTTTTTGAGAGGCCTATAAGTTATATTTTAATATTGCAGTTAAACATAAATTTAACTCAAGTTTATATTGAATTTAGAAAGTTTTTAAAATTATATTTTGAGAAAAAGTAACTTTTTTGTCATAAAATGTCATGAATTGGACTGTTTATCTGTTTCAGAAACTTGATGGTAAAAAGTCCCCATAGCAGTTACAATATTTTCTTCTGTTTCCTTGCTGTTCTTAGATAAATTAAGACCTTAAAAAGATTTTTCACATAAACATTCATAAAAATCTCAGTGCCACATTCTTTATGTTAATTTGACTGTTTTATGTTGTGATTTTTCCCAGCTCAGTTTTATTTAGAATGTAAGCCTTATTTAGCCTTTGAAGTAATAATTTTTAAAATTTGGTTATTAAAATTTGAATATATTTCATAACTATGTGTTTACATGTATCTGGTCCCATTTCTGAGGGTTTAAGAACCTTGAGCATTATTTATAAACTCATACCTCTGTTAAATATTATCAGTCCATTAAAAAGTATTAATTCTTTTTCTCATTTGTATTAATCAATTTGCATAATACTTTCTGGAGAAAGTCACTATACTTAGTAATTAGGTTATATCCCAGAAATATAGTCACGTTTGTATCAGTCTTTTTAGTATTTTGAGAGTAGACGTCATACTCTCTAAACAGACCATTTGTCCCAACCCACTTTTTCCAAAAAGAAAAGATAGAGCTGATAAAAATTTGGTTGAGCCTAGGGACTTTATGTTCTGTTTTGTTCTCTTCACACAGTTTTTATTCTCTCTAGCTCATGAGTTTTAAGCTATTTACATATTTTCGCTCAATAATGTGATAGTGGATTTGGCTTTCTATGTTGTGGTCCTAATTCTCTAGCCTTGTCTGTGCCTCTGTTAATCTTTTTTGCTAATAAGTCCAAGTCTTCTTGATAGCGTCAGCCTAAGTCTTACTTTCTCTGTGACCCTTACTTTCATCTGGCTCTTGGTTATTTCTCCCTTTTCTGTGCTTTTGTAAGGCTTATAATGCCACGTTATGCTGTTATTTTTCTTCCTAAGTATTTGTTCTCTGTTCCTAATTTTATTTAAAATATTTATACTAGGTACCATTTGTTTATCTGTGGTGTATGCCAACTGCTGTGCCAGTATCATGGATCTTTAAAATAACCAAATAAGGTAGGTATTAGCCTGCACATGAGGAACATGGAAGACAACTATACTGTGCTGGAAGTTTAGTCACATGTCTTTTTCACTTGGCTGCTATCATACATATTGAGTCCCTTAAACATAATCGTTTCTGAATAAATACGGAGTGATTAGATGACTCATATTTTGGTTCATTTTGGGAGAGGCAAGAGAAGCCAAGTCTGTTTGGTTTTGTGACTTTTTCATTCTTTAAGTTGCATGGCATTATCAGGTACCATCATGGGCTTTTCTTCTAAACTTCATGTGTCCACATTTAGGACCTGTTCCAAAGAACCTAAGATGTGTGGTTCCCTGTGTTAAAAAAATTTGACTGCATGAAGCAGGGAAAGATGTTTGATAGTGACAAGGGAGACCAGAGTATGCTGATGTAGGATGTTATTTAAATCATTAAGTGAACATATTTATATATTAAATTACATGTAGGTAAACCTCAAAGAAAATACGAAAACTCTTACGAGATATTTTTTGACTTTTGAATCTTTTATTGATTTGAACACTTTGTACATTTGCTGTTTGTTATTTTGACATAAAAATTATTAATTGGTAGTGAGATTTGAGATACATTTTGACATATTAAGCATATTTTGAAAACTTTTGTGTCTGTTCCATATGGTACCAGTTTTTTAGTAGAACGCTCTTACCCATTTTACTGTTTTGCTTATGTTATTTTTATGCCTTTGCAGAAACCAAATAACCCATTTATCACAATTTCCATACTTGAAAAATCAATACTATTTTTTATATGTTTCAATAAAAGTAGCCTTTTAACCATGCACTACACATTATTTGATAGATGTTATTGGTGTTGCGTACTTTTTATAAATATATAATGCGCTTTAATTATTTTAAATGTTCATTGAGTCTTAGATCCTGGTAAGGGTTTTACTTTTTAAAATAAATAAAACCCTTACCAGGATCTAAGACTCAATGAACATTTAAAATAATTAAAGTGTGTCTTATAAATAAATAACTTTAAAAACATAAAAATTGACTTAAACATAGAAACTTAAGCTAGGATATATAAAATATAAATAGAATTATGTATTTGTAATGATTTAATGTAAGCCTTCAGACTTATATTTTTAAAGGAGCCACTTCACTGTAACTGAACAGTTTTTTTTGTCTTCCTGACTATATTAACATTTTTGCCTAGTCATGTCTTTTTTAATCATCACCTGTGGATATATTTACTGATTTTATAGAATGAGAGGAAGGGGAAGAGAGCAAGAAATATTGATGTAAGAGAGAGTATCGATCAACTAATTACCTCCCACACACCCTTAACCTAGGTATGTGCCCTGATGGCGGATGGAACCGGCAACCTTCTTATATTCTGGACAGTGATCCAACTGAGCCACTTAGCTAGAGCCCAGTAATGTCTTTTTACTTAAACTTACACACTTTTGTCAAAGTTTAAATTTAGCACCCATTTAAATTTCCTTTGTAGCACTTACCATGATTGTAATTAAATTATAATTTGTATGAACATTTCTTTTTAAAAAAATGAAAAGATTTTATTTATTTATTTTTAGAGAGAGGGGAAGGGAAGGAGAAAGAGAGGGAGAGAAACATCAGTGTGCAGTTGCCTTTCGCGCGCCCCCTTACGGGGGACCTGGTCTGCAACCCAGGCATGTGCCCTGACTGGGAATTGAACCAGTGACCCTTTGTTTCGCAGGCCACCACTCACTGCGCTGAGCCACAGCAGCCAGGACTGTATGAACATTACTTTAAGATCTGTTTCCAGTCTTAGCAACTGTAAGTTCTTTGTGAGTAGGGAATCTTTTTTGGCTCATTTTGTTAGTTTGCCTAAACAGTGTTAGTGGGCCTAGCACAATGTTTTGCTTAGCACTCAAGCTAAGTAACTTTCGTGTGGCAGCAACCAATGATCTTTTTATTTTATGTTTTTAGCCCTTTTTAATAAAAAAGCTTTGGTTTTTGTAAAAGTTTTTAGCCTTGTCCAGACTGGCCTGGCTCAGTGAATTGGGCATTGTCCTGCAAAGCGAAAGGTCGCTGGTTTGATTCCTGGTCAGGGCACGTGCCTTGATTTCAGGCCAGATCCCCGGCTGGGGGTGTGCAAGAGGCAACTGAGCAATGTTTCTCTCTTTCTCCCTCACTTCCCTTCTCTCTAAAAATAAATAAAATATTTTTTAAAAAATAGAGGGTAACCTAAAAATAGTTTTTTGTGTTTTAGGAAAAATAGGAGAGCATATACTTCTTTGTGAAAATAAAGATTACTGCTGCATGTATCTGTCAAAGGTCACAGTTGAGGATTTAAGAAACAATTTATAGTAAGAACATGATTAATATGATGTGTGGAAAAGTATAATGAAAAGCTGTAACTAGAAAAGGAATTCAAAAATCAACAGAGATTACTTAAAAATGAGAATAAAATTAGTGATGCTGCTGTGAAAGAAACCCCCCGAAAACCTCATGTATATATAGTAAGAAATTTCCCAGGTGTGAAATCTCTTTACATATGTTGAGTTACTTAGAATGTTTAGAGAACAAAGAAGTAAATATGCTTTGAACACCAATAATTTGGAAATCGTTGTGTTAAAAATATAACCAGGGAATTTACAGTATAACTTACACAAAAATGTGAAATTATTTCTATTGAAATTGATATGATCACAGATAAATATCACCGAGTTAGCTCTGTTTGTTTATGGCATCTGTTAGAATTTTGACAGCTTCTCTCTCTCTTAGTCTTTGCCTTTTTATTGGTTTATTCATGTTGGCAAACAATTTGTAGTGTAGACATAGGTAAGAAATAGTCATCTTCCATCCTGTAGCTTAGTAGTCACATGCTTCAAGGAGTTATTTACTTGAAATACTTCGTCTCCATCTCCTTCTCTTAATTATTTAACCTGCTTCAATCACTATTCTATCTGCCTACCACATTAACTTCCCAAAAGTCATTGTTACCAGTGTTATTGATGGCCTCCATGATGCCAGATTTTCTGCCCTCATCTTCAGCCTCTCAGTGGCATTTGACACAACTCAGTCATCTGCATGAAACATTTACCTGCTGTGATATGACTGCTGTCTTCCTACATCTTTCAGCTAAGTCCAAATGGTGACACTGAGAAACATGCTACATCAGGGCTGAGGATGCACTTTTGTTAGTTTAAGCACTTACATGTAAGCCCTTAAGCCTTTATATTCTGCACTTTGAGGTGATTTATGAAATGACCAAAAAAAAAAAGTTTGGATAGTAAAAATAATCATGAAAGAACCTGAAACACATTAGTCTTGCCTCTATACTACAGATATTGATACAGACACTTGAATGTAAAGGAAAGGGAGAAGAATATAGGAATTTAAGATGGGATATCACATTTAAATAGAGCAAACAGTTGCTTATAACATAAGTGACTTAACCATTGGAGGTGAAAGCAGCTCTCAGATCCAGTGGTACTAGCTTGGGGTGGGGCGGCGGGGGGAATGTTGTACATACTTTTTATTCCTTTACCTAGAATATTAACTTTAATCATTTAAAAAATTGTACCCATTTTAATAACTCAGTACCAACTTTTAGGAAGTTATTTACTCATTTCAGATATTAATTTTTCATTCCAACTAAAGATAACCATCACCATCACAGAAATATGACAAAAGGGAGTTAAGTATTTTTTGCAATCCAGTAACCTGTTAACCATTACAGGAAGAGTCAATTGTCAAATCAAAGTGGAAAATTGTATTCTTTAAAGATGAAGTTAGGTAGAATAAAATATTCTGATCTTAATGCCCTAGCCACAAATCTGAAAGTATAACATATTTAATAATGTTACAGGCTTATTAAGATTGCTACATAAAACAGAAAAATTATAGTCATTGCTGTCTTTTTAAAAAAGATTTTATTTATTCTTATTTTTATTTTATTTTTTAATACTTTTTCATTACCATTTACCCTCCCTTATACCTCCCTCCCCCAGCAGTCAACACACTGTGTCCATGCCCTTGAGTCCTTTTACCTTTTAGCTCAACCCGTCCTAACCCCTCCCCTCCCCACCCCCAACCCCTAGAACTGTCAGCCAGATCTCTGTCATTAATGAGTCTTGTCTATTTTGCTTGTTAGTTCCGTTTGTTCATTAGATTCCACATGAGTGAAGTCATATGGTATTTGTCTTTCTCTGGCTTATTTCATTTAACATAGTGTTCCCCAGGTCCATCCATGCTATTGCAAAGGATAAATTTTTTCTTTTTTACAGCTGAGTAGTAGTCCACTGTCTAAATGCCACATAGTTTTATCCGCTCATCAGATGGGCACTTGGGCTGCTTCCATATCTTAGGCGATTGTAAATAATGCTGCAGTTGAACATAGAGGTGCTTATATTCTTTCAAATTAATATTTCAGGTTTCTTCAGATAAATTCCCAGAAATGGAATCACTGGGTCATAATGCAGATCCATTTAAAATTATTTGAGATATTTCCATATGGTTTTCCACAGTTGCTGCACCAATTACATTCCTACCAGCAGTGCCAAAGGCTTCACCCTTTCTCCATATCCTCACCAGCACTTGTTGGTTGATTTATTGATGACAGCCATTCTGACCGATGTGAGGTCATATGTTATTGCATTTCTGTGATGATTAGTGAAATTGAGCATCTTTTCATATGCCTGTTTGCCATCTGTTTGTCCTCTTTGTAGAAGGGTCTATTCAGGTCCTTTGCCCATTTTTTAATAGGGTTGTTTGCTTTTTTGGTGTTTTTATTTATTTTTAGAGAGGGGGGTAGGGAGGGAGAAAGAGAGGGAGAGAAACATCAGTGTGTGAGAGAAGCATCAATTGGTTGCCTCTTGCACGTCCCCAGGTGGGGACCTGGCGTGCAGCCCAGGCCCATGCCCTGACGGGGAATCAAAGCTGGGGACCTTTTGGTTTGCAGAACAGTGCCGGAGCCACTGAGCCAAACCAGTCAGCCTAGTCAGTACTATCTTTAATAACAATTTATATCAGCCTTTTATTGTTTCTACTTTTGATGCCAAACTTAGAAATTCTTTCCCAGTGTCATTGTATTTTTAAGTTCTTTTATGGTTTCACATTTTATGTCTTAACCTTTTATTTACCTGTAATTAATTTGTTTACATGAGGCAAGGACCCAATTTAGTCTTTTACTAAATCTTTAGGAAATTCTCTCAACACCTTTTATTGATTTAAGCTGTAGCTTTGATTTTATTCTTATACATACACACACACACACACACACACACACACACATATGTATCTGTGTCTATTTTTGTTCTCTTATAATCTGTCTCTTGCCAGTAGAACCACACTGTTTATATTAATATAGCTTTCAGTATAATTTAATGCTTGGTAAGGCAATTCCTTCTGTCCTCAAAACCTTTTTATCTTAGTATTCGAGTTTCTATTTTCCAAGAACAAAGATTATCTCAGTCACACTTTGGTCATTAATTCAGGAAATTTAACATTGATCCAGTAATTTAATCTGCAGTCTATAATATTGTCTTTCAAATGTCTTAGCTAAGTCCTTTTTAGACTTTTTTTTTCCTCTAGTAGAGGATTTAGTTGTTCAGTTGTCATGTCTCTTTAGTCTGGAACAGTTCCTTAGTTGTCTTTGTCTTTTACGGCATTAACATTTGTGAAAAACGTAGGTCATTATATTATACAGTATTCCTCATTTTGAAGTGACCTGGCATTTTCTCATTGTTAGATTTAGATGATGCTTCTCTTCCCAGAATTCTGCATAAATGATAATATGTCCTTTCTCAGGGTATCACATTCAGAAACATAATATGTTTGCTTTACTTGTCATTGGTAATATTAATGTTGATCACCAGGTAAAGGTGTTAGTCCAGTTTCTCCACTGTATAGCTACTATTTTCCCCATTACAACTAATAAGCAATCTTTAGGGAGATACTTGAAGACCATGCAATTGTCTTATTCCTCATAAAATTTCCTACTCCCCCTTGGAGTTAATTGATATTTGTTATTTATAGTTGTACATAGTGATTTTTCCAGTTTCATCAGTTCTACATTTATCATTCTACACTGTACTGTAAGAACCCTTCTCACTCTCTTAACCTGTTTCTTTAATCAATCTGCTTAACTATCTTTAGTATGGACTAAATGGACTTCTATTTCAGTGAGTTATCCATTATAACCCTTATGTGTTTTGGTGTACATATTATCCCAGATTTTGATGGTGGGATCCTCTTCATTCTGGCTCTGGTGTCATTTGGATGTGGCCCTGTCATTTTTTTGTGTGTACTTTTTTACTTTGTGACACAATAACATTAGAGGCTCATGCTGGACCTTCTTTGCTTTATGGGGCAAAGTCAGTCATGTCTCTAACAAACCCATGTCTCTTTTAGTGGGGAAATGATATATAGAAACCAAGACCTGAGCATTAGGTGTTCTCATTGGTATTGGGTGTCATTGCTTCTAGTCCCTGTCATTGAACATATTTCGGAAATACATTATATAAAAAATAATGATTTTAGTACCTCCAATTCTAATTCAACTGCACAGGATTTTTTTTTTTTTTTTTGCCTTTTTCCTATTCCATATTATAATTTGTTGTTTTAAGTTTTAAAATGTATATATGTGTACATATATCAGTGAAATGCACAGATCTTATGTGTATAGTTCAGTAAATTTTGAAAAAGGCATGCACTTTTGTATCCATAGTCCTATAAGGATACTGATCTACAATTTAAAAAAACTTTTGTGTTGTGGGTACCATCAATTCATTAACTTAGATACTTGATCCTTGAATGTACTCATTCACAAATTCAGTTTGCACTTCAGTTGAACACACAAGCAAAAGTAAACTTACTGGTATTAATACTCATGAAACAAACAAACAGGGTCTTTTTTATACTGTGACTTAACACAGATATAATTACTTCCCACCAGTCATTTGCATGTTATTTTCTTAAAATTGGGCTGAGAAAATGTTGACATTTCTTCAAAGATTGCATCACTACATCTTTCTAATTGCAAATTGTGATGGTTAAAAAAATAAAGTGTATTTCCTTATGAGTGGGCAAAGTACACTGTGGCTTCTGGAGTTTAGGCAAGTGTTTCTTAGAACCCTTCTATCAACTGGTGGCTCTGCCCACAGAAATTTATAACTTTCAACAGCATTCTTTTTAGACTGGTGGAATAGAAATGGACAGTTGACTAATTTTCAATGAGAAGGCATGGATTTGATTTTAAAAGGATATTTCTGTAGTGGAGAATCTGTCCAGTTTTTAAAATCAGTTTTACAGCTGATTCTGTAAAGGCAGTTCAGTAAAATTTTGGAGAACTGAAGAAATGACCAAAGGGATAAATAAAAGAATTGGCAAAAAATGAATAATTATGGTAGAAGGAACTGTGGTGAAAAGCCTGCATTTATCTTGTAGTATTCCAAAGTGAACTATCTATTAATTAAACAGTAATTTTAATAGCTATACAAATCTAATGGAAGACTAGAATGGGTGAGTTTACAAAGCATGCTGCTTAACACAAGAAATGAGTGCAGCTCTTTATGCACCCAAGGATTATGCAGGTGATGATTCTTGTATCTTAGTGACAGCATCTGAGAGAAGCATTGTTTAGGAAGAAAAATGTCTAGCACAGTGAGTGACACATAAATATAAAATAACAGTACTGAAGTTGAGGAGGATCATGAAAACAAAGTAATAGTGCTGAAGTTGAAGAGCATCTTGAAAACATTACTTAACTGATGACTTTATTGGAAGTCAATCTGCTAGTCACATTTATTATATCTGACAAGGTTTGTATCTGGAAAACAATTGGTTGTTAGTACTAGCAACCTTACCTCTTTCTGAAGTTAAACTATATATTCTGGAATGTAGTTCATCAACCCTAAGACACATATCCGTGTAATCCACAGATATTGATGTACTGCTATTCTATGTATCATTAAGAAGGAAGAAAATGATATCTATTAAACAATGATATAATGATTTTAAGACACATCCTGATTTCACAGTTGTTAAATTTGAAAAGATGTGTCCTAAAATCGAGTAATATTATATTAGTAAGATGTAAGAAAAATACACCATTAAGACACATTTTAAGTAGATTCTGTTTTTCAGAGCCATTTTAGGTTCATAGCAAAATTGAGTTGAAGGTACTGAGATTTCCCATATACAGCTCCCCCATTCTTATAACCTCCTTCCATTATCAAGAACCCCCACCAAAGTGGTACTTTTGTTACAGGTCATGAACTTACATTGAAACATTATCACGCAGTCCATAGTTTACATTACATAGTTTACATGCTTATTGTATATTCTGTTTATGCATCTGTTTTGACAAATGCATAATGACATGTATCCACCATTGTAGGATCGTAGAGAATAATTTTACTGCCCTAAAAATCATCTGTGCTCTGCCTATTCATCTCTCCCTCCCACCTAACTTTGGCAACCTCTGATCTTTTTGCTGATTTCACAGCTTTGCCTTTTCCAGAATTCCATATAGGTGGAATTATACAGTATATGGCCTTTTCAGATTGGCTTCTTTCTCTTATTAATATGCATTTAAGATTCATCCATGTCTTTTCATGGCTGGATAGCTTATTTCTTTCTAATACCGAATAATAAATTTATTGTCTGGATATACCACAGCTTATTTATCCATTCACCTACTGAAGGACATCTTGGTTGCTTTCAAGTTTTGGCAATTAAGAAGGAAGCTGCTGTAACAACCTTGTGCAGGTTTTTGTGTGGATATGTTTTCAACTCATTTGGAATATCAAGGAGCATGATTTATGGATCATATACTAATAGTATGTTTAGTTTTATAAGAAACTACCAAACCTCTCTCCCAGCGTGACTTTTACCATTTTGCATTCCCATCAGCAGTGAATGAGAGTTACTTTGCTCTACATCCTTACTAGAATTTGGTGTTGTCAGTGTTTTGGGTTTTGGCCATTCTAAGTGTTTAGTGACATCTATCTGAGTGTTGTTTTAATTTGCAATTCCCTAATCACGTATGATGTAAACATCTTTTCAGTGCTTATTTGCCATTCGTACTTCTTTTTTGGTGAGATGTCCGAGTTTTTTGCTCATTTTTGAATTGGATTGTTTTTTTATGGTTGAGTTTGAAGAGTTCTTTGTATATTTTGGCTAACAACCCTTAGAGGTATTTTTTGCAAATACCGTCTCCTAGACTGTGGATTATCTTCTCATCCTCTTGACATTGACATTTTAATGAAATCCAGCTTATCAGTTATTTCTTTCATGGAGTGTGTCTTTGGTGTATTATCTACAAAGCCATTGCCAAACCCAAGGTCATCTGTGTTTTTTCCTATGTTATTATCTAAGAGTCTTGCATTTTACAGTTTAGGTTTATGATCCATTTTTAGTTACTTTATGTGAAGGATAGAAGAAGGTCTGTGTTTAGATTTTTTTTTTTAATGTAGGTGTCCAGTTGTTGCAGCACCCTATGCTAAAAATGCTGTCTGTGCTCCATTGTATGGCCTTTGCTCCTTTGTCAAGGGTCAGTTGACTATGTTTATGTGAGTCTATTTCAGGGTACTTTATTCTTTTCCATTGGTCTATTTATCTATTCTTTTGTCAGTACCCTCTGTCTTGATAAACTGCTGCTTTGTCATAGTTCGTCAAGCTGGGTAGCATCAGTCTTCCGACTTTTTCTCCTTCAGTATTGTGTTGACTATTCTGGGTCTTCTGCTTTTCTGTAAACTTTAGAATCAGTTTATCAAGGTTCACAAAATAACTCGATGGACTTTTGGCTGGGGTTGCATTGATTCTGCATATCAAATTGGGAAGAATTGACATCTTCACAATGTTGACCCTTTCTGTCCATGAAAATGGACCGTCTTTCCATTTATATGGTTCTTGAAATTTTCATCAGTTTTATAGTTCATATAGATCTTGTACATATCTTTTTATATACTTGTTAATACTTGTTACATATACATATTTTGCTAATATTTGTACCTAAGCATGTTTCGGTGTGCTAATGTACATGGTAGGTTTTAAATGTCAAATTCTATTTGTTCATTGCTGGTGTATAGGAGAGCAGGTGACTTTTGTGTATTAGCTTTGTATTTTGCAACCTTGCTATAATTGCTTATTAGTTTGAGGAGTGGCTTTTTTTTTTTATTGTTAATGCTTTTGAATCTTCTACACAGATAGTTATCTGTTGAAAAAAGATTTTTTTCTCTTCCTTTCTACTTCATACCTTTTTATTTCATCTCTTAACGCCATAAGCTAATACTTTCAGTATGATATTGAAAAGCAGTAGTAAGAGGAAATAGACATATTGTTGCCTTGTTCCTGATCTTAGTGAGATAGCTTTGAATGTCTGACCATTAAGTGTGGTGTTAGCTGTAGGTTTTTGGTAGATGTTCTTTATTAAATTGAGGAAATTCCCTTCCATTCTGAGTTTGATGAGAATTTTTATCAAGAATGGGTATTGAGTATTGTCAGATGCTTTTTCTGCATCTAAGATATGATCCTGTGATTTATTTATTTATTTATTTATTTATTTTGCTTTAGTCTGTTGATGTGATGTATTGTGTTAATTGGTTTTTTGAAATGTTGAACCAGCCAGTCTTGCATACCTAGTGCAAATCCCTCTTGGTCATGATATGTAATTCTTATACATTATTGGATTCTGTGTGTTAAAATTCTGTTCAGGATTTTCGTATATATATTCATGAGAGACATTGGTCTGTGGTTTTCTTATAATGTTTTTGTCTGATTTTGATATTAGGGTAATGCTGGTCTCAGAGAATGAATTAGGAAGTATTCTCTTGGCTTCTATTTTCTGAATCAGAATTTAGAGAATTGGTATAATATCTCCTTAAATGTATGCTAGAGTTCAGTGGTGAAACCATCTGGGCCTGCTGTGTTCTATTTTTGAAGGTTATTAATTATGATTCAATTTATCTAATATGTATGGATGGGCCTATTCATACATATTGTTTCTTTAGATGTGAGTTTCAACAGATTGTGCCTTTTAAGGAATTAGTTCATTTCATCTAAGTTATCTAATTTGAGGGCATAGAGTTTTCATGATATTCCTTGATGTGTTTTTTTTAATTTTAAATTTTTTATTTTTTTAAGATTTTATTTATTTATTTTTAGAGAGAAGGGCAAGGAGGGAGAAAGAAAGGGAGAGAAACATTAGTGTGGTTGTCTCTTGCATTCCCCTTACTGGAGACTTGGCCTGCAACCCAGGTGCATGTCCTGACTGGGAATCGAACCAGTGACCCCTTGGTTCTCAGGCCAGCACGCAGTCCACGGAGCTACACCAACCAGGGCTTGATAGACTTCTTTTTTTAAAGTAGTACTGATTCTTCAGTAGGTCACCCATTAATTACATTAACACACACACACACACACACACACACACTTGTAAATTCTATTCTCTGACAGTTTTACCCAGGCACTATTTACAAACTGTGCAAAATTGTATCTAATATGCCTTGTGTGTGTAGTAAGGGATATGAGAGTGGGAGTGAATTTGAATCAACAAGATGATTAATGCCTGCAATTACATTATTAGCCTTTCCTTAAAAAAAAAAAAGAGAGGAAATGGAGAGTTATACCTCTTAGATTTGTTTTAAGGATTAAATGCAATAACATATGTAAAGTACTCTGCTTACAAGTATGTGTGTACCTATCTACATACTAAGTATGTACTCAGCTTTATGTGTTGGTTACCTTTTTTATTTCTTTCTATCATGCGTAAAGTGAAGACCTTGATTTTTTTTTCTTAAATCCACACCTGAGGATATGTTTATTGATTTTTTTTCAATTTTTTAAAGAGGAGAGAGAGAAAAACATCAGTGTGAGAGAGAAACATGGATTAGTTGCTTCCCATGTCCTACCTCTCCTGATGAGAGATGAGAACTTAATTAAATACAGGCTTCCCAGCCAAAACTTTCTTTTTATTATTAACCCACCTGCAGACAAGTAGCAACACTGTCCACACCTGGCCTTTGGAGGGAATATCTGTATTCCATTTCTCCTCCTGTTGGAAGTGATTTGTTTGCATATTCCTGTTCAAGTGATGGATTTCATGTGGAGGCTGTTAATTGCAAATAATGTTATTTTCTGTAATTTGCAGAATGTCATTTATTTAGTCTCATTCATAGAAATATTTGAATGAATGATAATTAGGTTTGTCATGAAAGTAGCTTTTTTAAAATTATGTTTTATCAATTATGTATTACAGTTGTCCCAATTTTTCCCCCTTTTCCACCTCCACCCAGCACCCCCCACTCCCTCAGGCAATCCCTACACCATTGGTCATGTCCATAGGCATGGGAATAAGTTTTTTGGCTACTCCATTTCCTATACTGTACTTTACATTACCATGGTTATTCTGTAACTACCTGTTTCTACTTAATCCCCTTACCTCTTCACTCATTCCCCCACCACTCCCTCCCATCTGGCAACCATCAGAACCCTCTCCATATCCATGATTCTGTCTCTGTTCTTCTTGTTTGCCTAGTTTGTTTTTTAGATTCAATTGTTGATAGATATTTATTTAGTGCTATTTTATTGTTTATAGTTTTGATCGTCTTTTTCTTAAATAAGTCCCATTAACATTTCATGTTATAATGGGTTGTTGATGATGAAATCCTTTAGTTTTTTCTTGTCTGGGAAACTCTTTATCTGTCCTTACATTCTAAATGTTATCTTTGCTGGGTAGAGCAATCATGGCTGTAGGTCCCAGCTTTTCATGACTTTGAATTTGTCATATCAGTCCCTTCTAGCCTGCAGAGTTTCTTTTGAGAAATCAGCTGACAACCTAATGGGACCTCCCTTGTAGGTAACTAACTGCTTTTCTCTTGCTGCTTTTAAAATTCTCTCTTTATCTTTAACCTTTGGCATTTTAATTATGATGTGTCTTGGAGTGGACCTTTTTGCATCCATTTTCTTTGGGATTCTCTGTGCTTCCTGAATTTGCGTGTCTATTTCCTTCACCTGATTAAGGAAGTTTTCATTCATTATTTTGTCAAGTAGATTCCCAATGTCTTGCTCTTTCTCTTCTTCTGGCACCCCTATGATGTGAATGTTGAAATGCTTTAAGTATGCTTTAAGTTGTCCCATAGGCTGCTTACAGTAGCATCCTCATTTGTTTTGGATTATTTTTTCTTCTTGTTCTGCTTGGTTTTTTGCTTCCTTATGTTCTAAATCATTGATTTGATTCTTGGCTTCATCCACTCTAAAGTTGTTTCCCTGTAAGTTGTTCTTTATTTCAATTAGTGAATCCTTCATTTCTAACTGAGTCTTTTGTATGCTGTTGAGGTCCTCACTAAGTTCCTTGCGCATCCTTAATAACTATTGTTTTGAACTCTGCATCTTACATATTGCTTATTTTCATATTGTTCTTCTGGAGTTTTGATCAGTTCTTTCATTTGTGCCATGTTTCTTTGTCTTCTCATTTTGGCAGCTTCCCTGTGTTTGTTTCTATGTATTAGGTAGAGCTTCTGTAACTCCCTGTCTTGGTAGTGTGGCCGAATGTAGTATGTGTCCTATAGGGTCCAGAGGCACAGCCTCCCCTGTCACCCAAGCTAGGTACTCGTGGTGTGCCCTTTGTGTGGGCTGAGTACACCCTCTTGTAGTTGAGCCTTGCTTGATGTTGGCAGGCAGTGGGAGAGATTTACCCACTCCAAGGACTGGCTGTGACTACTGACCAGCAACCTCCACCCTCTGTGGAAGATCAGCTGTGCAGGGACACACAGCTGATCTAGGGTGGTGGTGTTTGATGTGGTCTGTAGCTGTCCACTGGATGTGCAAGCTTTGCGGTTTCTGGGATGGTGCAGGCCAAGGTCAGACCTGCCTCTGTTTTGTCTGAGGCTACCCTGCATGGGCTATCAGCAATCTGAGATGGCTGATACATGTGCTGGGCTTGGAGATTCCCAAGCGAAGCCAAGTTGTGAATCTAGGCTGACTGCTGCTAGTACTGGGCCTGGGGCCACTTAACAAGAGGTACAGCAGCTGGTGACTCACTTAGGCCAGCTGTTGCTTATTTGTGAGGATTTAGGAAGTTGTGGATCATGAGCCAAGACCAGTCATTCATATGGAAAAGTCTCTGTTAACAGCTTGCCTGAGGCCCGTAAATTGGGTGAGATGGAGCTTCAAGGGATCTCCAGGGCAGGGCAGACCTTGTTGGTGAAGTTGATGGAGCCTCAGATATGACTTCCACCTGCTGTCTGTGGCTCTGTAGGGGGAGGGTTCAGAAAATAAAACAGTGGCCATCCCGCCTTTTTCTCTGGGAAAAAGCTGTCCCCCATCTCTTGCCTTGATGCCAGGCACTTCAGTTCTTCCCTGTATGTCACCGGTGCCTTTCAAGCTGCTACCCCAGTGTTGGAGCTCAAAGGGAGTGAGTCTGAGTAGGTGAGTTCTTGTATGTGTTCTTTAAGAGGAACTGCTTGGGACTCCAGCAGTTTCATCCACCGACTCAATCTCTGTTAGTTTTTGTAGGCAGAACTTATGGGGACTTATCTTCCTGGCACTGGAACCCTGTGTTAGGTAGCCTTGTATGTGGCTGATACTCCTTACTCCTGAGATATCCCTCTTGAGTGTTTTACCACAACACATGGATGTTGGACCAGCCCATTCCGTGTATCTGCCCCCACCCCCCACCTGTCTGGATGGATATGGTTTCTTTAATTCTGTGGTTGTCAGACTTCCATTCAGCTTGATTTCTGGCTTTTCTTTGTGATGGTTGTTCTATAGTTTAGGTAATTTTGATGTGGTTGTGTGAAGAGGCAAGCTGTGTTCACCTGTGCTTCCACCTTGACCCTGTTCAGTTCAGGTGGTTGTTTTAAATGAGATGAGAAGAACAAAAGGCGGTAGTTTAAAGCTTTTACTAAATAATAATTAAGCTAAATATAATGCCACAGGTTAAATGAATTAAACTCTGACGTAACCAGCACATCTTTGCATCCTTGAAGTGTGACAGATGGTTGTCTATTTCATGATGTGTAATTATTTTTTAGGAACTACCTGTGTTTTGAAGGAATTTATTCCTCCCTGACTACCTTGCTTTAGCAATCCTGAAAAATACAGGTATACACCTTTAGTAAATAGATCTCTTCTAAGAAAGAAATTTTAAAACATTTGCCCTAGCTGGTGTGGCTCAGTGGATTGAGTGCCAGCCTACAAACCAAAAGGTCACCAGTTTGATTCCCAGCCAGGGCATATGCCTGGGTTGCGGGTCAGGTCCCAGGTTGGGGGCTTGCGAGGGGCAACCAATCCATGTTTCTCTCTCACATCGATGTTTCTCTCCATTTCTCTCTTCCTCCCTTCTCCTCATCTAAAAGTAAATAATAAATACAATCTTTTTTTAAAAGAGCTTAAAAAAAAGAAATTTTAAAATATTCTTTTGCTACCTAAGTCCTGTAAAAATAGCATGCCCTACTGTCACAGACGGGCACAGGTAAACAGGTTCTTGGTGATCACGAACAAAGAATTAAACCGAACACACAGAGTTTATAGCAGAGAGAGTATGTTTATGAAGCCGTAGTACACTCCATAGAATTTAGGAGTGGACTAAGTCCAAGCAAAGATTGCCCCTCAGTGGCCTGAGGAGTTCTGTTCTTCTAGTGCAGATATTTCCTGGTTAGTTTTGGTGGGGTTTTATCACCCATGGTCTAGTATAGTTATATTACTTTTAAGCCCCGGTGCATGTAATGTTCCATGATTTTGCTTGATTGCCCACTTGGGGATGGGGGAACTGCAATGCTAATTCATTATAATGCTATTATCATGAAGCAAGGGTTGTGCAGTGGTCACAGAAGCATCTGTGTGAAAGTGCAGTAATGAGTCGTCATAATTTCTCACTTTTCCAGGAAGTGTGACAACTGGTCTTAGAACCAGGGTATCTGTTCTGTATTGATGTTCTTTGTTCTAGTCCTGGGGCACCTCTGGGGTTTGCTCATTCCTGACTTAACTCCTGCCTCACTCTCCCCTGAGAGACATAGTTCTCAAAAATCTTTTTGGGGTTGTCAAAGGGTGATCATCATTTTCTGTAACTTTTTCCAGCTTAGGTGGGTCAGTAGTCCATGCTTGTCAAGAACCACAGAACTCTCTCCCTGTTCTATCTAGAGGTTGAAGAGGAACTCCTGAGACCATCATGGACGCTGTATGTTGGCCAGCTTCAATATCATCCTTAAAGATTGGTTGGAAAACTCCAGAGCATCATCATCTTGATGTGGACTTGGTTAAGTCTTTTAGGGCTTCTTCATTTTCAACATGATTCTGAGGTCCTTCAGTTACTCACAGGTATAGTCTGTACTTTTGGCCTCCACCTGGTCATGGGTCCAATTAGGATCAGTGGTAGTTGGCTTTACCCTGGAAGTATGAACCAAACTGTTGACCCCTAAAA
Source organism: Mormoops blainvillei (assembly GCA_004026545.1). Taxonomy (NCBI): domain Eukaryota; kingdom Metazoa; phylum Chordata; class Mammalia; order Chiroptera; family Mormoopidae; genus Mormoops; species Mormoops blainvillei. The sequence continues at coordinate 14,317 of PVJD01000183.1, read as the reverse complement.
GTTTTATAGCCATAGGAATACACAGAACAACCTGGTTGGGTCCCCTCTATGTAGGGTTGAGTTGGTCTGCTGGTGAGCCTTTCTTCAAGTTTTAAGTAGCACCTAGTCCTCTGGAGATACAGGAGTTTGAAAGTTCCCTCTCAGGACTGGTAAAACTTTGTTCCCATATTCCTATAAAGCCATAGGAGTACACAGAACAACCTGGTCAAAGGGTGATCATCATTTTCTGATTCTTCATGGACCTTGCTCGAAAGCCCAAGATATTTCCTTACTTGTATACTAGACTTGATAATCGGAGCCATTTACAGAGGGGAATAAGGCCATTTGTTGGGCAGTCCCTAGTGCTGCCTTTTTGCTTCTTGGTGTGCTCCCCTATTTCCTGGGAGATAGGGGACGTATTCTTATGATAGCCTTTGCAATGCATGGCTGTTAACTGCTTCCAAGAGATTTAGGGTTTCTGGTCTATGTTTAATGGGGGAATTCTTAGCAGTGAGGAGCCCCCCTTCTTTCCATGTGGCAACATAAGCATGCGGAACAAGGAAGGCATATTTGGAATCTGTATAGATATTAATCCTTTTTTCTTGTCCTAGGATGAGAGCTCAGGTAAGGGCTATAATTTCAGCCTTTTGGGCTGAGGTCAAGAGTGGAAGGTGTCATGCCTTGATGGTGTTATATAAACTGACTACTGCATATCCTGCTTTTTGCTGTGCATTATGTACAAAGCTGCTTCTATGAGTGAACCATTCTTTGTCAAGGTTTCCTAAGGGTCATTCCAGCAAATCAGCCCTGCTGGAGTAGGTAAGACCGATGATTTCCAAACAGGAATGGGCCAAGTCAGGAGATGGTTCCGTAGGCGTTAAGGAAGTTGGATTTAGAGTATTATAGGTTTTTATAGTTATTTCAGGATTATCCAGAAGTATGGCTTGGAATTTAGTTAATCTGTTTCCTTTTACGAGAGATGTCCTTTTCCCCCCCTTATATTCCCTGTACCTGATATGGGTTTAGGGCTTTTAACTTTTGGTGAAGAGTTGACTTGTTAACTTCCTCAGTTAACATAGTTGCAGCCACAACTGCCCTTAAACACAGAGGCCATCCTGATGCTATGCTGTCCAGTTTCTTAGAGAAATATGCAATTGGCCAGGGCTCATTTCCTAGTCACTGTACTAGAAACCCCCAAAGCACTTCCCTGCTTCTCTGCTAAGTATAAGAAGAAAGCTTTATTTACGTGAAGGATACCTAAAGCTAGGGCCTCAACCAAAGCCTGCTTAATTTTGTTAAAAGCCTTATTATGTTCCTTTTCCCATAAAAGGAGTTCAGTGTCTGGTCCTGTAGCAGTGTTATAATAAGGGTTTGGCAGTTAGGCCAAAGTTAGGGATCAAAATCCTGCAAAACCCTGCCATTCCTAGAAAGGAACAGGGTTATTGTTTAGTGTCAGGTGGTATTAGTTCAGTAATGGTTTTAATTCTTTCCCATGAGAGTTGTGTAGACTCAGAGGTTAAGATATATCCCAAATAGTTTACTTTTTGTTGAATAACCTGAGCCGCCTTCTTTGATACGCAATATCCTCTTTCAGCTAGGAAATTATGAGTTTGCATGGTATTTCGATTGAAGCCTCCATTGTGGGGCTTCAGATTATTATATTTCATCTGCATATTGTAAAATGGCTCTTCTTGTAACTGTAGCTCTCTTAAGATCCTTTTCTAATACTCCAGCAAAGAGGTGGGGACTGTCCCTGAGCCCTTGTGGTTACATGGTCCAAATGTATTGCTGGTGTATCATCATTTTTGGATCAGTCCACTCAAAACAAATAGATACTGATAGTCAGGATGCAAAAGGATGCAAAAAAGGGCACCTTTTAAGTCTAGTACTGAATACCACTAGGTACCGTCAGGTAGTTTTGAAAGCAAAGTGTAAGGATTAGCCATTATAGGTTGTAAAGGAACTACTGCTTCATTGACTAACCTTAGGTCCTGGACTATCCTGTACTCTCCAGTGGCTTTTATTGCCAGTAAGATGGAAGTGTTGCAAGGAGATTGACAAGGGACTATGAGTCCATGTTGTATAAATTTAGCTATGATAGGCTGCAACCCTTCCAAAGCCTCCCACTCAGTAGGATACTGCTTTATGTGAGGATAGTCCAATCGGGGCTTTAACTAGATTTTAACCTGTAATGCAGTCTTTGCTCTTTCTGGAACCCCCTGCTCTGAAACTAGAGGGTTAGTGCATCCAGAACCGAACTTGAGATCTCCTCCTGCTTTTGACTACTACTGATTACCATGATCTTGCCACTCAAGTGGCTCTTCAGGGAACAACAAGGTGGTTCCCATATGGGCTAAAAGGTCCTGACCTAACAGAGGGATGGGGTAATGAGGAACAGTCAGAAAGGAGTGTTTGAGTATTTGACTCTCAAATTGACAAATGATAGGGAGTGTGTGGAAATTGGCCTTACAGTTTCGTTCGACCCCCATTATTTTAGCTGATTTGGAAGAAAGAGGCCCAGAGTAAGAAAGACAAAGTAAGCGCCCCAGTATCAATAAGGAAGTTTATTTTCTTACCTGCCACATCCAGAGTTACCTGGGTCTCCTCAGTAGAAATGAGAATATGAGTATTCTCTGGGGCCATTCTGTTCCCTGGACAACTTCAGTCCATGAGTGTAGCCATGGCCTTGGGTGGTGATCCCTTTCCACTCTGGGAACAGGGGCGGTCTACCTTCCAGTGCTAGGGGTTGGAACTAATACTCTTATATAGAGGACAGGGTCCCAAAGGCAGTTAAGTGCAGTTCTTTGCCCAGTGTCCAGGGTGCTAGCACTTATAACAGGTCTGATTCTTTTGAGGCTGCCCTGAGCTCCCCTGATGGGGCTGGTTTCCGCCAGTAGCACCACTAAAGGCTAGTGCAAGGAGCTCAGCTTGTTTCTCCCTTTTCTTCCCGTTTTATTTCTTCCAGATCCCTGTTGTTAAAGACTGAAAAGGCCATATCCATGAACTGGTCTGGGGGGTGTCCATGGGCCCATTTGTAATTTCTGAAGCTTTTTATGAATACCCAGGGCAAACTGGCTTGTAAAATGCTGTCTTCCCAAGACTCAACCCTCCAGGGAGGATGGATCCAAGTTTGTATATTTTCGGAAGGCTTTTACTAATCTGTTCCTGAAGAGAGCTAGGTTCTCTTCCTTGCCCTGGGTAATTTCCCTGATCTTTTCATAATTTACAGATTTCTTGATGCAGTTTCCCATTCCCTTTACCAGGCAATTTATCATTGCATCCTTATGCTGGTTTCCCATCTGAGTATTGTATCCCTAGTCGGGATCCTGGTCTGGAACAGCCTGAGCGGCAGGCTCATTAGCACCAGGATTTTGGGCATGCAATTGGTCTGCATGTTTTTGGGCCCCCTCCCAGATCCACTGTTTCTCATCTGGGGATCAGCAGGTGGTTAAAATTATATATAAATCCCCCTATGACATATCAAAGGCTAAAGTAAGTGTTTGGAACTTACTAGTAAACTATGTAGGGTCCTCTGAGAAACTTCCTAGCCTATTCTTGCACTGTTGTAGATCCGTTATAGAGAAAGGCACTTGTACTCTTATAGGGCCTTTGGCACCTGCTACCTCCCGCAAGGGTGGGAGTGTAGGAGTGCTGGGAGATAAGAAGCCCCAGTCCTAGTATGTTCTGCCGGGCTGGGTTTTTCCTCAACTGGTGGCTTTACGTAGACCAGAGAGTAAGGTGGTGGAGAGGTTGATCCCTCTGAAGTAGGAACAGAGACTCCTGGACCCTGGAGTCCACTTAAGTCCCCCTTAGACAGAGGCGGAGAACTAAGAAGGGTATCTTCTAATTGATCAACACTTGGGCCCATAGGTTCTATCTGGGTGGACCTGGAGCAAAACAAGGGACTTCAGTACAGAGCCATAACGGCCTGCATGTATAGATTTTTGGACTACCTGCCTTCCTTCTGGCAGAATCTAATTGTAGTATGGCATTATGATTATTGTTCCTGTTCTCAGGTCATACCTCTCAATCCCCTAATTTATATTAGGGCCATGCAGTATTACAAAAGAAGACTAATCTCTTCATTAAAAAAATTTTAGGGTCAAATTTATTATGCTTTCTAAGAGCGCAACCCAGTGGCGATTTGGGAGGGATGGAAGATGTCTTTCCTATCTTGACTATGGCGATCCTGAAGAAAACTGGAAGATACTCCCTTGCAATCTAGAGGTACCCCCTTTGCTTGTCCTAGGAGCTTTCTGTAGTGGACCATGGGGCATCCCCTGGGATCCCACCATCTTGCCAGGCATCCTACCAGAGGTCCTACTGAGAGTCAGCTGACAGAAATCTAAATGGCTTGAGAGCTGGATTACCACTTTCTGTCCTCAATCAGGAAACTCCAAATTCTCTGAACATTATCTGTGTAATTCATGGTCCTAATGAATGTCCAGTCTATGAAGAACTGTAGGGAGGGAACTACTCCGCATCCTTCAGCAATTGCCTATAATCCTAAAGACCCTAGACCCGCTGTTCTACCCAGGTGGCCTGAGTACGTTTTCATTCCTGTATTCTCCATCTGTGGAGACCCTCATTTTCCTGTAAGCCTTTAGGTCTGGGGCAAAGGGACTATCTTACTAGCAAAATAGTTTCTGTCCCTGTAGACACTCCGGGGGGCTCTGAGCTGACCTTATTATAAAATGACCATTTTCCAAATAGCAGAACACTTGAGTGTTCTTCTATATAATTTTCCCAGAGCTTTGAGAAATTGTACCTGAGTCTGAAATTTCCCCAGAAGGGACCTCAGGTGGTGCCTAAAGGTGGTCCCCCCTTCACACTGGAGATGGATCTCATAGCGGGATGATGGCCTGAGAGCAGAAATTAAAATACTCCTATAGAGGCAAAAAAACCACTTTAGAATTTCAAATTCAACTAGTTGGGTAAGAGTGGCCCCACATGGCCATTTCTGGTAACAAATGACCAGTGGGTACCTATTAAGTGGCTCTGACCAGTGTTGCTGTGGGCAGTGGTAGTAGTATATACTTACACGTGCCAAAGATGGGAGTGACTCATTCCTGCAGCTATACTTAGCAATGGGACTATTAGTGTCACTGAAATAGATATTCTGGGTACAAGTACAGCAGGAACCCTTTCTACACAATAGGCAGGCGGGGTAAAGATGCAGGTATAAAGACCAAAGGTCAGCTGGGGAGGACAAGCATAAGAGATCATCTATAGGCCTCACTAGGAGACTGCAAATGGAAGTCATAGTGCAATGCTGATAATCCTGTACAGAAGGTCAGACTATGCCTATGAGGAGGCAGCTGAGAGCTGGAGTGGTGTCTTGTGGTTTTTTCATAATGTGCTTGATAGGTGTGCTGACATTTTCTTTTTCTTTTAATTTAAAGATTTTATTTATTTTTAGAGAGAGGGGAAGGGAGGGAGAAAGAGACGGAGAAAAGCATCAGTCGGTTGCCTCTCGCATGTCCCCAACTGGAGACCTGACCTGCAACCCAGGCATGTGCCCTGACCAGGAATTGAACTAGTGACCTTTTGGTTCTCAGGCTGGTGCTCAATCTACTGAGCCACACCAGCCAGGGCTGGACGTTTTCTTGAACCTGGCATGGACTGAATGCTAACCCCAATATGCAACGAAGTTGTCCTTTCATCGGAGTCATCAAACAGTGGGTGCCTTTATGGCTTTTAACTGCCCAGTCCATGCCCACAGTTTAGCAGCTGATCTTCAGTTAGGTGATATCAGACTAATCAAAGCAGAATAGAAACACACAATCAAGAGATGGCAATGGAAAAGGGAAATCCCCGGGTACCAGGGCAGCATAAAGGGCTTACCACTCCCATGTCTTCTCCTGGCTGGCTTGCCAAAAACCATCACAAGTGGGTACATGTAACCAGGTTCTTGGTGATCACGAACAAAGAATTGAACCTAACACACAGAGAATTTTGGGCAGAGATTGAGGGCAGATTTCTTAAGCAGTAGTACACTCCACAGAATATGGGAGCAGACCAACTTGACCAAAGATTGGCTCTCGGTGGGCAGAGGGAGTCTATTCTTATAGTGTGGATATTTCCTGGTTGGTTTTGGTGGGGTTTTATCACACATGATCTCTCATGATTTTGTGTGATTGCCCACTTGGGGAGGGGGGGAACCGCAATGGTAATTTATTTTAATACTATTTAATGAAGCAGTGGTCATGCAGGAAGTCACAAGAAGCATCCTCTCCGCAGGTGCAGTCATGATTTGTCATGATTTGTCATGATTCGTCATGATTCAGCACTTTTCCAGGAAGTGTAACAGCCAGTCTTAGAACAGGGTACCTGTTTTATATCAGTGTCCTTTGTCCTAGTCCTGGGGTGCCTTGGAGTTTCTCATTCCTGACTATCTCCTGCCTCACTAATGTATCAGTATGATTATATTTACTTCAGCAATATCAAATAAAATTTTTGTAAATAATATGTAGTCAATTGGCTTACCAAAAAAAATCTGTAAAGACCATATACTTTCAGGTTGATTATGATACTGTTTTTGAGGCACAGCTGTAATCTTTGACCTCTTAATTTTTCATCCTGTTAAGTAATTTATAATTTACAATTTCTAGGAAAAAAGGTAAAAAAAATGCTGATGGGGAAATTATCTTTGGGACTTCTTTGTAGGTCTGTCAGTGTTTAATTTCAGTCTTTGTCATACGAACATTCTTTACTAAAATGTGTAATATTACAACTCATAATTGTTAAAGTACATATTTTCCCCCAACATCTTACTTAAAAAATTTTTTAATTGTAATAAAATTTGAACAGATGCACATACCCATTTTAACTATGTTCTCTTGCTAACATTTTGCCTCATCTGCTTCCAGTTGGGGATGATATGTTTCATTAGCAAGCCACAATTATGGGACTTAATGACAACCCATATCAAGGTGGTGTATTCTTTTGACAATTCATTTTTCTACAAACTACCATTTCAAACCACCTAAGTTTGCATTTACAACAAGAATGTATCATCCAAATATTAACAGTAATGGTGGCATTTGTCTTGATAGTCTAAGATCACGGTGGTCTCCAGCTTTAACTATTGCTAAAATTCTTTTATCCATTTGTTCACTGCTATGTGATCCAAACCCAGATGACCCCATAGTGCCAGAGGTGCACAGATCTACCAAATAGACAAGTATGACAGAGTATCTCGGGAATGGACTCAGAAGTATGCCATGTGATGCTACTTTAAAGTCAGAATAACTTGCATTATAGCTGAAATAAACTTTAAGTTACTGTTCCTTTTTAAATTTTTCATATCCAGCTCCTCCCTTATCAGACCTCATCTTTTATAATTTTAGTTTTTGTTTACTTCCCTCCGTTCACTCACATGCCCATCTGAGAAGACTTAAGTGCTTCCAGCTTTGGACAATAACTGCTTTTAGAAACTGTAAAGTAGTTATAAGAAAACAGGTGTCCAAGATTCACAATTTTTTTAAAAAATGGAGCATGTGTATTATGTGGCTAGTGTCTTTGCTTTAACTTGGTTATGAGACTAGAACCATTCCTCTCTGCTCTAACATGTTGAAGAAATCAGCTGAAGGGGAGGGAGATGGATGCTCAGTTGTTAACATCAAAGGAAACAGAATTGTTGTAGCATCATCTATTCTTGTTTAAGCCTTCCACTATTAGAGGTCTAAGGTTACATGATATACTTTATGCTCATAACTGATGTGGCTGGAGAATTGGTATTGAATTTATAGCATCAACAGTACAGAAAATGTGATGTATTTTATGCATGTCAATAAAAAAAAAAAAAAGACCTGTTCTTGTTCTACAGAGAATGGAAATTGGAAGTCAGACATCCTTTATATTCCAAAGTAGGGTCTCAAACATTTTGTAATTTTCATTTAAATTGTTATGAAGCTTGGAGCTATTATTTAATCTATTATATCTTCCAATACACTGTTTAGTATAGCACTGGATAAATGATGCAAGTTGTCGATGGATGAGTGATCAACTGACTAAAAGCCCTGCTAGTAATTGATTTTTCTTCAATAAAATTTTATAATCCAAAAAAATTAAATTAAGTTAGATTTCAAAAATATAAGAAGTGGTATAATAGACACCTGTGTACCTGATACCCAGATTTTTAAAAATACTAGGATTTAACCTTATTAAATGATTACAATAAAAATTTTGTTCTAAAACCTGCCCTTCTGTCCTGCAGCCCTGGCTGGGGGTGGCTAAGTTGGTTAGAGCATTGAGCCATATCCCAAAAGGTTGTAGGTTCTATCCCTAGTTGGGGCACATATGGGAGGCAACTGATTGATGTTACTCTTTCTCTCTGCCTTCCAAAATCAGTAACATATCGTCAAGTGAGGATTAAAAATATTAAATTCTATCCTACATGCAAGGGTATAATGTAGATATACATTTTACAGAGAGATAATAATAAATGGATGTCTGCCCCAACCTTTTAGCTCAAAAAATGTAATGGCATCTTTGCACCTCTCCAGACCTCAGGACAATGACTTCTCTCTCCCCAGAAAAAAAAAATCATCCTAAATTTGATATTATTCCATTACTTTTCCTTAAGTATTCCCACTTTTGTATCTTCTTTTTAATACACTGTTGTTTTTTTTGTTGTTGTTGTTGTTTTACTGTTTCCTGTTTTTGAGCTTTATATGAATAAAATTGTACTGTATACATGTATCTTTCTTGGGCTTTTTTTTTTTGGTCCGACATTATGATTTTAAGATTTCACTCATGTTGGCATACTCATCTGAGGTACATTTATGTTCACCGATATGTTGTAATTCCATTATATGAATATACTACAATCTACTGTTGTTGGACACTTTAGTTTCCTCTAGTACTTGCTATTAAGAAAACGATGATGTAAATATTCGTGTACATGCTTTCTGGTAGAAAGCATATAAAAAAATTGCCTGATTTTTATACCTAGAGCTAGAATTTTTGGCTCTTTGGGTATGTACTCTGTCAACATTCCTAAGTAATGGCAAGAAATTTTCTTGCAAACAGTTGTACATTAAACCAAATAAGAAGTTTAAGAGGAACAGTTTTGTGAGAGGATGGAAAAACGAAATGAGTTCTGTTTTATGCATTGTGAGTTTTAGCATCTTACTAGAAATGCCGAGTAGGCATTTGAGATGTGTTTACAGCTTAGCTCCATCCGTTTTTGTTTTTTTCTGGGTTGACTCATTCAGGTGTCTCACCTTTCCCTCTCCTTGAAGTAGTCTGTTAAAAATTACTATCATATCACAGCATAAAAATTTCTGAGTCATAATAGAAGACATGTTTGGTTTTTATGCCCTCAGCCGCAGGCTATTATATGCAGCCTTTAAAAAAAACAAAAAAGACCCTGAACCACAGAGCTATACTAGTTTTCTGGTTCTCAGGGATGATATAAATGAAAAGCATGAGAGGGTGCTGTTATTTTACTAGTAAACGTGCACGCTAGATAGCTTTTAGCAAGGAGAAGAAAACAAAATGAAAGGGATGCAAGCTGAAAAACAAACAAGTAAATAAATTCAGCACTCTTAAACTGGAGCAAAGAGCACTATGTATTAATAGTCCCTGATGATTTCACTATATTGTTGTAACCCTGTAATTGGTATTCATAATGTTAATCCTAAATAATCTGTATACTTCATTTGAAAATGTGCAGCAGTGCACATTTTAGAAGAATTGATGAACTTTAAACAATCTAGAATCATTTCCTGACTGTTCCTGATAGTAGAAATTTCTGTTTACGGAACGGTTTTGAAACCATTCAAAGAATATGCTACATGTTGGTTTTATCTGATAGCTAATGCTACAGATGATCTAGTGATGATTTCTCCAATGGCTTTTCTATACGGGAAAAAAATACAAGAGATATAAATTTTTCTACTGATTGAATCAGATTTACTTGGGAAGGGAAGGATGTATCAAGTAATTTAAATGTCTTATTCTGTGATTATTATTGTATTTATTGTACTGTTAATTGTAGAAAAATTAATGAAAATATAGAAGCGGTGTTCGTGCTTCATCGTTAGGAAGAGATCATACAGATAGATGATTATTTGGGGTTCATTCCGCTGCTGGTAGCTGCCTCAAACTTGCATTTGCTAACTGTAGAATAGATTACCACTCACCTAGGAGTAGCTGCTGCTTCCCAGAGGCAGAGAATGAGGGATGCAAGGAGAACTGAAGATCCAAAACTTGGTGTAGGAATTGCTGGCTTCTTTAGGCCTCTATTATGGAGTCTCTTCATTCCCACATGCTAGTAACCGAATTGAAGTTTCGTAGCTGATTTGAAAGGAATAATGTAACTTGAATAGTCTTTGAACAGTTATTTAGTTATTCAAAATCTAATTTAAAGCAGGGGTATAAAACACATTTTTACTAAGTAGAATTTGTAAAATTTTAAATTTTGAAATTATTACAGATTCATAGGAAATTGCAAAAATAGTAAGTAGAGGTCCCTTGTACCCTTCACCTTCCCATACTATACATAGTACAATATCAAACCAGAAATTGACGTTGGTACATTTTGTTTGTATGGTTCTTTGCCATTTAAATACATATGTATATTGTGTAACTACCACAGCATTAAGAAATAGATTCCATCACCACAAAGGTTCCCTTGTGCTACCTCCACACCTGCCCCCTGTGCAACCATTAATATCTTTTTTAGCTCTATGATTTTGTCATTTTCAGAGTGTTTTATAAATGGAATCATATAGTATGTGATCTTTTTTCACTCAGCCTAATCCTTTGAGATTCATCTAAGTCATTGTGTGAATCAGTAGTTTATTTCTTTTTATTGCTGAGTAGGATTCCATGGTAAGGATGTACCATAGTTTGTTTCACCATTCACCTTTTGAAGGACATTTTGTCTTTTCTGTTTGGGGCTATTAAAAACGAAGCTGCTGTGAATAATCATGTTCGTTGCTTTGAAATAGGTGCCCAGGAATGTAGCTGGTAACATGTAAGTATATATTGAGAGTGTTTTTTTCCCCAATCCTCACCTGAGGACATACTCACTAATTCCAGAGAGAGGGGTAGGGAGAGAGAAACATTGATCAGTTGCCTCCATACACACCCTGACTGGGATTGAACCTGCAACCTAGGTATGTGTCCTGACTGCAACCATACCCGCAGTGTTTTGGTGTACAGGATGACACTCCAATCAACTGACCCACCTAGCCAGGGCTATAATTAGTTTTTAAAGAAACTTTCAAACCATTTTCAGAAGTGGCTGTGCCATTTTATAGCCCTACCAGCTGTGTGTGAAAGATGCATTATATTCACATTCTTACCAGAGCTGGGAATTCTCATTTTTGTATTTTAGGTGTTCAGTAAGTGTATGGTGATACCTCAGTATAGTCTTAATTTGCATTTCCTTGATGGCTAGTGTTGGCCATAACTTTTCACATGTTTATTTGCCATCCAGATGTCTTCTTCACTAAAATAGCTCTTTATATTCTTTGCCTATTTTCTAGGTGAATTTTTAAAAATTTGAGTTCTGAGATTTCTTATATCGTCTACATGAGCCCCTGGTCACACATATGATTTGCAAATATATTTTCCCAGTCTGTACCTTGTTAGTTCATCTTCTTAACAGGGACTTTTGCAGAGCCAACATTTTAAATTCTGATGGAAGTTGATAATTTACCATTTTTTTTCTTTATGAATCATCCTTTGGATGTCTTTCACCATTCCCACCCTCCACCCCCAGTCCCAGATAACCATTAATATATTTTCTGTCTATGGAATTAACATATTCTGGATGTTTCATATCAATGGGATCATATAATATGTGTCTGGCTTCTTCATTTAGCTTAATATTGTCAAGTTTTATCCATGTTGTATCAGACTTGATTCTTTATATGGCTTCATTTATTTTTATAACTGAATAGTATTTCATTGAGTGGATGTACCACCATTCATCAGTTGATGGACATTTAGGTTCTCACTTTTTTGCCTACACTCAGAGCAATTGGTATGTTTCATTTCAGCCCTTCATCTTCCTCATACAAGTTGTGTGCACACACAGTACTTCCTGTATGTGTGCATAGTTAAAAAAATATATAGGAGTGACTTATTTTATGTTTCTTTAACTAAAAGTATTTTGGGATATATTTCTGACAATATAAATAAATAAGATGTATCTCATTCTTTAAAAAAATATATATTTTATTGATTATGCTATTACAGTTGTCACATTTTTTTTTCTCCCCTTTATTCCCTTCCGCCGTGCACCACCCCCCACCACCACCACCACCAGTGAGCATTCCCCACCTGAGTTCATGCCCATGGGTTGTACATATAAGCTCTTTGGCTTCTCCCTTTTCTATACAATTCTTAACCTCACCCTGTCTATTTTGTACCTACCATTTATGCTTCTTATTCCCTGAACCTTTTCCTCCATTCACCACCCTCCCTGCTGATAACCCTCCATGCGATCTCCATTTCTGTGATCCTGTTCCTGTTCTAGTTATTTGCTTAGTTTTTGTTTTCTTAGGTTCAGTTGTTGATAATTGTTAGTTTGTTGTCATTTTACTGTTCATAGTTTTGATCTTCTTTTTCTTAGATAAGTCCCTTTAACATTTCATATAATAAGGGCTTAGTGATGATGAACTCCTTTAACTTTACTTTATCTGGGAAGCACTTTATCTGCTCTTCCATTCTTAATGATAGCTTTGCAGGATAGAGTAATCTTGGATGCAGGTCCTTGTCTTTCATGACTTTGAATACTTCTTTCCAGCCCCTTCTTGCCTGTAAGGTTTCTTTTGTGAAATCAGCTGATAGTCTGATGGGAACTCCTTTGTAGGTAACTGTCTCCTTTTCTCTTGCTGCTTTGAAGATTCTGTCCTTATCTTTAATCTTGGGTAATGTAATGATGATGTGCCTTCCTTTGTGCTTCCTTGGGTCCAACTTCTTTGGGACTCTCTGAGCTTCCTGGACTTCCTGGAAGTTTATTTCTTTTCCCAGATTGGGGAAGTTCTCCTTCATTATTTTTTCAAACAAGTTTTCAGTGTCTTGCTCTTCCTTTTCTCCTTCTGGCACCCCTATGATTCAGATGTTGGAGCATTTAAAGTTACCCCAGAGGTTACTAAGCCTCTCCTCATTGTTTTGAATTCTTGTTTCTTCATTCTGTTCTGGTTGAATGTTTATTTCTTCTTTCTGCTCCAAATCGTTGATTTGAGTCCCGGTTTCCTTTCCTTGACAGTTGGTTCCCTGTATGTTTTTCTTTATTTCACTTTGCAAAGCCTTCACTTTTTCCTCCATTTTGCAACCATAGTCCACCAATTTTGTGAGCATCCAGATTACCAGTGTTTTTAACTCTGCATCTATTAGGTTGGCTCTCTCTTGGCTTAGTTTTGTTTTTGGAGCTTTGATCTGTTCTTTCCTTTTGGCCTTTTTTTTTTTTTTTTTGGTCTAGGTGTGCCTATTATTTTGTAAGGGGCGGAGCCTTAGGTATTTGCCATGGTGGGGCAACCAGGGCACTGTCTTGTGGCACTGTATCTGGGGGAGGGGTCTGAGAGGGAACAGTGCCACCTGCTTGGCTTTTGGCTGGCTGTCAGTTGCTTCCCCTGGTACCCACAAGCAAATTGGGTCCTTCTGGTGCTGATTCCCAGGTGGTTGTGTTTGTGTACGTTCTAGGACCCTGTGGGTCTCTCATATGAACTCTCCTGTGAGATCAGCAGTTTCTCCCGCTGCCTCAACCCCCACAGGTTTTTACCTGTAGAGGTTTCGAGGAGTTCTTTTTCTGCACTGGAACCCTTGGTTGCATGGTGTCTCTCACTCCCTAGTCATTCCTCCCAGTTTATCCACATGCAAATATGGGACCACCCGTTTGCCAGCCAGCCGCTGCTTTGCCTCATGTCCCCTCTGCCCCAGCTGCCTGTCTCCGCCCCTCCTGCCTGTCTGAATGAATATTTCTTCTTTAACTCCTTGGTTGTGGGACTTCCATACAGTTTGATTTTCTGGCAGTTCTGGTTATTTTTTGTTTTTAAATTTGTTGTTGGTCTTCTTTTGGTTGTGCAAGGAGACAAAGTGTATCTACCTATGCCTCCATCTTGGCAGGAAGTCTCCTGTCATTCTTTTTAACAACTGTATGAACTTCCTACTTTTCAATATGACATTGGCAATAACCATCCTTATACAAGTGCCTGTGATATAGAGCTCATTTTACCTACTTTAACTACTTTTCTCTCCCTCTCTTTCTCCCTTCCTTTCCCGCTCTTCTCTATCATTTTTTAAATATTCTTTTCTTTCTTTCTTTCTTTCTTTCTTTCTTTCTTTCTTTCTTTCTTTCTTTCTTTCTTTCTTTCTTTCT
>PVJD01000182.1:563628-580661 GCA_004026545.1 Mormoops blainvillei | reverse complement strand
ATTTGGGTTGAGGTTTCTTAACGTGGCTTATTTCCATAGGAATGGTGCGCCAAGTTAAGGCTCGTTCTATTTATAAGGGTCTGCAGGTTATATCAAAATTTATTTCCTTATCAAATATTTAAAAAGCACTTGTGAGACGTCAGTTATGGTCTAGATAGTGACTCCTCAGGTAAGAGCAACAAGAAACCAGATGTGTTTGTGAGGAGAAAATGACAAACCTCCCCGCAGACAGCCAAGGGTGGGGGGCGCGGTACCGGCAGGCTCACGGAGAAAAGCGTGTGATTGGAGCTCGGGATCAGAACATGTACGGACCCGGCCCAGGCCTAGAGACTACCATGAGCAAGAAAGAAAACCTTCTCCCAGAGGCAGGTCAGCTAGGAAGCCTTGCCAACAGAGAGAATGGCTTCGGGGAACTTCTTCCAGGCAGGACGAGAAGGATGTCTGTGAAGGAGGGCCCTGCAAGAAGCAGTGTCAGCCCAGGTGGTGGGACTGCAGTGGGGATAAGGAAGAACCCAAGGAGAAGAGAGAGTCGTCCTTAGCTGACTGAAACAATACATGGCAAGAACCGAGGCTGGTCTAGGTGAACCGAGGATGGGCATATAGGGGGAAAAATATGTCATGCATAAGCCAGACCTTTAAAGTACTGGTCTACAGACCAATGCAGACCAAAGGAGGAACGGGACGAAGAAAGCATAGTGTGCAGATTAAACACTAGCTCTCCCTGTCCTTGTGGGATGAACACCGTAGCCATCAACAATAGAATAGTCTCTTGGTTTGGGAGCCCCAGGCCCATTTATCACCAACGTATCAGCAAGTCTAGTGAAATTATGAATCACAGGAGGTCTGCTGCCAGGATTCAGGGTACCATAGTGCCTCCTGATGGGCTGAGCTCCTCTTCAGCCCTCACGTGCCTGAGCACTTCTGTGTCCCTCAGCTCACCTGCAGCCATGCTGACGGCCTGGACAAATAGGATCAATAAACTATCGATAACAGTGAGTTTTATCAGCTGCATTTTCTTACTTTTTTCTCTGCCCCTCAGCCAGACCCCATCCCACCCGGGAACAGGGAGGGAAAGCCGTGATGGGGGCCAAGGCCAGGCCAGCCGATGGGCACAGTTCAACAGAAGGTGTTGGACTATAAAACAACTCGCTGTCATTTGCAGTGATCTCTTGACTGGGGACATCTTAGCGTCTTCTTCTGGCCTTGGCTCCCTTTTTACATGTTCTCATGAGCCTCTGTTTTTCTTCTTCCCCCCGAGCCTCTTGCCTTCCCATTGTGGGGGCCAGGGGTTGCCCAGAGGAAGCAGACCTGGAGTGGGGGCTTCCAGGAGGAAGTGACTCGCTTTCCCCTTGAGACCGTTTTAAAAGCTCAGCTTCCTTTTGCTTCTTCTTACTGTCAAAGTGGTAAGACCTTGACAGTCTAAACTTTATGGGTCCAGAAGCCACTTAATCTGCTTTGACTCTAACGGGCAAGAAGAATTGTCCAGCTAAGGCAGGACCCTAGGCCACTGGCTAGAATCCAAAGGCCCAGGAAGGAGCTGGGGACCATGTCCTACGGCACTAGCTGCTCCTGGGATTACAACGGTCACTGAAGAAGGATTTCAGTATTCGGGGGCCCAGCCATCTCTCTCCCCTCTGCCTGGGGGCATAATTAACATGTCTCCAATCCCTGCTGGTATTGGCCTGTTAACTAGGGAATTTTCACTTCAAGCAGAGGAAAAATTCATATGCCTATTTCTGTTTTTAACAAAGCCCTTTTCATTTTAAGTATTCTACACCCCCCTCCAAAAACACCCCCGCGAGCTGAACGAGACTAAACTCACATAGTAGGAATTTCAGGTCAGTGGGCTTGAGATTTGGAGCCAGAAACCTTTAAAATCGCCCAGTTACATTATTTAGGTGCTCCTTTACCCACAAAACCCCTGATCCTGGTGGGCACAGCTTTAGGATTACATCGCTTCCCACTCTTCCCCCAAGTTCTATAACCCAAACTTCACACAGGATTAGACCGAGGAGATGGCAGTGGCCACTGGGAGGCAACAGTCCGCTAAAATTTCGGGTTAACGGTGGTTGCTAAGTGAGCTGAGGAGATGGCTGGTGGAATTCAGTCAGAATTAAATAAGAATTCGCTCTGTTTCTCGTAGGGGAAGGTGAGGTGAGAAGTGAAGTGATGAAGGAAAAAATATGTATGCGGTTGCTTAATTGACTTGTACTCTTTTACAAGCTACAACCCATTGTTTTTATTCTTTTCATATGTTCTCAAACGCTCAGAAATTCTCAAAGGAGCCATGCCCTATAAGTGCAAAACCGTGGTGATACAGTACTGCTACTCCATTCTTATTAACCCCCCTATAATGGTCTTCGGGAGTCAAGAAGATGGTGTTATTCTTTCTTAGCCTGAAAACCTTCAAAATATCAAGGGGAGGAGGTTTAGACCATGTCTCCAATTTTCTTTGTCAGGAGCCATATACGACTTAACAATTCTGTTGCAAAGAATAAAAACATAGGGGTGGGGACAAGGGGTGAGTGAATCTATATGACAGATCTTGTACTACAAGTGTTTGTGGTTAACCGAGAAACACATTATGAGTCAAGCCTTTGGAAAGAGATGAGTAATTAAAGACAAATGCTATGACATCATCATTTACACGCAGCAGAGAGAGATTTTAGATTGAATCCGGCCTGACCCACTGCTCGGCAAGTGTTATCATGGATTGTTGAGAAGCGTTCATTTATTTACTTTCTAATTTGGCCCATATGTTTTATCGAGAACAAAAAAATTTTGTGTTTCCCATAGGAAATAGCCCAAATCCAGCAGTGGTTAATAAGCTTGGTGTATTTGGAAACAGATCTCCCTCACGCACAAGCCTGACGAACAACATGTCAGCTCGGGGAACACCTCATTTGAAAAAAGCCAAGAGGTTTTGCCTTCAGCCCTGCTGCAGGGATGAGTTCTCTTATTTTGGGGAGTCTACTCTGTGTACCCCTAGATAACTCAGTGGAATGTAATTTTGCCATGATAACAAAAATCATATTTACTGACTCTGCTTTGCAACTCTTTCATCCACCGCTCCCCGCAAACACACACTTTTTGACCTCATCCTATAGTTCAGTCACCATTTATATCAACTTGATGTCAAGAAACCAGTTTTGCAGCCAAGAGGCAGAACTGGCTTCCCTCCTTTCCAAATCCTAGCACTCTAATATAAAACACACCATGTCACCTGAGGAGATGGCTTCATGCTTTTATAGATGCCATTACATTTTAGCCGTGACCTTTGTTAAATGCAGAAAATAGGAGTGAGGTGGGGACAGGAATGACAGAGAAGAGCTCAGTCTCTGCCTTTTTTTTTTTTTTTTGTGGGGGGAGGCATGAAATTGTGAAGGTGAGGGCAGGTTTTCTGCAGAAGAAACAATAGTAGGTTTTGTTTGGTGACCTGACCCAGTTCCTCTGAGGCATCATGGAACATTCTCTTGAAGAGCTGTAACATTTGTCTTAGGGAAGAAGGAGAAACCATGGCAACAGTCATCCCACCCAGAGAGAAAGAAGTTTGGAATTCAGGGCCCTTCACCCACAAGCTGCGGAGGAAGGATTAAGCACTAGACACTGGTTGGCATCCATTCCCCCTGCCAGGATCATTATTTTCTAGCAACAACCATATGGCCGCACTCTGTTCTCCTGCAGGGTAAGGAATGAATGTGATCCCAGAGAAGGACACACTTGGAGTCGCTGGTAAAGGCCGCGTACGTCGCTGGCCAGCGTGTGTGTTCAGGGGAGCTCTGCTGATTTGTCAAAACACGACAGAATTGAAGGAATCCGTGAGCCTCTGCGGGGGTGTCTGTGTGCGTGCGTACCTGTGTGTATATTTCTTCCCACGTGTTGAAAACAGAGTCCATAAACCCTGTTATATGGGAGGGGAGGAAATGACTGTAAGAATCTACTGGATTTTTCTCCAGATTTCTTATTATCGTTTTTGCCTTTGTTTTCACCCTTTCTAAGTCGCCTCGGTTTTTTTTGAGGCTTATATCACATGATGAATGAACACCAGCCCCAGAAGAGTGACCATTGTCCCTGTCCACAGGTTACTTCGATACCTGCTTGGTCTGGAGCACTGGAGACAGTGCCTGGAGTCAAGGCAGAGGGCTCCAGAGAGACGTGGGCAGGAATTTCACTATGCCGCATGCCCCAGGCAGGTGCTGCAGCCATTTCAACTCCTGCCAATCACGTGGGGCCCAGAAAGACGGGAAGGGGCCGCTTGATCGCTTTCCTGTCTGCTTGGCTCTGCGCCTTGCTCCCTCACCTCCCACAGAGCCACCCGTTTGGACTTCTAGAGAAAGGAGGACTCTTGTCAGGCAGGCAGTGCAAGGATCCGAGTCCCTCGCACCTCTCTCCTGTTTTTTCTCCTCCCCAACACAGCCGTCTGTGGTAGATTCTTTTTCAGCGCACCTCTGATTCCATGGCTGACCTAACCTTCACCCACGTGTTCTCGCACATGGCGACGTTTCCCCAAATGTTGCTGCATTTCAAGAAAGGACAATCAGCCCTCTGTTTATACAGTAAACCATCCAGCTAGGTCAAGGTTGTCTAGCTACATGGCTGTGCTTGCTTATAGGAACTGGTGAATGAAACAAGGTCTGGATTTCACTAGTATCTTTGAATTGCAAGCCTTGCATTTCACACCAGGAGCCAATTTCATGTACAGCGTTCCTATTTTAACACCTAGGGTCCAAGGAAAAGGCATTACTTAAACCAACTAGCATTTAGAACATAGCGTTAAAATCGAAGACTGACACTAACTTCAGATTTTCTGTTTTTCCTTCGCTGCAGTATTTATGCATTTGATTGTTAATTTGAACATGCATTCATGCTCATAAAAGATCAGAAACAACAGATTTCTGAGTAATTGGCTCCTTCCTGTCCCTGGAGCATCCCCAGAATTGTCCCCCACCCCCAGGGGCAGCATGGTGGGTTGCAGACTCCAGCAGTCTCATTGGGTCCCGTCGACAGTCCCAATGTAGAACCCCCTCTCCGCATCTCGCAGGCCTGAGTTCCAGCTCCTTGGGGACCCTCCCTCCAGCCCCAAATGAGGGGCACCCCCTCTTCAGGGGCCTGAATTCCAGCTTCCTGAGATCTTTCCTTTTAAGGGTGTACACAACCCTCCTCAGGTCAGAGTCCAGCCCCACGGAGATCTTCTCTGAGCTTCTAGATTCAAACTAGCATCCTCTTCGCGTGTTTCTCCATGCCCTGCTTTCCGCCGTTACCTTCTGTGTATTACCTTTGCACCCCCTTGCGTTTTTTCGTTCTCCAGCACGCGTTCACCCAATTCCCTGTATTACATCTGCTGAAATAGGGATTCTCTTTTCCTGATTGGATCCTGCTTGGGGGGTGGGCGTGGGTAGAGGGGGAAGATAACTACTGTAAAGCTTTCCATTTGCAAAAGGACAGAGTGGGGCGCAACCTTGAGGGCTCACTAGTCCACAGCACATGCCATGTCCCCCTGGAAAGGAAACCACGCCTCCCTGCACTGGCAGTGAGGTGAGTTCCTTGGCCAACCCACCTGCCATTCTTTGAGTCTGCCCTCTGGGAACACTGCCTTGTCCGTTTTCCCAGGAATACACTGGGGGTTCCTAGCATCCTCTTGATGAATGTTTGAGGACATGGTGATTTCATGAGGGAATGAGCAGTCCCGGGACTGCCCTCATTGGCTTTGTCTTTCTCTAAACACACAATTCCCTGGTGACTTTGGTCAAATTTCGATCTATTTTGTTCACTCAATTCAAGGGCTGGTGAGCACAAGCGGAGCTGTTGTGGGTCATAGTCTCCGAGCCGGGAATTTGGCCCAGACATTTCTCTGCCCCAGGCAGAGGCCTTGGTCCCGTCGTGATGAGCAAGTGTTTACGGAGTAGATGCTGAGTTCCGATAATGTATCAGTGAGGACCATGCCGTCCTCACTGAAGACAGCCTCACAGCTGCGTGACAAGGGTTACGATGGGACTCAAAGGAGCACGCTGGGCATTTTCACTTAATTCTGACGGCAGTGTGGAGAAAGGCCGCCCTGATGTCTGCGTGGGGCGCTAGGGGGATGCTTCAGCCTCAGTGAGATTCTGGGGACTTCCTAGTGAAGCGACACTTGGGCTTGACTGTAAGACAAGGTGAATGAGGAACGCTCCCAGTGATGGCAAATCTGAGAATTATGACAGGATTTTATTGCTCTGGGGAACTGAGCAAAGGAAAGGGGAGAATCCACTTTTATTTTTTTTATTTTTTTAACTCAACAAAAAGCTACCAAACCCACACACATCCAATTAGCCAAACATTCACTCTGCCAGGAAGTTCCCCATTTCTCTGAATTTGCTAAAACCCCGGAGGCTTCCGCAGTCCAACAGGAGCCTGGGCTCTTGTCAGTTCGTTACTGCTTTGCTTCTTGCTGGCACTTAGTGGCACTGTTGACAATTGGACCTGCACAGTCCTCCGAGGATGATGATGGACCAGAGACCTCCTGCCGTGGGTCTTAGTGGTTGGGGGACCCACCCCCTAAGAACCAGCCCTAGGGCGTGAGGGAGGCCGAGGCATAAAGTTCTTAATCTTTGGTCTTCGGGTGTCACACAGAGTTACTCTCGGAGGGGACCACGCCTGCGGCCTTGTAATGTCAGGAGCGAACTGTGCACTCATTCGTCCCCTGCAGACCTTAGATTCCCCGTCTCTTCCCTTCTCCGAGGACTCACCCCACCAGGGTCGGGCAGCTTTTCTTTTTCAGTCCTGGAAAGGGGTGCATTCTTTTTTGCCCCACTCTTCTCGGGACAATCAGAATAGCTGCCTACGTCATGATGGCCACCGTGCCCTCTCCAGGGCGTGTGTGCGTGTGTGGTTGTGACTGTCCCCTCTTTGGACTGAAGCGGTACACTTGGTACCTAAAGATTCTTCATTCTTCTCCAGATTATCATGGGGGCTTCCCAGTATTACTTTCAGCAGAGCAAAAAAGAGAAAATCCAAGCTAAGTGTACAGCAGGACATTCCACTACAGAAACATCACAGGGGCTGAGGAGGGTTCGTGAGAATAGACTCTAGAACTATTGGCGGGGATGGGGGAGGGGTGTGGGAAAACAGGAGATTGTAAAAGACAATGGGTCACGTAGGTGCACAGGACGGACGTCGGTGACGTGCTAAGGAGTTTGGACTTACTTCTGAAGGCAGTAGAGAAGCCCTGAAGGATTTCAATGAAGTGACAATAGCTATTTGAATTCTAGAAAAGTTGTTCTGGCACTAGTGAGGAAAACTGATTTTAGAGGGCAAGCTTGGAAAAATTGAACAGTAAATTGGATCCTAATTTAATTTTGTTAGTGTGAGGCTTCATCAGCTGAGCCTCTGGTTATGCTGAAAATTTGTAAGAGCATTTGCCTGTAATGAATAATCTCATTGCATTTTTGAGGTGACCCTGTCCTTATGGGCACTTTCGATGTAGCTTGACACCTAATTGCCTCTCGTAATGTAACATTTTTCCCCATTTTATTATTATCATAAATTTTCTTAAAATATTTATCCACCCATATTTGTTGTTAAATATTTTCTTCTGAAATGGAAGAAGGAATGGAAGTGATTTCATCAGCTATTAGAGATCAGATTGCCCAGCCCTAAGCTTTTAAAGACAGAAACTATAACTTTAAATTTGTTTATTTCTAAATTTTTGCTCTTTCCTCATTTCTCTCTGACATTTTCCCAATATCTGCTAATAATTTTGTAACATTTGTAATTACCAGAACTCCCCATAGTTCATATCTTGGAGCTAGAGACGGGCAAAACCAGCTGCACAAGGGCTTTGGTGAGCATCTTGAACTATTTTTCAAATTGTGTTTAGGGTTCAAGGAAAACCAAAACATATTTTCATATTTTACCAAGAACTTTTTTTCTCCCTCAATTTTAAAATGATGTCTATTTTAAGGGAAATTTAATCCATATGTTACTAAATTCCTTACACTTACCTCATCAAAATTTGGTTCTATAACAGCTATTCGATGTGCAAAAAAGCCTTGGGAGTTACTTTATGAGATTTTTTAAGAGGATTTTTTTTTTCGCTTAGAAACAGGAAGTCAAATTTGCTAGGTGAGGACTGACTAAAGCGCACCTTTTGCCAGCTATAAAAGACCTAATCAGCCAAACGACCCGAATTTCATACAAATTTTAACTTGTCAAAATTTATATGAATCCTGGTGATGTTAACATTAATACTTTTTCTTTGCTTTTGCACATTATCTTAACCATTCTTACAAGGTACTAATTTCTAAAATAATATTGTCACACTTTTAAAAAAAAATCATTTTCAGTTTAATTTAAATGTGGGAACCTGATAATATTCAGAATTTCTATATTTCTCATTTAGGCTGAGACCTGCTTATGTCACCACCAGTAAAGCTCAGAAGACCCCTCCCCTCACAAAACGCAAAGCAAAACAAAAACCACAAATCAGAAAATCTAGTAACTATTCTTTCTGCTACTCAGATACTTCTCTGAAAGCTCTTGTTGTTTAGACAGCTTTCAGTGAGTCACTTGCATGAGAATTACCTACAGTATTTGTTAAAAATTATGAGTCCAAGGCTTCTTTCCAGGCCTGCTGAGTGAGAACTTCTGCTTTAAGGGATCAATAAAGATGCACTAGGGCCAAGGTTGATAATATATCAGTACATGAAATAATGCTTGTGGAAACTCTCTGAACACCCTAAGGTGCTATAAAAATTCATTCTTTTGACTCATGTTTACACAAGGAAATGGAGGAAACAAATGTTACTGGGCGCTTGCTGTGATCCAGGCATCGCCCAACAGCATCATCCCATTTAAACATCCCAGACCACTGTAGGGAAGGAGTTATTGTTTCAGCTTTATAAACGGGGAGTGTGGCAAAGAGAATTCATGGCTTACTCAGTATCTGTTCCTTCCCTCTTCTTGAGAAGAGCACGCAGATTGTTTCTGCGGTGGAGACGGCCCCGCCGCGAAGCTTCCTGGCCTTCCTCCCCGGTCAGTGTGGCCGTTGCACAGCTTACACGGACTGTATGATGGCTGCTAGGACGCCTGGTAGGGACCCTGGGGACCCTGGTTAAGAGAAGGCCCTCTTTCCTGCGGCGGCCTTTCCCCGTGAACCTTTCCCCTCCTTGCCTGAATTTGGACATGGGGCAGCCATCGGGTGATCGCTTGGCAACCAGCATGCGGACAGAGGCCGCCATGCTTTAAGGAGGCCTTTGCCATGAGAGGAGACTCAGACGCCTTGTTAGTTTAACAGAAAGCCCAGCCAAATCCTAAGGGATCCACTGAATTGAGTCGTTTGTCCCTGGTGACCTGCATGTTAGTTGCAGAGACAGAATGTAAACTCCTTTCCATTTATCCGAAATGCACAGTCTTCCCCTTACGATTTTTTTGTTTGTCGCCATTTCCCACGGGCCGGAGTGCAAGGCCTGACACTAAATGGCACAAAGAGCTGTAAGCATGAACGAGACAGGACGATGAACCCTGCCTTCCGAAATGCACAGCCAGGCGGGCAGGGGGAGGCGTGGCCGTAGCAACCTGCCATACTGGATGGAAGAAGAGAGGCTGGAAGGGAAGCTGGAGAGCAGTGACATGGGACTGTGCGGCTGTTATCATTTATAATCATGTTAAGGACAGTATCAGCAGCTGTCATTGTAGTGGTGGGATTTCGGATCGGTGCACTTTATGTGCTGGCTTCCCAGAGGGCGCTGAGTCAACCACGAGGAGAAGTTCTCTTCCCAACACAGGTTGTTCCCCTTGGGTACAAATTCCATCCAATGCCACCTGAAGTCATGGGCTCTGTCTGCTCAAAAGCCCCAAGAATGCTGGAAAAATGGAGAAGGTGCCAGCAAAAACGCTTTAGAAGACATGAGGTGGAGAGCCCTGTGGCTTTTCTTTCATGACAGCCGTCTCGAAGGTGTGCACAGGAGACATGCCACAGTGCCCCTTTCCCGGTGCGCAGCTTTGCTGGGCACAAACGGCCTGGAGCCTGCCTGCCGGTGGCCTCCCCTGGCGTCTGCCTACGACACCGTGAAGCTGCCTGTTGACAGCAGCCTTTTCCCGAGACTCCCCGCTCCTCCAGCTCCACACATGCTGTGATCACAGGTTCATTTGGGGTTCCCTTTTGAGCTCAGAAGAGGGAAGGAGAGGTATTGGATGGGTTGGGATAAAGGATGCTAAGAAGCAAGGAAAGCAGTACTTGGGGCCCCTGGCAGATTTTCAAGGTGAAGTTTGTCCATGCAGTTCTCCCAGTCACTCTCCTGCATGGCTTGGGTTTCTTTCCACCGCTCCAGAGCCCTTGTCACCAACCCTGGAAGCCCAGTGTCCTCCTATTCCCTGGGCCACAGCAATGGGCTCTTCTCTTCAACCCCCTCAAGGCCCCAAACTGGGGAAGCCACCTTTCCCGACTTTCCAGTGCACCCACGCGGACTCTTCCTCTTTCCTTGGTCATCACAAGCATCTTTCTTTATATTAAAAACAAAATGGTTTGACCAGATTACGTGAAAGTAAGAACAATGGATGATTGCACTGCAACCTTCCAAGAGTTTTTCCTGGTTCACAAAATATTTTTTTTAATATATAAAATGTACAATCTTTCAAAATAGGAGTTAAAAAGAAACCCTAAACATAGGAAAGGGAAAATGCCTAGTACCAGGCACAAGCAGGTGCTCAAGACATGTTTGCCGGTTCACGTGTTTATTCAAGCTCTCTCCATTAGTGTCTGACGGCCTGGAAGTATGGTAATGATGCATCTCTTTATGAGTCAGATCAACCTTGTTGAAGCCTTTTATCCTATTTAAGATATGGCTTGTCTCCTCGGGCACCCACAGTTAGAGGCCTTTCTGGAACAGGAGGGAAGGCAAAGCTGCCCCACGTGTAAATGGCACCCAAGGTCAGGGTCGGGGTGGTGGTGGGGCAAGGATGGTCACTTTGGAATGTGCCTGCTTCCTGGTCCCCATTTAGAACGTCAGTGCTATTGCTGGTCGATGTCTTTCCGGGAGAGTGGAGAGATGGCCAGCCTCGACCTATGAGCGTAGCCTCAGACACTCCGTGTGCGCATGCTTTGCTGTTTCTTCGGGTGGCATTGTGCCTCACCCAGCTTTTTCCCTGGAGCTACCACCTGGTTTTGTGCCCGGACCTCTTCTCTTGGAGATGCTGGGGGAAGAGGCATCTTTAGCTGTTTTGTTTTATCAGTGTGTCTCTTTCTAATGTCTGCATAATTTTCTGCCTCAGGCTAAAGGTGGCATGCACGACACCTTGTAGGTTTCCTGTCCCAGCTAGAGAGCGTTGTATACCAGAGGGAGTGGGTTTGTCCCAGGCTCCGGATGATCTGATGGAGTGCTTGGGATACAAGTTGAACCTCACCACTCGGCATTCCCAGCCCTCTAAGGTTTCCCTTTGAGCAACCTCACCTTAGAAGGTGAGAACCTTGCATCTGCATATCAGAAACTCTGCCCCTTCCCATTCCTAATTTATGCAGCCAGAGTCCCTGCAAGAGCAAACCACAGTCCCCTCGGCGACATGGCTTGAGCCCGCTGCAGGTTGTGGGATGTGCCGCACCAGTGAGTCATGTCTGGGAACTCTTTGGCTGGCGTTCCCCTGTTCAAGGACAACTTTGCATTCTCCCAAGTTCTCAGAATGTTTCTCCTTTAGGAATAACATCTGACACTGGAATTTCCGAAACCTGTGGTTCTGTGTCAAACGAAGCCCTGTCCCTAAGAGGAAAAATGAAAGTCAGTTTTGCCCCTCATTCTTTTGAGTGGTTCGTTGTACCGTGTGACCTGTGTAGACGAGGCCTTCATTGCCTTAGAGGTCAGTGTAGGTGATTGGTACCTCAGGGCCATGCTCAGCACGTCACGACAACGCAGGGTCTGGTACCTGCTCTCTGTTTCAGCTCCGTCACGGTGACCGCTCCTTGGGTTCCTGCCTCACTTACTTCCACTGCACAACTTAGAATTTAATTATGTATGACTTTGTGCTTTTGGATTCTTATGTCCCAATCTAAACTGCTCATTTGCCGATGTTTTATGCATCCTCGGAGTCCCACTCAAAGCACCTAATATCCCATCTGAATAACCTGCCAACTGCCCCCTGAGTAGGTGCCATGATGGTGAAATGGTAGGAATTGCTTTTGAAGGCTTACCAGATCTTACACATCCAAGCAAATGCTGTCGTTGGCAAGACTGCCACCTGGGGAGGCTCCCCACGTGTGCCAATGACATTGTCAATGTTCAAAATAATTTTTCAATACCTCTCGCTGTTTGTGTGGCAGAATCTGTGATGCTTCTTTAATGTTTGATATTTAGCACCTACTATAATCCAAGACTGTTTGCAGTGGGTACCACAAAGATTAAGACACTGTTGCTCTCCAGGGACAGTTTGCATTCTCCTGTAGAAGATAAGGGTGTGAATAGCTCTGATACAAGGAAAAATGTGTCAGGTACCACAAGTGAGGTATGAAGGATTAGAGAAGATCAGAAAGAGAAGACAGGGTAAGTTAGAGCAAAGCCTGCAGGGCATTGTGCAACTTCAATGGCTGTAAATCCTTATCTTATAATTGGTTTGGTCTTAAAAAACAACGAAAAGCTATTTGGCACTATGTGTAGGGAATAAACCAGCTGACTATACTGGATAATTCCACCTTCTAAAATTGAGGCAGAGCCATAAATCACATCCCCGGGTTAAGAAATGATTGTGAAGGCAACTGTGTTTTCAGACAGAAGAAAGTCATGACCAAATGAGCCAGCCATTCAGCTGTCAAAAGATGCCTACAGCGTCGGTCACATCAGCCTGGCCATTCCTCTCTGTGCCCCATCTGTAGATCTGTTTCCTTAGCTGTGAAACCACATAACACCAACCCGATAGAATTTTTCAATGGAACTATGAAATATCCCAAGGTTACGGATTTCCCTGTGAGATTTTTACTCAGACAAACACGGGGCAATAAAATGGTGTTTGAGAATTTCGGGGCTTTGTACCTGCTGAGTCCCCTTCCAGTCTTGTACGTGTTGTCCCGTGCACACAGCAGGTCTGTGACAGCCACCAGTGCCACTGACTGATAGGAAGCAACCAATTGTCAGTTGCCAACCACCTGCTGTTGCCAAAAAGTCCTGGGGATTCCAAGACCCCAGGCACGGCCCTGCTTCTCTGTCACTGTCTCCTCTCTTATCCTGTGTTATTTCCTTCAGAGTGTTCTTGACTCTTAAATTATTTACTTGTTTACCTCTGAATTGTGTGCGTTTCCACGAGCACATGAGATGATCCTTGAAAACAACGTGTTCACCACTCTCGTTTGCAGCTCTACTGGCGCCAGGCACATACGAGGTACTCAGTACATTCTGTGGAAAACAAATGCATGATGAGGGTTCTCTGTGATGGGTGAGGGCCCCAGGGCAGACCTAGGAAAGATGACAAAATAGAAATTCAGGATCGATCTAATTGAGCACTTTCTCTGGTTCAGCATCATGTGAGGAACTGAGAACATGGAGCGAAAGAAACCTATCATTGGTGAACACATGGTCTCTTCGGGGGAAGAAAGGGTGAATGCATGGACTGCGTATATGAGGGAAAAGAAGACAAAAAAGTCTTCTTACAGGAGGGTGTAAATACAGGGGCTCCCAGAGGAACATTTGAGGTGGGAAAGGGTAATGGACCGTACGATCGGAGAGAAGAGGAAAGTAGCTCTTGTTGAAAGCCTACTGCATGCCAGGCACTAGACAATGCATTTTTAGGTACCATTCTCATTTATCTTCTGCCACAATCTTGAAAGGCTTAAATAATATCACCTGTATTGTATAGATGAAGAAACGGAGACTCTGAGGAGTGGGAAAACATGCCTAGGTTTCCACATGTGCATGATGTGGAGTGGGATCTGTCCCCAGGTCGCTGTGAGTCCCACTTACACCTCACCACCCATCAGGGGGAGCTCCAGTCTGCAGAAACAGGGGTGTGTGTAGGCGAATAGTAAAGCTAAGGCTTCGATTAACTTGCTGTTTGAATACACTAAGGGCCTATGGGATTCATTACGATAAGACAAGATACTAAAAATTCTTACCTTGTGAAGTGACTCTTTGAAAGTGTCAATTTAGAATATTTAATTGGAATGGGTTGAAAGAGAGAGAGAAATAAGGCAATGAGCAGGGAGTTACTGTAACATCCCTGAGGGGAGGTGAATGCACCTGAAATAGGAGGAAACAGGACCGGTGGTGGGCCTGAGTTAGGGGATGGGCGAACTACTGGGTCATCATGGGGACAGAGGCGGGAGGACCACACAACCTTTATACTGCTGGTCATTTCTCTGCCATCCCCAGAACTCCTCTGTCGTACCTGTGGTGGCTTCCTCTGATTAGAGTCCCCATATCAGCACACACTCACACTCACACTCACACACTCATTCTCCGCTTCGCTTTTGCTTCTCTGTATTTTATAGTTTTTTTCCTCCAAAATAAAGATAGGTTATGGTAAAATTAAAAAAAAAAGTTTAAAAGGGTGAATTAGTTATTGGGTGTTTTTTGCAAATGCAAAAAATAAGTAAAGAGAATCATTTATAATACACCAAGAATAGCAGATGAGAAAGTTGAATTGTATATCTTACAAGAAAAGAGTTCTGTTAAAGAGAGTGAAAGGTACTGAGAATTTTTTTTGGAGAGCCATAAAACTTTACGGAATTTTACTGAATTAGGGATATGTTCCCTTGCCTGGGGAGCAACTGAAGTTATGATAAACACTCAAGTATAAATTAGAAATAATAAAAATACCTGCCTCTTCGCACATCCCTGAAACGCTACGAGATGAAGGGGCCCAATGGGTGTGAGTTAGCTTTGGATTTTTTTTGGCTGTTTACTGAAGCATCTTCTAAAGGAAGGGAGCATAGTCTGAATGGAAGACAAGTAAGCTCTTTTCCCACACACCCCATCAACCCATCCTCCCTACGAATTCTGTTATACTTTTCACCCAGTGTCGCTCTTGCCCTGTTATGCTCTCTCATATGTTAGATATCAGAGGTACCCCTCACCCCTCTGTACCATGACCCTGGGGCTTGTACCTGTTTTCCTAGACTACCTTGAATGTATCGGGGGAAGGATGTGTTTATTTATTTTTGTGTCCCTGGTGCCTGAATGCATAAGATGCTCAATGAGTGAGGTTAATGACCAAATAGGTTGATATAATGTAAACCATGCGGTGAGATTTCATTGCTTTAAGAAGCATGTTGACTTACACTTGGAAAGACAACCCATTTTGACTTCTTTAGAAAAGCCAGTAAAATGTGAATATTCTTGAAAAGAGGAAATGAACATTTAATATCTTAAAGACAGTTTCTACCATTGGTTTATTCTCAGAGAAATTACAACCTTTGTAGAATAAAAAAATCTCCTAAGTTCACAAGATTCCTTTTTTTTTCTTTCTTATTTTATAAATCTCTTTCCTACCTGTTCATGGTTAACAAGTAAAACTATCTTTTAAATGTTTAAATAGAAAAATGGAAATTTCATGTTAAAAATAACAATTATATTTATAGAATAATCATACTCCTTGAGGTAATTGTACCGAAAAATAAGAATAATTCACATTTTCTCCTGTGATTATATTTATATACATACTAG
The DNA here is from genome assembly GCA_004026545.1 of Mormoops blainvillei. Classification (NCBI taxonomy): domain Eukaryota; kingdom Metazoa; phylum Chordata; class Mammalia; order Chiroptera; family Mormoopidae; genus Mormoops; species Mormoops blainvillei. The sequence goes on along the minus strand of PVJD01000182.1, from coordinate 565,044 downwards.
AGGATAAAGGTATAGTATATCTTTGTGCCACATCTATATAGTTCTCTATATAGTTCTCTTCCTTGTAGCTTACATATCTTGATTATGTAATAATATTTTATAATATTATTTGAACAAAAATTAAAATTGAAGTCCATGAAAATTTCAGGACAAACGACGGCTAGGGACAGATTTTCCCCCTAGGCCGCTCTGAGCCGCGGGCCCATGCTGCTCGTGGGGCTCCCGCCCTCCTGTTTCCCACCCCATGCAGGCCCCCTGCAGGCAGGACGGTGCACCGCAGTGGGAAGGGGCCCAACTTGACAGTCAGTTATCCCTGGACTGGGACCGCTCCTGCTCCACTATTTAGAGGTTGTGAGTCCTTGGATAGATCACTTCATCTTTCTGATTTCCACTTTCACCATCCATCCACTGGGGTAGTGCCCCTCTGCCCCCAAACCTTCACACCTGTCTACCTACTAAGCCTTCAGTGAATAGGACGACTACACCTAAATCTCTTTCAAAACTATACAGAATTATCTTTGAATCCATGACTTCATATAATGCCTTTAAAAAAACAACTTCCTCTTTGGCTTCCAAAACCACATGTATGCAATAATGCATAGCGCATATTACTAAAATATAATAACCTATACCAACGTTTGCTCATCCTGGTAGGTTGACTCTCGAGTTGGCTGCCTCCAACAGGCTATCTGTTGAAACACTTTATTCTTTTATAAGGGTGAATCCAGAGTGCACTGAGTAATGCATAATAAAATTAGTTTGGGGAGAAAGGAACCAAGTTGAAAAGAAAAAAAGAAAAAAGGAGGGACAGATAAGCACAGTAAAGTAATCTCCAATGACTTCATTGTGAAGTAATGACTTTCACCAAATAACTGCATTGTAGTTTTATCTTTCCAACCAAGAGTGTGTTAATGCCCTAAAATTAAATCTCTTGTGAAAGTTATCTGGAATTTCTCAACAAGTTTTTAAAGGGGTTTTATTTTTTCATTGGAGGTCATGCCTCAAGAATTCGTAGGAATTCCGCCTGGAAACTAATCCTCATTGGAAACTGGCAGTCAAAGCTAATTTATATTACTCTTCCAGATAGAAATTCCTTCCGTCTTAGACCTGCATTTCAAAAAAGATTATTATCACTCTGGAGAGAATACATCAGGGTAGAGAAGGGAAGGAACAACCCTGAAGATGTCTTTGCTGCCTCTGTGCAGGGCCAGGTCTGCTTCTTCTTTAAACTCCCCCTGTAATCCTCTCTTTTGAGATGTTTTGAGGCTCGTCAAAGCAGGAAGATGTCAGAGACATGCTTCAAGAGAACTTTCAAAGTGATGTTGCCTCATTTGCCCACTGTGGGAGTTCCTGGCGCATCTTGGGTGGTGAGAGAGGGGAGCACAGAGGGAGGAAATACGGGGGGTGGGGGGGGGG